>CM033619.1:23989811-24282857 GCA_019453435.1 Rhinogobius similis | reverse complement strand
TTGCAGCCCTCTGTTTTTAAACACAGTGTATATCCTCATATTATTGATGTCTGAGGCTGTAAAAAGTACGACAATCCTGAGCGTGAACACATGGTGCTTAATACGACGTAAACAAACGTTGTGCATCAGCCCTGCTGCGCTGACCATTTGACCAAAGTTTGGATTTTACTTTTAAGGCTCAGTGAAGACAACGGGGAGGTAAAACAAATACTATGTCAATAATAATGTTTTTAGCTGCGTAGAGCCTCTTCTGTTAGCGGCTCTGGGAATTAGCCCCAGCACTAGCTCACTTCAGTTCAGTTTATTTATTTATTTATTTATTTAAGCATTTGTCACAAGATTCATACAAACAGATTTGCAACAGATGAAAAAAAAAAGTATATATAAAACAAAAGCTCAAAAGGAGTGAGCAGAAGTGCAAGTACTTATGAATGCTCACCCCCAATTATCAGCGTCAGCGTTGGATGAATCTAGATTAATCGAGACAATAGGGGTGTAACGAGACGAGACGGGTCACGAGACAAGATGAGATTTTCAGAGTTGTTTTGTTTCTTTTATTGAATTTTTAAATAATTCTGGCAAAATTACTCTATGGGTGCTTGCACAATCTTGAGGCATTTCAACAAGGCTGCTGTTAGACATTTCAAACGTGTAACAATATGTATTGTTTTGATGTCTGTGCTACACCCTTGTGGTGACTGTTACAATAGTTATATTTATAGATTTTATTTTATATTTTATGAATCACAATCCCAAGGATCCTCCTTCAAATAAGTTTTGAACAAAAATGATATCCTGTATTCTAGTGCATTTCAAGTATACTATTATAAGCAACTCATAACATAGTGTATAATGAGCCCCCCACAGTCCCTAAATGTCCCTGCTCCGCCCCTGTTTTAGCGTCACACACAGCACTTCTCCTGCTCTTCTGTGGGACAGATCGAAGCTCTAGAGAACGCTGCAGGCAGCAAACTATAGACGCTTCTGTTGAATTTATAAACACAACAGACATTTGTAAAAGTTGAAGCACTTTGACTCTGTGTCGGTTCAACAGTTTGCAGCACAAGCTGAACGGACCTGGCGCTTGTCACTGGGCACGAGGCCGATTTTCATCAACTAAAGACCTTTTGGTCCATGTGGAACCTGCTCCACACTGAGCCCCGACTCTAAGTCTTTATAAAGCGTGGCTTGTACAGTAGAGCAGCCTGTGCATCTCAAACTAACTCTGGAGCGAGAAAGAGAGAGAGTGAGAGAGCAACAACGTGAGTCCTATTTGTGTTGAAATGATACAGAACTCAGGCCTACTGTAGGTGCCTGTTTGTTTGCAGTTTAGCTGCTGCACAGTCTGTTCTGTCGGTGGAGCCGGTGCCTCTCGGTGCACTCGATGCCCCTCACACGGCCCGTTATGTGCATCATGGGAGCGGCGGCACTGCATTTCAGTCTCGTGTCTTGAGATCTCGTGCTGCCCTACGTGACAACAGCAGAAAGTCCGGTGCACCCTACTTTTGTCACTTGAATTGCATCGATGTATCACTTTTCTGCCGATGCACTCCTATCACACACGTGTGAGCCGGTGCAATGGAGCAAACAGGTTAACCTTCCCATCACTGGTTTGTAGACGTCTGAACAGTAACATCTAAACTCCAGGGTTAGAAGGTTTCATACATAACATCCGATGGACACTTTCAGACCAAACACATTACAGATTCCCTTCGATTGCGACGACGTGCAGCTCAAACGTGAACCCTCGTCCCGGAGCCGTACCTTGGCAGCGGCTCTGTCCCATGGACCTGAAGCCGTGTTTACAGGAGCAGAAGGAGTCGGTGCCGTTGACCACGCAGTGCGCCTCGTCTCCGTCTCCACACGTCGAGCTGTTACTGCGGCAGTCGCTCAACACGTCGTCTGAAAGAAACGAGGAAGAGGGTTAAAAAAGCAAGACTTTCAAACAGAAAACAGAAAAGTATACAATAAAATAAACACCTAAATATTAAAGATGATTCCGGATTAAGACGAGACACAGCAAGGAAAATTGTTGTTGTATTTTGATAAGTTTACTTTCAACATACAGACTTTCATGTGGAAACAACAAACGTGTCCAATCTGCTGCTAAACATGTTTTATTCTTCCATTGAATCCACTTCATCCATAGATTTCTCTGGGACATTTTAACTTCAAAGGACGTTTTCTTAAAATACATTTTTCTCCCTCGAGACATAAAGATCAGCCTTAAAGTAGATCCTACACCAAACTGTACAATCTGGACTCAACAAGATTTAGACGAAAAAAACAGAAGGATTTGTTTATATCTAATTCTAAACCTGAGTTATTAAAGTTTTAAGTTTAAAAAAATGTGGCGAAATTTGAATTTTTTGTTAGATATAGTTTACTCAAAAACTAAACAAGAAATCCAAAATGAACCAAGACATTTAAACCTGGTTCTGGTGTGAATTTTTTGGATTGAAACGTCCCAAATATGTGCAGTTTTACACATAAAATGCCTAATTTCTTCATGAAAACATTACATGATATTAAAAAAAGCTTAATACATTTTTTTCTTACATGTACGTGAGTAAACTACAAGAGAATTTAACAACTGAGGTCTCTAAATGTACCAAGTAAGGCTGATCCTCAACCAGAAGAGCACCTGGGTAAAACATCTACATCTACTACTGAAAAGATACTCGTGCAGCATTCCAGCAACCAAGTTTAGAAGAAGTCTCTAACTGTACGTTTGTTCCTATTGACCTGCAGCTGAACACTGTGTGGGACGGCTGTTCTGTGGGTCTGGATGTACGGGGCGGTGTTCAGACAGCACAGGATGGAGAGCGTCCGCCACAATCTCCTGAGCGAGATTCAGAGCCAGTTTGTCACCAGAACACAGACGCTGTCCATTTGTCTCCTTGATATCTTGCCTCCTGGACTCACAGTCTCATTTTGTTTGTTTTTGTTTTGCTGAGACAAATGTTCCCCCCAGCACTGAATGTGGAAAGTTAAAACACTTTCAATAAAACTTTTTGGAAGCAGTAATTATTGTGCTGTCGGCGTTAAAAGTCCACAGTTTTCTTTAAAAATACAAACGTGGCTGGGGTTTTGTTAATGGCTGTAGTGCTGTTCAGTTAATTTTCAGTTATAGTTCAAAGACAATTTGAACTCTGGCTCAGTTCAGTGTCTGTGTCGTCCAGCAAGATGAACTGTTCCTCATCTGCCTGGAGGAACTCTCTCTACACTAGATGAACTGTTCCTTGTCTGCCAGGAAGAACTCTTTCTACACTAGATGAACTGCTCCTCGTATGCCTGGAGGAACTCTTACTACACTAGATGAACTGTTCCTCGTCTGCCTTGAGGAACTCTCTCTACACTAGATGAACTGTTCCTCATCTGCCTGGAGGAACTCTCTCTACACTAGATGAACTGTTCATCATCTGCCTGGAGGAACTCTCTCTACACTAGATGAACTGTTCCTCATCTGCCCGGAGGAACTCTCTCTACACTAGATGAACTGTTCCTCGTCTGCCTGGAGGAACTCTTTCTACACTAGATGAACTGTTCCTCATCTGCCTGGAGGAACTCTCTCTACACTAGATGAACTGTTCCTCATCTGCCTGGAGGAACTCTCACTACATTAAATGAACTGCTCCTCGTCTGCCTGGAGGAACTCTCTCTACACTAGATGAACTGTTCCCTGTCTGCCTGGAGGAACTCTCTCTACACTAGATGAACGGTTCCTCATCTGCCTGGAGGAACTCTCTCTACATTAGATGAACTGATCCTCGTCTGCCTGGAGGAACTCTCTCTACACTAGATGAACTGTTCTGTTCCTCGTTTGCCTGGAGGAACTCTCTCTACACTAGATGAACTGTTCTGTTCCTCGTCTGTCTGGAGGAACTCTCTCTACACTAGATGAACTGTTCCTCATCTGCCTGGAAGAACTCTCTCTACACTAGATGAACTGTTCTGTTCCTCGTTTGCCTGGAGGAACTCTCTCTACACTAGATGAACTGTTCTGTTCCTCGTTTGCCTGGAGGAACTCTCTCTACACTAGATGAACTGTTCTGTTCCTCGTTTGCCTGGAGGAACTCTCTCTACACTAGATGAACTGTTCTGTTCCTCGTTTGCCTGGAGGAACTCTCTCTACACTAGATGAACTGTTCTGTTCCTCGTTTGCCTGGAGGAACTCTCTCTACACTAGATGAACTGTTACTCGTTTGCCTGGAGGAACTCTCTCTACACTAGATGAACTGTTACTCGTTTGCCTGGAGGAACTCTCTCTACACTAGATGAACTGTTACTCGTTTGCCTGGAGGAACTCTCTCTACACTGAATGAACTGTTCCTCATCTGCCTGGAGGAACTCTCTCTACACTAGATGAACTGTTCATCATCTGCCTGGAGGAACTCTCTCTACACTAGATGAACTGTTCTGTTCCTCGTTTGCCTGGAGGAACTCTCTCTACACTAGATGAACTATTCCTCATCTGCCTGGAAGAACTCTCTCTACACTAGATGAACTGTTCCTCATCTGCCTGGAGGAACTCTCTCTACACTAGATGAACTGGGTCAAGGACAGGGGGCGCTCTGGGACAGTTATCCATTTGCAAAACCTTCTTGAACATTGTTTATTTGAACTGCTTCCTCGCTGTGGTCATCGAGGCAGCTGTTGTTATGATTTTGGGCGCAACAAAAACAAACTGAATTGAACTCAATTTGAAAACACTGGGACACACCTTTCTTGTTGCAGTTGATCTCGTCGGAGCCGTAGTCCTCGCAGTCGTTGAAATAGTTACAGCGCAGGTTGGCACTGATGCAGCGGCCGCTCGAGCACTGGAACTCGTCCTTGTGGCAGACGGGGGGCGAGGGCGGCACTGCAGGGACAGAGGGGACGTTATTTAAAAGTGTAACGTGTGACGTACAGCGAGGCCTGTCACACTGAACACTATATCGACATATTGTTCAATGAATAACAGATGGAACTATCATGTTTGGGGGCAATATTTATCGTTTGTACTTATTCTTTGCACTAGTAACTGACTTTTTGTTAATTTTCTGTGCCACAGTAAAATTTGAGCTGTAGATGGTTGAATAAATAACTCATTATAGATACAAACTAAGTACTTAAAGGAAAAATATTGTGCATTTTTCACATAATTATTAGCCTTTAAACATGCCTTAAATTTGCCATCTCATGTTTTGAAACAAACAAAAAATGTTTCTTATTCATTAATGACAGGATTTATCAGCCTGTGTGAAATGACACTTACTGAGTGCATCCAGCCAGCAGATGGCGCCAGCGCTGTGTATACAATCTAGTGAAGTTAGCGCTGAAAAGACGTCATTGTGAGGATTTGCTGCAGCAGTTATCATGTTAAGAGGCAGAAATGCTCACAACAAGTCTAGTGATTATTTAAGGACTTAAAGAACCTGTACCTGATTTTGAACCGTGATACAGAAACCCTTAGCCCCGCCCACTTAGTCCCTCCTTTTATGTAAATAAATTATTATGTCTGATTGGGTAATGTTTCAGTAGTGGGTGGTGTGCCGTGGTGTCTTTTAAACCAAAAACGTGTGCCGTGGCTCAAAAAAGGTTGAAAAACACCGTGTTATGGCATCGTGACCGGCCTATGTACAGCAGATGAGACTACAAACGCTATATTTTTCTAATAAATGGTCTGATTGGGTAATGTTTCAGTAGTGGGTGGTGTGCCGTGGTGTCTTTTAAACCAAAAACGTGTGCCTTGGGCTCAAAAAAGGTTGAAAAACACTGTTACGGCATCGTGACAGGCCTACGCACAGCAGTTAGGGATTACAAACCATATATTTTTCTAATAAATGGTCTGACTGGGTAATGTTTCAGAAGTAGGTGGTGTGCCGTGGTGTCTTTTAAAGCAAAAACGTGTGCCTTGGCTCAAAAAAGGTTGAAAAACACTGTGTTATGGCATCATGAAAGGGCTACGCACAGCAGTTAGGGACTACAAACCCTATATTTTTCTAATAAATGGTCTGACTGGGTAATGTTTCAGTAGTTTGTCATGTGCCGTGGTGTCTCTTGAACCAAAAATGTGTGCCTTGGCTCAAAAAAGGTTGAAAAACACTGTTACGGCATCGCGACAGGTCTACGTACAGCAATTGAGCTTACAAACCCTATATAAATGGTCTGATTGGGTAATGTTTCAGTAGTGGGTGGTGTGCCGTGGTGTCTTTTAAACCAAAAACGTGTGCCTTGGGCTCAAAAAAGGTTGAAAAACACTGTGTTATGGCATCATGACAGGCCTACGCACAGCAGTTAGGGACTACAAACCATATATTTTTCTAATAAATGGTCTGATTGGGTAATGTTTCAGTAATAGGTGGTGTGCAGTGGTGTCTCTTAAACCAAAAACATGTGACTTGGCTCAAAAAAGGTTGAAAAACACAGCGTTACGGCATCGAGACAGGCCTACGCACAGCAGTTGAGCATACAAACCATATATTTTTCTAATAAATGGTCTGATTGGGTAATGTTTCAGTAATAGGTGGTGTGCCGTGGTGTCTCTTAAACCTAAAAAGTGTGCCTTGGCTCAAAAAAGGTTGAAAAACACTGTTATGGCATCGTGAACAGGCCTACGCACAGCAGTTGAGCTTACAAACCATATATTTTTCTAATAAATGGTCTGATTGGGTAATGTTTCAGTAGTAGGTCGTGTGCCGTGGTGTTTTTTAAACCAAAAACGTGTGCCGTGGCTCAAAAAAGGTTGAAAAACACTGTTATGGCATCGTGATGGGCCTACGCACAGCAGTTAGGGACTACAAACCATATATTTTTCTAATAAATGGTCTGATTGGGTAATGTTTCAGTAGTGGGTGGTGTGCCGTGGTGTCTCTTGAACCAAAAACGTGTGCCGTGGCTCAAAAAAGGTTGAAAAACACCGTGTTATGGCATCGTGACAGGTCTACGCACAGCAATTGAGCTTACAAACCATATATTTTTCTAATGAATGGTCTGATTGGGTAATGTTTCAGTAATAGGTGGTGTGCCGTGGTGTCTTTTAAAACAAAAAGGTGTGCCTTGGGCTCAAAAAAGGTTGAAAAACACTGTGTTATGGCATCATGACAGGTCTACACAAAGCAGTTAGGGATTACAAACCATATATTTTTCTAATAAATGGTCTGATTGGGTAATGTTTCAGTAGTAGGTGGTGTGCAGTGGTATCTTTTAAACCAAAAACATGTGCCTTGGCTCAAAAAAAGGTTGAAAAACACTGTTATGGCATCGCGACAGGCCTACACACAGCAGTTAGGGATTACAAACCATATATTTTTCTAATGAATGGTCTGATTGGGTAATGTTTCAGTAGTTTGTCGTGTGCCGTGGTGTCTCTTAAACCAAAAACGTGTGCCTTGGCTCAAAAAAGGTTGAAAAACACGGTGTTACGGCATCGCGACAGGCCTACGCACAGCAGTTGAGCTCGTCGCTGTTGTCTCCGCAGTTGTTGACGCCATCGCAGCGCTTGGACACGGGCAAACACACGCGGTCGTTGTGGCAGCGAAACTGGCGCGTGGGCGGGCACTGGAGCCGCACTGAGGAGAGACAAGGGCAGAAAGGCGTCATGAACATGTGCCACGTCCACAGACCGACGTGAGCGTGAGGCGCCTCATACCGCACTGCTCCGGGTTCTCGTCCGAGTTGTCGCCGCAGTCGTCCTCTCCGTCGCACATCCAGCCCAGGGGTTTGCACAGGGTGTTGTTGCACTGGAACACGTCCAGGGGGCAGTGTCGGTCCGCTGCAGAGAGAGGAGGAAGGATGAGATCAAAGTCAAGTCAAGTCAAATGTATTTATAAAGCACATTTAAAACACAGCAAAAAAATTAAATCTATCCGAGCTTAAACTGGCTTGAATTGATCTTTTTTATCTGGATTTGAGAATTTTTGACTCGATGAGATTTAGTCGCTGACGTGATGCAGAATATTTCACTGGTTTTAAGGTATTTCTGACTGATCCTGCGATAATTTTGCTTAAAATAAGAAAATACATTTGTCAGTGGTAAGTAAAATGATCTTAACCCAGTGACAGATAATTTGGATTGAAATAAGAAATAATGTAATGAAACAAGTCACAAAAGGTTTGAAACAAGTAAAATAATCTGGTTTCATTAAATAAATCGTCTCCACTGATCTTAACGAGTCAAAACGTCTGAAATTCAGATTAATATCCTCAAATCAAGACATTTGAACTCATCTAGAACTTCATTATTTGCAGTGAAACAACCACAATGGCCCAAAGTGCTGTACAGACGCAATATAAAATACAATAAGACAAAACAGATCATGCAGAAACAAGCTAAAATAAAAATGCAATACAAATGTTCTGCCCAGCTTGTGTTAAAAGGCCGTGCAAACAAATGGGTTTTCAACAAAGTCTTAAAAATATTCAGAGATTGTGCTGTTCTAATGTCCAGAGGAAGACTGTTCCAGAGTCTGGGACCTGCCACAGAGAAAGCCCCGCCCCCTCAGGTTTTTAACCGGGATCTCAGGACGTCTAAGTTTGCTGATCTAAACGCTCTACATGGAGCATGGGCAGATAGAAGCTCCGAGAGAAAAGGAGGAGCCAACCCATTCAAACATTTAAAAACCATAAGCAAAATCTTAAAATCAATCCTGTAGCTGTCAGGGAACCAGAGCAAAGAGGCCAACACGGGAGAAATATGCTCATATCTCCTGGTGCCGGTGAGCTCGATGAGATGATTATGCCGTGTTTGTGACGGGTGTAATGCACTCATCCTTTGGCTCAGATTTCATAGAGTGGCCTTTGAAACGTTTGGGTGTTTTATTCTCTCTTTTTTTTCGTACGTGTGTGTGTCAAATATGTCAAAATTTATTAAACAGAGCAAAAAACACACAAAACAGAACAAGATCAGAGAGAGGACGTGAAGTAAAAGTCAAATTTTAAATAAAAAGGGCGACAAAAGGCATTTTTTTAGTCTATTGAGTCAAAAGTAGGTGTCCCATTTTGTCCGATGTCTTTCAATTTTGTCAATTTTTAAGTTAAAGGACAAATAGTAAACATTATTTGTACTGTTATTAGCCTTTAAACATCTTGACGTTTTTTTTACATGGAAAAATATAAACCAGCCTTGGGAGACGCCAGAGTAGCTTAGCTTTAGCTCCATCTACAGGCTGCAGACGCAATTCCTCAAATTTGAACAACACATTGCTTGTTATGCAAACCGTGTTACTGAGCAGTCACACAGATGTAATGATCGTGATCTGAGGGAGAAATGCTCAGAGCGAGTCTGACGATGATTTATGGACTTAAAAACAGCAGCAGATTCTCAGAGCCACGTCACACATCGAAAAAACGTCACTCATCGAGGGAATTTAGAAAAGAGTGTTTTTGATGATTGGAGGGAGAGGATTTTCTGACCAGGATTCATCAAACTAGTGTGAATGAAGCAAAACGTGACTCCTGCTATGTTTTTGATGACGGAAATATGTTAGAACAGGGTTAAAAGGTCAAAAAAGTCATAATATATGGCATAATATGTGTCCTTTAAAGGAAAAATACTCTGCATTTTATATATGGACTACATGCATATTGTTATTAACCTTTAAACCTGCTCTTGAGTGCCATAAATTTGCCATCTCATGTTTTAAAACAAAAAAAAGGTTTCTTATTCATTCTGTGACCTGTGTTATCATTCACTATGAAATGACACTTACTGAGCATCCAGCCACAGATGGAGTCAGAGCTATAGACAATCTAGTGAAGTTAGCGCTGAAAACACGTTATGATATGGATTTGCTGCAGCAGTTATTGTGTTTAGAGGCAGAAATGCTAAGATTGAGTTTAGTGATGATTTGAGGACTTAAAATAACAGAAGATTCTTGGATAAGTGACGTCTGAAGTCTGAAAATACATCACAAAATCACGGAAGTTCAGCAGGAAGTGTGTTTGACTCTCGGGGGAGGATTTTCTAATAAACATTCCTCAAAACAGCGTGAATTAAACTGAATGCTACTCCAGGTGTGTTTTTGATGAAGAACATTGTTAGAACAGTTTTAAAGCTAAAAAAAGTCACTGTAGCAGAACATGTGTCCTTTAAAGGCTTGATTGCTCAAAAAAGGGTAATATGAAGTAAATGTGATTAAATTAAATGTGTTGTTTTCTCAACTCAGCAGAGAACATATGATTGTTTTTGTTTCTGTTCCAACTTCCTTTACATTCCTATTTTCTTCTACTTTACGACACTGTTGTTTCTGTTTTGTGAAAATGAGTAAAATCAACCCTAATCAATACTAAAACTCATTTGAGCCAGTATCGATACAAAAAAAAAATCATAAATATCATGTTTGTAATCAAAAACAATCTAAATTCTTGAATGGAGAGAAAAATTTCAGCGCAATATGATGTGATTTCACTGAAGAAACTGGGATTAACCTCAGAATATCACAAAATATGAACAATTTTGATGATTTTACAAACTGAAAAGCCCTCATTTACTCTTTAAACACAACACTTAGCACATTTTAACACATTATGAGTACCTCCGCCGTCGCACTGCTGCTCGTCGCTGCCGTCCAAACAGTCGGCGTCGGCGTCACACCTCCAGCGAATGGGGATGCAGTGTCCGCTCTTGCACTGAAACTGGTCGGCGTCACATTTCAGGTCACAGCCGTTCTGCAGCAGAGAGACGCACGCTTTGAAAAACCCATCGATCAAAACCCTCCATCGGCTCCACGCATCAAGAATATCTAAGCTTCACAAATGTATGAGACGTTATTATAACACTATTTAAGAGTGTAACACCAAAGGATTATTTTGCAGTGTTTAAGTTTAAAGGGCCCATGACAGGTTGGAGTACTCATGTAACTAAAATACAGGTAAGATAAATATATTCAAAGTTTTGCTAAAAATAATTATACATTTTATCATTTTTAGCTGTTTTTTTAGTTTTGTAATGTCACTTCCTGGTTGTAAATGATGACATCACACTAGGAAATCACTTTCTTGCACGCTGGGCTAAAACTCGGCTAATGTCAGATTTTTTTTGTCCGACACATCAAAATACATGTACATGCCCTTATTTTGTTGAATTCATGTTTAAGGGTAATTTAAGTGGTTGATTTTGTGTAAATTATGCATAACCTTTGGATGGAATGAGTCTCTCTAGTGTGATGTCATCAGTTTTTTTCTTCCTGTAATTTCAAACTGATTTTTCAACTTTTCTCCACCAACTACAAGTTGATTGGTGTAAAACGGGATTTTTTTTAATGTACAATACGTATTAATATATAACATACATATAATGAGCCAAATCATGTTTGTGTTACTGTTTGGTGCTTTAAATGTGGCATTAGTGGTGGTTTTGTGTTATGTTTTGGTGCAGAAGTTGTTCAGGACACTCCAAAAAGGTAAATCAGTTAATTACAGCTGCATTTCTGAACCTGTTAACTCAAATTTGATATTTTTTCAAGGCACACCTGGCAAAACTTCAAGGCCCGCTAGTGTTCCCGGCACTGGTTGAAAATCACGGGGTTAGAGGAGCTTTTTGCGTGGTCTGCGAACCACCCAGATCTTACATTTGACCAAGGTTGAAGTTATTTTTTGGACAATAAAGACTCTATTGCATTGAGTTCCCCCGAGTTCTTCTTCTTCACTGTGTTAAACATGCGAGCGTTATCCAGACGAAACCATGACACGACAGGCCGGGCGGAAAACGCGGAACAGCGCCGGCGCCTTACCTCGTCCGAGCCGTCTGAGCAGTCGTGGTCCCCGTCGCACTTCCAGCGGCCGGCGATGCAGCGCCCGTTGGTGCAGGCGAACTCGCTCTCGGAGCACTTGCGGGGCACTGGCGGAGGACAAAGAGTTTGAGCAGACGTGAAGGAGAAACGAGAGCCGAGATGGAGGAAAGAGGCCGGAGAGAAATAAGAGGGAAGAGCACAGGAGTGAACTGCAACCAAGGGGCTTTGTCCAAACGTACGGAAAGGAGAAGAGGAGTTATTTATGTAAAAAGGTTTGAAGTTTGGGCCACAAAAGCACAGGTAAAGAACTGGAAGAACAGATAATTGTAGCCTGGCCAGCAAATATTTACAGCTGAATACAAACTTCACTTGAATTAGGTTTTAAATTAATAATGTATCCGTTTTTAATTTAAAAAAAGTAATGCACAACGTTTAAACCTTAACAAGTAAATCCTTCTTTGCTTCTTGGTGCGGCTTTTATAATAACTACACTTTAATAAGCTTTAGTGTTTCTCTTGTGTTGAGTATATTTTGACCGTCTTAAAATAAGATCAGCAACGGAACAAGCATAAAACATATTATTTTAATTTAAATAAGAAAAAAAAGCACTTGAAATAAGGACAAGACTTATATTTTATTTTAAGAAAGTCAAAATATATTAAAATCAAGATAAATAATAGTTAATTCAATCTTACTTCACTTAAGTTTGTACATTTGAATAGTTTTTTCCAGTGTAAAGCATGAACAAAGACTCAATTCATAATAAATAAATGAATAGTTTATTAAGAAATATTCAGTAACTAATTAAATATTATTACCTTAACTCTGACCTCTTTTTTTAAGTTGTTACTAAGATTAAATAATTCTTAATAAGCATTTGTTCATTAGGAATTAAGTCTTTGTTCATGTTTTATTAAGATTAAGTTAAAAGTGTAGTTATTATAAAGTGTTACAAACTGTTTAAATACCAGGCAAAGAAATCAAAACAGAAATAAATTACATGTAAAGATGTATTATATTAACTGTAATCAACAACTTCACAAAAGATTTAACAAAATGTAACCAAGTTTTAGATCTGGTTGTTTTATCAAAATTGAGAATAAACCAGGACTAAATCTAAACCTGGGACAGATCAGGACTAAACCTGGACTAAAATGGGCTCAATTTAGGACCAAATAACGACACATTTGAGCGCACAATAAGAAGTTTTCAGCTGCTTGTAACATCACTTTTAGTTCTGTGGATCCTTCGTTTTGGTCCTGGCTTTGTCCAGGTTTAGTCCCGCTCTAGTCCAAGTTTAGTCCCGCTCTAGTCCAGGTTTGGTCCTGTTCTAGTCCAGATTTAGTCCTGTTCTAGTCTTTTAAACATATTTTAAACAACTAAAGATTGAAATAGGCTTCTAGATAAGTAAGATTTAGAGTATATTAGGTGTTGTTTCTTTGTTTTTGATATTTAGATTTAATACTGCCACAGTTGTTCTTGTTTTCATATGTTTTTTAGAGTCTGTATAGTTCAGACGGTGATTACCGTTATCAAAATACGATTACAATCATCTCTTCACAGTCGACTAGAGCAGTGGTTCTTAAAGGGGAAGGAGTGAGCTGTGAGTCGTGAGATGATTTCAAAATCTAATTTGAACACTGTATGTATTTGCTCTATTTTTCTAATTAAATACAGTATCTTTTGGTGAAATATGCTCTAATTAGACAATAAACAATTCAATTAACCAATATTAAACCTGATTTAACAGGCTTTGACACTTAAAATTATTTTTCATTTCGCTTTGAGGGTCCTGAGTCGGTTGCATGGCTATTTTAGGGGTTAGGACCAGAATAGATTGGGAACCCCTGGACTAGGACGTCACTAAAGATTATTTTAGTAACCAACCAGTCAGAGATTATATTATTTATTATATATTAAAACTTTTTAAATGCATAATCAGCCAAATAAAGGTTGAAATATGGTGACTAAAGGCTTCTAGATGGAGAATGTTTATGAATAAAGTCGATTTTGGATGAAAATGAGCAATAATCTATAGTTTTTGGACGTTTTAGTGTATAAATGTCATTAAAAGTCTTCTGACACATGTTTTAGAGTCTGTAAAGTCGATCATCAATTTTTATAGTCGACTAGTCACGATTAGTCGATTAATTAGCATCTCCATCGACTAGTTACAGTTCGTTTTTATCTCTCTCACGGATTATCCAGCTCTAAACAGCACAAATCAAACAAATTCTGGGAGTAGATTTGAGCGAGCGTCTGGCCAGGCTACAGAGCAGGAGCTGGTGGGACCAAACGAGGTGAGAAAAGGCAGAGAGAGTATCAGAGAGAGAGCTGCAGGAACCTACCTCTGCTCAGCGCGAACCCAGAGAGATGCAAAACAAACATGAGATGAACACATGAAGTGGAGTGAGCACATGAGACAAGAGTTAACGTGTTCATAATCACACGGACACAGACAGACACGCTTCACCGGGGCAGCGTTTTCAACCAACGACAGACACAAACAACAAGGAAACAGGGCTGTGGTCGATTAATCAGTCGACGGTGTCTTGATCGACCAACAGTTTTGTTAGTCGGATAATTATTTTATTTAGATTTATACGGCAAAAACAGCAAAAACTAGTCTATGCACTGCAATTCTTTCAATTTCTAGCATTGCTTTAAAATGACTTGAATGAAGAAATTAATCTTATTTTGAGTAGTTTTGACAAAAAGAGGTTTAAAGGGCCTATGACAGATTGAAATACACATTTAACTAAAATGCAGTTAAGATAAATATATTCAAATTTCTACTAAAATCTTTACAAATTTAACCCCAGTTTAGCTGTTTTTTAGGTTTTAAAGTGCGTATGACAGGTTTTTATGATTTTCTAATTTTGACTTTATTCAGTGTATTAATACTTGTTGTACATATAAATGATGTTTTATACCAATTAGTTCGCTGTTTGTGGAAAAAAGTTGAAAAATATGTTGAAAATTACAGGAAGTAAACACACTGATGACATCACACTGGGGAGACAAACTTTATACATGATTTACATAAAATAAACTACTTTTTTGACCATTTAAACTTTAATTCAACTAAATAAATAAGTTCAAATATATTTTTATTTGTCAGGTAAAAGAACTGATGACATTAGATGAGTTTTAGCCCAGTTTACAGTGTGGTTGCTATGGTAATTTCCTAGTGTGATGTCATTATTTACAACCAGGAAGTGAAATTAAAACTTATAAAACTGCTAAACCGGGATAACATTTGTAAAGAATTTTAGCAAAACTTGAAATATATTTATCTTAACTTCATTTTACGTAAATGAGTGTCCAACCTGTCATGGGCCCTTTAAATTTTACTTCCTGGTTGTAAAGTATGTAGTATCACGCTAGGAAATTACCATAGCAACCACACTGTACACTGGGCCAAAACTAATTTCATTTGACAAAGAGAAACACATGTGACGCCTTTATTTTGTTAAATTAAAGTTTAAAGGGTCAAAAAAGTAGTTTATTTTGTGTAAATTATGTATAACCTTTGTCTCCCCGTGTGATGTCATCAGTGTGTTTACTTCCTGTAATTGTCAACACATTTTTCAACTTTTCTCCACAAATAGCGACTTGATTGGTGTAAAACTGTAATATGTATTTACACAAAGTATTAATGCACTGAATGAAGTCAAAATTAGAAAATCATAAAAACCCGTCATACGCACTTTAATTGCTTATTTGACGTAGACGATTTCGCTGCTTTCAAGATATTTCTAACTTGTTATGAGATAATTTAGCTTAAAATAAGAAAATGTATTTGCCAGTGAGGTAAGTTAAAAAAATCTCACCTCATTTGCAACAAGTTTAAGCTTAAAATAAGAAGAAATGAGCGGAAACAGGTCAAAAACACCTTTAAACAGGTCAAATAATCTAGGTCCATGAAGAAAATGCATCTTAACCAATCAAAGTTGTTGCAATGAAGATTGATATCTTGAATTCAAGCCATTTAAAGTATTATTTTTTGCAGTGTGGAGTGAGTTAGCCGAAGATTTTGAGTTTGACCAGTCTGGAGCAGGACTGGACAAGGACTGGACCAGGACTGGACCAGGACTGGAGCAGCTTCTGAACCAGGACCAGACCAGGACCAGAGCTGAACCAGGACTGGACCAGGACTGGAGCAGCTTCTGAACCAGGACCAGACCAGGACCAGAGCTGAACCAGGAGTGGACCAGGACTGGACCAGACCTGGACTGGAGCAGCTTCTGAACCAGGACCAGACCAGGACCAGAGCTGAACCAGGACTGGACCAGGACTGGAGCAGGACTGGAGCAGCTTCTGAACCAGGACCAGACCAGGACCAGAGCTGAACCAGGAGTGGACCAGGACTGGACCAGACCTGGACTGGAGCAGCTTCTGAACCAGGACCAGACCAGGACCAGAGCTGAACCAGGACTGGGCCAGGACTGGAGCAGGACTGGAGCAGCTTCTGAACCAGGACCAGACCAGGACCAGAGCTGAACCAGGAGTGGACCAGGACTGGACCAGACCTGGACTGGAGCAGCTTCTGAACCAGGACCAGACCAGGACCAGAGCTGAACCAGGACTGGGCCAGGACTGGAGCAGGACTGGAGCAGCTTCTGAACCAGGACCAGACCAGGACCAGAGCTGAACCAGGAGTGGACCAGGACTGGACCAGACCTGGACTGGAGCAGCTTCTGAACCAGGACCAGACCAGGACCAGAGCTGAACCAGGACTGGACCAGGACTGGAGCAGGACTGGAGCAGCTTCTGAACCAGGACCAGACCAGGACCAGAGCTGAACCAGGAGTGGACCAGGACTGGACCAGACCTGGACTGGAGCAGCTTCTGAACCAGGACCAGACCAGGAGCAGAGCTGAACCAGGAGTGGACCAGGACTGGACCAGACCTGGACTGGAGCAGGGTCTCTGATGACGGCTGAAGGAGCCACTTGTCGAGTCCAAACTGTTCTTTTCTCTGTGTTTTTCTGTTTCACGTCCTGCTGCTTTTTCACAGAATCAGGGCCAGAACGAGGACTTTATCTGAATCTGCTGTTTGTACGTTTAAAACTCTGTCGTCCTGATCAAGTCTGCGCTCCTGTGGGAACTAAATCTAACAAATAAATACACTGTTTACTAGTACTTTTCAGTATAAATAGTTGTTTTTGCATGAAGTTTTGTGCAGTTATGGTCTTCTGAGTGCAGTTTCAGATACATAGACACGTGGATAGTTTTCATGTATTTTTACCACACTTTGTCGACTGATAAATATATAGACCTTATCGGCCGATGGCAGGTCTTTAGTCGAGGATTTCTTTAGTCGACTACAGCCCTAGAAGTAAAGCTGAGGTGGACGGAGTCGATTTAAAGTGTTTTTACAGGTAACACTTTACAGCTCAGTAATCGCTTTGTGAGTGTAATTAGTAAGTGTAATTATGAAAGTATAATTAAGTAGGGTTATCGGAAGTTTTTTTAAAAATTCAGTTTAGTTAGTTAGTTTTTTTTTTAACCTTTATTTAACCACGAAAACACCCATTGAGATCGAGATCTCTTCTTCAAGGGGGACCTGGCCCAGTGGTCAGCAGCACACGTCAGGAGTATTACGAGTTTAAAAATACATAAACAACAAAACTATTTGTCTAAAAAAAACTGAAAGTGCAACAGTCATAAGATAAAGTGCCATAATTAGAAAGTGCTATAGTTTCACAGCAAATTAAGTTCACAATAACAGATTAAAAGCACAAGCCTGAGAAATTGAGACCTTCTGTCTTTTTTGTAGAAAGGAACGAAATGTGTTTAAGGAAACAAGATCAGACCATTTGGTTTCCGTCTGTAAAGTGTTACAGTATTGGAAATCAGATACTAATGGATACTAAAACTAGTATTGAAACTAGATACTTAATATAGATATTTGAACCAGAATTGATTAAAAAAACAAAAATCCTTACTATCACATTGACCCTTTAAAAGTTTGTAAACAAAAACATTCTAAATTCAGAACGGAGGCAAAAGTGAAGTTTAGCATAATGTGATTTCACTGAGAAACTGGGATTAACCTCAGAATATCACAAAATATGAAAAATGTAGATGATTTAGTGTCAGTGTCAGCCTCAGACACATGTGAGTGACATCAGAGCTGCTTTAAACACATTTATTATTGGATTTTACATCATGTTTGAGAAATTATGATCAACTCTTTGCATTTTTGATGAAGGAACAATCAGATTTATGGGTTTTACTGGAAAAATACTCACAGAAATGTTGAGCCTAATCATTTTCATTTTATCTAGAGATATATTAGATACTATTCCATAAATTAGATTCTTTTGAAGCTTAAAGGCTAGAAATGTGCATTTTCTTCATCATTTGTAATAGAAAAGCAAACTAACTGACCTTTCTACCCTGGAAATGTGTTGTTTTTTCCAACACAAACACTTAAAGGTCCCATATTCTGCTATTTTGCCCTTTACACAGTCTATTCTAAGGGTTTTGTTGATACATTTTTGCGTTGTGCAATATCCATAACATAACAGTTTCCAATAAACACCCATTTCTTGGACTGGCCCCCTCCTTGCAAAGCAAACAGGCTGACGACTCACTCTGAGATCTGACCCCCCCGATCAGAGAGCAGGCTGCCTCCCCCGCCCAACTCGCGCGCCTCCCCCGCCCAACCCGGCCGCCTCCCCCTCCCAACCCGTGACGAAGCCTAGAGTGGAGATGGTGCATGCGCCGTGTGCTCCGGTAAACAGCGATACACAAACACTGAATAAACATTTTCTCGTCCTGACGGTGCGTCGTGCTGAGTCCTACGTCCTGGATCTGACCTGGGTTGGCGTGCTCCAGGGCCTCAACGACTGAAGGCGTGTCCGTTTGGTTATTAAGAAGCTAACTCTTCTTTCTTTCGTATCCATCGTTTAATTACTGTGTAGCATTAGCATTAGCTGTTTTTATTCTTGCGGCTGCGCTCTTCCTGGAGGCGTGGCTTAAACACCGCGTCATCCTGGTGAAGCCGTGTCATCTTAGTGAGGACGGAAAAGACAGTTCTCTAGTGAAAACATGCGGGAATCAATCAAAAAACCACTTTGGGCACAACATACGAGGCCCAAATAGCCCTGTAGGAAGGTTAAAACCTCTGAAAAGTCGATTTTGCATGATATGGGACCTTTAAAACCAGTAGAATTTAGATCTAATGTGAGAGAATAATTGAAAAATTTCCTCCAGTCGCCTCTGTTCTGACGTCACATTTTAAAGGGTCTGTTAATAATAGGGCAAAATGTGATTTTTAGCTGAATCTAAACCATAACATGGCCACAATTTTAATAAAGAAACTACAATTTATTTTTGTTAAGGATGTGGGTCTATTTAACTAAAAAAGAGCTTTTTTTTAATTATTATTAGCCTGGTTTATAGAAGCTGCTGCTGACAGATGGATTAATACGCACTGTCCTAATTCAAATAAAGAAATACATTTTTTTAAAGTGCGTGAGCCAGGTTATGTTAATATTTTCTTGGTAATATTATGGAAACACAAGTTTTTTTTGTCAAGTTACCACATCATTACCATTAAAACCATGCTAGTACTGAGCTGTAAAGTACATTTTGACCCTTTTACTTAGAAAATAATACAATATAGTTAAAGGACAAATATTATGCATTATTTGTTTTGTTTGTTTGGCCTTTAAACTTGATCTTAAGTAACTTTTTTTTGACATCTCACTCATGTTTTAGATCTAAAAATAAAATGTTTTTACAGGAAACAGGATAACTTTGTCACTGCCGTGGGAGACGCCAGAGTGACTTAGCTTTCGCTCCATCTACTGGCTGCAGAGTCAATTACACACATTTTAAAAACACATCGCTTGCTACGCTAGCCGTGTTACTGAGCACCGAGCAGAGACGCAGTTCTGATGATTGTGATTTGACGACAGAAAGGCTCAGAGCGAGTTTGACGATGATTTATGGACTTTAAAACAACGCAATAGATTCTCAGAGCCAAAAAAAGGTCACACGTCGAGGAAATTGAGAGTGTTTTTGATGCTCTGAGAGAAGAGGGTTTGTCAAACTAGCGCGAATGAAGCTAAACGCAATTCCAGGTGTGTTTTTGACAACGGAAAATGCTAGAACATGGATAAAAGTTTAAAAAAGCCAATTTTGCATAATATTTGTCCTTTAAGTAATAATATTTCACTGTAAGAGTAAAACCGATGTAGATTAACAACCAAAAAGCACAGCTAACCACCATTGCTAACATTATTCCTACCTCTGCTACTTCTACAATCATTTTTACAACTACTGTCACAATAAATAAATACTTTCCTGTTTGTGCTGCTAAATATTATGAATGAGCACCGGTTGTCGGTCAAGAACAGAGTGTTTTTGACGCTCTGAGAGAAGAGGGTTCGTCAAACTAGCGCGAATGAAGCTAAACGCAATTCCAGGTGTGTTTTTGACAACAGAACAACGCTAGAACATGGATAAAAGCTTATAAAAAAAGTTAATTTTGCATAATATTTGTCCTTTAAGTAATAATATTTGACTGTAACAGTAAAACCGATGTAGATTAACGACTAAAAAGCACAGCTAACCACCGTCGCTAGTGTTATTTCGGTAACGTTTTAGATTAAGGTTCCTTAGTATACTATTTATAATGCATTAATAAGCACTTGTTATGTGTTTATAAGGCATTTACAAGCATTTATTAGCGTGATAATTGAAAATAATGTAATGTGCAGCTCATTGATGCTCTGTGCATGTGGTTTATTCACTCAAACATGTTTTGGCTGATGGATTATAAACATGTATAAGGCGTTATAAGTGCATAAACAAGC
This sequence comes from Rhinogobius similis, assembly GCA_019453435.1. Lineage (NCBI taxonomy): Eukaryota > Metazoa > Chordata > Actinopteri > Gobiiformes > Gobiidae > Rhinogobius > Rhinogobius similis. Next base: position 24,262,313 of record CM033619.1, on the reverse strand, counting down.
TATTAGTGCTTATTAACATCTTATAAATAGTTAACTAAGGAACCTTAATCTAAAGCGTTGCCATTATTTCTACTTCTGCTACTCCTACAATCATTTTTACAACTACTGTCACAATAAATAAATACTTTCCTGTTTGTGCTGTTACATATTATTAATGAGCACATGTTCTCGGTTTAATTAAATCCGTTTTGGCGACTCTCTGCTGTGAGTCTGAACACGTACCGCACTTGTCCTCGTCGGAGTTGTCCCCACAGTCGTTGTCGTAGTCGCACTGCCAGCGCCCGGGGACACAGCGGTTGTTCTTGCACCGGAACTGGTACGGCTCGCAGGTCCTCTCATCTGCGCCACAAACATTTGAACGGAAACGGAATCAGCGCAAGGCAAAAGTCCACGACACGGACCCTTTAAAAGTCTAAATTACGTAATGAAGGCAAAAGTGAAGCGGAACATGATGTGATTTCACTGGAGAAACTGGGATTAACCTCAGAATATCACAAAATATGAAAAATTGGGGAGATTTTGGAAAATGGAAACGAATCGGAAATATGCGAGTGACATCAGAGCCGCTTTAAAGACGTTTACTATTGTATTTTACATGATTTGTTGTTGTTAAAGGAGATTATGATACACTCTTTTGAATTTCGATGAAGGAAAAATCCAGATCTTTAGCTTTAACTGGACAAACGCTGACAGAAATGATGAACGTGCAATCATTTTTCATTGAACACTGGAAAAAATATGGTCTTAAATAAGATAACAAGTTAATAAGTGCTTGAAATAAGTAGTATTTAACTTGTTTTGAGTGTATTTGAAGTAAGATTGCCAATAGAACAAGCATAAAATATCTTGTTTTAGTTAAATTATGAAAAAGACAAGCATTTTCTATCTTGAAATTAGAAAAAAGACGCTACTGCACCTAAAATAAGAACAAATGTACTTGTTCTGTTGGCAAATCCTATTTTAAGACTGTCTAAATGTATTAAAATCAAGATAAATACTACGAATCCAATCACTTTTTAATTAACTTATTTTCTTATTTAAGGTTGTACATTTTTCCAGTGAATCTCCAAATATAATCACATACTTTACCATAAATTATGCTTTTTATGAAGCTCGAATACAATTTCAAACTAGAAAATAGTATATTGTCCATCCTTTGTAATAGAAGAGCAAACTAGCTAATGTTTCTCCCCTGGATATTCTAGTTTATTGTTTTTCCGTCACATAATGACTTAAAACCATTAGTGTTTAGATCTGATGTGAGCGAATTACTGAAAATGAATTACAGTCGGCTTCATTTTGCCTCCATTTTGGAATTTTGATGACAGAGCATTTTAAAGGTTATATTACGCTTAAAGTCCATATGACAGGTTCGTCAACACACCTAGTGAACATGATTATATTTAAGATTCTACTAAACATTTTGCCTGTTTGTCCCCAGTTTGACAGTTTTTGTAAAGTTTATAATGTCACTTCCTGGTTGGTCATGAGCAGCAAATATGACACAGAGGTGATTCAACAACTGTTACCATAGCAACCATTTTGAAAACAAAGGGAAAAATCCATATAAATTACACAATAATTATGATTTGACACATAATAACACCCGATAACACCTTTATTTTGTTGAATGATGGTTTAAACTGTCAAAAAATCCTGTCAGTCGTCTGTAAATTGCCTCTGTACGTCGCTTTTTGATGACATCACAGAGGGATTCCGTTTTAGAACTCAGCACTACTTCCTGCCACTTTAAACTTTCATTTCTTCCCAAACTTCAACCTCACAGATGTAAAACTATGATAAATAATTGCCACAGGTGCCCTCCCATCAAGCTAAACCAGAATTAGAACATTTTTAGAACCTGTCGTATGGACTTTAACTTGTTTCAGATCTAATAATAACTACATTTTCTCTATGAACAGCAAAAAATGTAAATCTATCCGAGCTTAAAATGGCTTGAATTTATCAGTTTTATCTGGATTTGACAAGTTTTGACTCGATGAGATTTAATTGCTGATGTGATGCAGAATATTTCACTGGTTTCAAGATATTTCTGACTGATCCTGTGATAATTTTGCTTAAAATATGAAAATACACAAAAAAAATACAGAAAATACAGTGGGGTAAGTAAAATGATCTTAACCCACTGACAGATAATTTGGATTAAAGTAAGAAATAATGTATTGAAACAAGTCACAAATGGTTTGAAACAAGTAAAATAATCTAGTTCCATTAAATAAATCGTCTCCACTGATCTTAACGAGTCAAAACGTCTGAAATTCAGATTAATATCCTCAAATTAAGACATTTTAACTCACCTAGAGATTTGTTTTTTGCAGCGTGATAAACTCCCACTACAGTCTTTACGGCACTGGGCCCCGGATAACGAAGCACTTTAACCGTTTTAAAGCCGAGCAAACGCCCAAGAATTAACAGAAACGCGCCGAATGGATTAGGAGCGCTGGGAATAACGGTTCGGTCACTCCAAATCCCACCGCGTGTACTTTAAAGCGCTGCACTTTACTCACCGCACTCCTCTTTGGGCTCGTCCGAGGCGTCTCCGCAGTCGTCCTCTCCGTCGCACTTCCATCGAGCCGGGATGCAGCGGCCCGAGTCCTTACAGCGGAACTCGTCCACGCCACACGTCATCTGAGCTGAAACGCACGGAGGACAGTCACCGTGTTATTCTGTGATGGAGCCCAGTGTTCTTTAGTTCTAATGTTTTTGGAGTAAAGTGTGGGTATAACTGTATTCCAAAAACTAACACTAACGATTATTTTAGTAGTCGACTTCGACTAGTCATACGATTATACGATTGTATATTTAGACTTTTTAAATACACCATCAGCCAAAAAAAGGTTGAAATACTGTGAATGAAGTGCATAAATAAAGTGTATTTTGACATTTTGATGTAATAATGTCACAGTCCTTGTTATAAAAGGTCTTTTGACAGGGGTTTTAGAGCCTGTGTAGTTCAGTTAACAATTAGTCGATTATCAATTTTCATAGTCGATTATTTTTTTTATAGTCGACTACTCATGATTAGTCAATTAATTGTTGCTTCAATTGTAGTTTCAAACAATACCTAATCAGTATAGACACATTTCTGACTAAATAAGACTAGTAAAAAGTATTTCAGTCATAATTTGTCCCGTGAAGGACACATGTTTTGCATTGTTTGTTTTGTTCTTGTCTTTTAAACTTGCTCTTGAACATCTGGGTTGACGTCTCATGTTTTAGAACTTAAAGGACACATGTTCTGCTACAGTGACTTTTTTGAGCTTTAAACCCTGTTCTAACAATGATGTCATAAAAAACACACCTGGAGTAGCATTCAGCTGCATTCGCGCTGTTTTAAGGAACGTTTTGTAGAAAATCCTCCCCCTCTGAGTGTCAAACACACTTCCTGCTGAACTCCATCTACCTCAGACGTAATTTTCAGACTTCATACGTCACTTTTCAGAGAATCTTCCACTGTTTTAAGTCCTTAAATCATCACAGGCTCATTCTGAGCTTTTCTGCTTCTAACACATGAGCTGCTGCTGCTGGGCTGAACCTCGTGTTTTGAACAGCGCTGGTAAAAGTACATTGTTGTCCAGCGACTTGATGGCAAGGCGCCGTCTAGTGGCTGGATGGACTCAGTGCGTGTCAGTGTACAGTGCAATACATTTGTTTGACTTGTTTCAAAACATGAGATGGCAAATTTAAGGCACTCAAGATCATGTTTAAAGGCTAACAGCGATATGAAAAATGCTGAATATTTTCCCTTTAAAATGTGTCTACTGAAAGCCCTCATTACTTTATAAATGTGAGATTTACAGACTTAAAAGCAACAGAAGATCTCGGTGCTCTACCTATGATGTTACAAATCTGGGAAATTTGAAACCAAGTGTTTTCTAAGGCTCAGAGGGAGAGGATTCCTTAAGTGTGAATGAAGCTAAATGCAAATCCAGGTTTGTTTTTGATGAAAGAACAATGTTAGGACACGCCTAAAAGCTTTAAAAAGTCATATTAGATGAACACGTGTCCCTTAAATCCTTAAATCCACAGATCCTGTTCATAACTGACTCTGTGCATAACGTTCGACAGCTGCTCCTCCAACCGGCAACGTCATTTTCCGGTCCTGCCCTGTGCTGCTCTTCTCATCTGGATACTTTATGATACCAGCGCGCTAGCTCTCCAGAAGTTACAAGAAAAAAGGAAGTGTTAGCTGTGTTAGTGAAAACTGTTTTTTAATAAAGGCAAGATAGCTCGGTTTCTTAAAAGTGTTGCATGTTACTGCGTCAGCAACTCTAGCTCTGCTCATTAGCATTGCATCTTACACTTGCAGTTGTGGATGTGGCCAGAAATGTACAATTTAATCTGTTTTCTCGCTTACACAAGGGAGCAAGGGAATCCACAAGTCTATGGACATCATTTATTGTAATTTTTGGCAAGTTTCAGGGGCGTCTCGAAAAGCCCGAAGTCTTCTAGAGAGAGAATATTTAAGAATAAAGTGTATTACTGATTAAAAAGAAATCAGTAATAATCTATTATTTTTTTGACATTTTGATGTATTTTGAAGTTTGTGAAATGAGTCTGTATAGTTCAGTTAACGATTAGTCGATTATGAATTTTCATAGTTTTTATAGTCGACTAGTCATGATTAGTTGATAAATTATCGCAGCACTATTAAGTATAGTTTCAAAACAATTGGATTTCATTTCAGTATAAACCTATTCATTAAAGACACACTTCTGACCAAAAAAGAACAAAAATACTTCAGACATCAAACAAGTCATAATTTGTCCCGTGAAGGACACATATTTTGCATTGTTTGTTTTGTTCTTGTCTTTTAAACTTGCTCTTGAACATCTGCGTTGACGTCTCATGTTTTAGAACTTAAAGGACACATGTTCTGCTACAGTGACTAAGTCTATGGACATCATTTATTGTCATTTTTGGCCGCTCTCAGGGGCGTCTCGAAAAGCCCGACATAGTTGAGATTTGAAGCCAAACATAGCGTATCAGCCGGACTACAAACTGGACCCGACATGACTTTGCCGGCCGGAGGAGCAGCCGTCGGGTCAAGCGTTATGTGTTGCGTGCTGTTCTTACTGCAGTTGGCGGGCTCGTCGGACCCGTCCACGCAGTCGTTGTCTCGGTCGCACACCCAGACTCGGGGGATGCAGCGTTTGGTGATGGCGCACTGGAACTGGTTTGGAGCGCACGTCACCTCCGCTGTAAAAACACAAACACAATCAGGTTTGAACTAAACAAAACGTGGAAACTGGAGCATCAAGGAGGCAAGGGGATCACAAATGAGAATCACAATCAAAAAGTGAATTTCTAGATGAGTTAAAAAGTCCTGATTTCTGGATATTAATCTTAATTTTAGACATTTTGACTCGTTAAGATTAGTTCAGACGATTTATTTGATGGAACTAGATTATTTTACTTGTTTCAAACCGTTTCTGACTTGTTTCAATACATTATTTCTTACTTCAAGCCAAATTATCTAAAATGTGTGTGAAATACTTTACCTTTTTCTCTTAAAGTGCGTATGACCGGTTTTAACAATTTTCTAATTTTGATTTTATTTGGTGTATTAATACTTATTGTATATAAAGAAAATCTTGTTTTACACCAATCAAGTTGTAGTTTGTGGAGAAAATGTAACGTACGTCACATTCCATCCATAGCTTATGCATAATTTACCCAAAATAAACAACTTTTTGCTAACCCTAAAACAGTAATTCAACAAAATAAAGGCGTTCACGTGTATTTTGATTTGTCAGATTAATAAATCTGTAACATTATCTGAGTTTTAGCCCAGAGCACAGAGTAATCTCCCAGTGTGATGTCATCATTTACAACCAGGAAGTGATATTACAAAACAAAAAAATGGCTAAATCGCGATAAAATGTATAATTTTTTCAGCAAAACTTTAAATATATTTGTCTTACCCATGTTTTAGTTACATGAGCAGTTCAACCTGTCGTAGGCGCTTTAAAGTATGTTTTTAAACTTGAAAACCTTTTTCACACGCTTCTTTTACTTTTACTTGAATATTTTTTTGCTCCTGAAACTGTACTTTTATTCAAGTGACACAATTAAGATCTTCTTGAACCTCTGGAGTTCTACAATACAAGTTTTATACAGTTAATCTTCTCTTCTAATTAAAACCAATGGTCAATAAACAAGCCTTTTCTTTCTAAATAAAGTTTGTGCAAATTTGGCCATGAAAAAGCATTATTAGTTAGTTAGTTTATTTTTCTTCGGTCCATAGAAATACAAAAACAAAACAAAAAAAAGCAATAACATAAGAATAAAGAAAGAAAACGTTGTTCCACACTGCAAATAATGAAGTTCTAGATGAGTTAAAATGTCTTGATTTGAGGATATTAATCTGAATTTCAATTTCAAACCGTTTGTGACTTGTTTCAATACATTATTTCTTACTTCAATCCAAATTATCTGTCAGTGGTTAAGATCATTTTACTTACCACTGACAAATGTATTTTCTTATTTTTAGCTAAATTATCGCAGGATCATCAGAAATACCTTGAAACCAGTGAAATATTCTGCATCACATCAACAATTAAATCTCATCGAGTCAAAACTTCTCAAATCCAGATTAAAAAGATAAATTCAAGCCATTTTAAGCTTGGATAGATTTACATTTTTTGCTGTGCACCCTTTCCGTCTGTAAAATGTTTTCTTTCTTTATTCTTATGTTATTGCTTGTTTTGTTTTTGTATTTCTATGGACCGAAAAAAATTAAACTAACTAAATAAAAACTAATATACTAATTTAGCAATTTTGTTACACAGATAAATCTCGATTATTTCTTCTTCTTTTCGTCTTCCGCAGCCACAAAACATCAGAAAACATCTTCATATCTACACACACAGGCTCAGCTACTGGAAACACACCATAAAACGCCGTAAAAAACATAATAAACGATGAACTGGCCGCGTGTTTTTGTTCTGTTCTTAAGCCTCTGGCGCTGTGGGATAGCTTTGAGAAATAAAAACATGTACGGAAAATAGGACTCGCTCCTGTTGAGACCAAAAATCAGAACAAAGTCACCACATTTGACACTTTAAAAGTTCTCAAAATGTGCATATGACAGGTTTAAACCATTTTCCAAGTTAAGTCTAAGTTTAAAAAATCTATAAAGTAAAAAAAAAAGATGTAAAAAACACATGACAGCCGTAGCTTATGCATAATTTACCCAAAATAAACAACTTTTTTGCCATCCCTAAAACAGTAGTTCAACAAAACAAAGGCGTTCACGTGTATTTTGATTTGTCAGATTAACTTGAACAACAGAAACAACTGGTCAACAAACAAGTCTTTTCTTTCTAAATAAAAGTTTGTGCAAAATTGGCCATGAAAAAGCATCATCTCTTCCTATTTTCTTCTTCCACAGCCACAAAACATCAGAAAACATCTCCATATCTACACACACAGGCTCAGCTACTGGAAACACACCATAAAACGCCGTAAAAACCATAATAAACGATGAACTGGCCGTGTGTTTTTGTTCTACTCTTAAGCCTCTGACGCCGTGGGCTGAGATGTAAATGGTGACCCGGCTCAGGTGTGACACGGCCTGTCGTCGCCGCGCCGAAGATTAATGGGTTTGGGAAATGTCAAGGCAATTATTTTTTTGCAGAATTTGTGATTTTCGCCGAAGGGAAAGGTCAGGCGGCTTGTGGGAGGCGGACAGCGAAGAGTTCTGAAATGATTTTAGTAATGGCCTCGTTTAACAGCGCATTAGGATACATGGCACAGGGTTTGGGCGAAAAGTCGTCCTTCAGAATGTTTTATTTTGTCAGGAAGTGTTTTACTCTTGGTCTCAAATGCTTATGTAAGGATTGGGTCGACAACTTTACTATAACATGTTAATTTGATGGCTTTATGTTCCTAAATTTTGGTTCATTTTAAAACATCATTAATGTAATAAAACAAAAACTTTCAATCTTTCAATAATTACTCATTACTCGTTCACTCCGTACTCGATGTGCTGTTAAACATTTTTGCCCATTTATCCCCAGTTTGACAGTTTTTGTAATGTTTTAAAGTCACTTCCTGGTTGGACATGGGCAGCAAATATGACACAGTTAGAGGTAATTCTACAACTGTTACCATAGCAACCATTTGAAAACAAGGGCCAAAACCCCCATAAATGACACAATAGTTATGATTTTACAAATAACAACACCCAGTAACAGCTTTATTTTGTTGAATGACACTTTAAAGTCTCAAAAAGTTGTTGTTTGTGTAAATTGCCTCTGTATTTTTCATGGCACGTCGCTTTTTGATGACATCACAGAGGGAGTGCACCTTAAAGATTATTTGTTGTGCACTTTAAAGATTATTTGTGCACTTTAAAGATTATTTGTTGTGCACTTTAAAGATTATTTGTGCACTTTAAAGATTATTTGTTGTGCACCTTTAAGATTATTTGTTGTGCACCTTAAATATTATTTGTGTGCATCTTAAAGATTATTTGTGCACTTTAAAGATTATTTGTGCACTTTAAAGATTATTTGTGAATTTTAAAGATTATTTGTGAATTTTAAAGATTATTTGTGAACTTAAAAGATTATTTGTGCACCTTAAACATTATTTGTGCACTTCAAAGATTATTTGTGCACTTTAAAGATTATTTGTGCACTTTAAAGATTATTTGTGTGCACTTTAAAGATTATTTGTGCACCTTAAACATTATTTGTGCACTTTAAAGATTATTTGTTGTGGACTTTAAATATTATTTGTGCACTTTAAAGATTATTTGTGTGCACTTTAAAGATTATTTGTGCACTTTAAAGATTATTTGTGAATTTTAAAGATTATTTGTGCATTTAAAGATTATTTGTGAATTTTAAAGATTATTTGTGAACTTAAAAGATTATTTGTGCACCATTAACATTATTTGTGCACTTCAAAGAATATTTGTGCACTTTAAAGATTATTTGTGCACCTTAAACATTATTTGTGCACTTTAAAGATTATTTGTTGTGGACTTTAAAGATTATTTGTGCACTTTAAATATTATTTGTGCACTTTAAAGATTATTTTTGCCCCTTAAATAATATTTGTGCACTATAAATATTAATTGTGAATTTTAAAGATTATTTGTGAATTTAAAAGATTATTTGTGCGCCTTAAACATTATTTGTGCACTTCAAAGAATATTTGTGCACTTTAAAGATTATTTGTGCACCTTAAACATTATTTGTGCACTTTAAAGATTATTTGTTGTGGACTTTAAAGATTATTTGTGCACTTTAAAGATTATTTGTGTGCACTTTAAAGATTATTTGTGCACTTTAAAGATTATTTGTGTGCACTTTAAAGATTATTTGTGCACTTCAAAGAATATTTGTGCACTTTAAAGATTATTTGTGCACCTTAAACATTATTTGTGCACTTTAAAGATTATTTGTTGTGGACTTTAAATATTATTTGTGCACTTTAAAGATTATTTGTGTGCACTTTAAAGATTATTTGTGCACTTTAAAGATTATTTGTGAATTTTAAAGATTATTTGTGCATTTAAAGATTATTTGTGAATTTTAAAGATTATTTGTGAACTTAAAAGATTATTTGTGCACCATTAACATTATTTGTGCACTTCAAAGAATATTTGTGCACTTTAAAGATTATTTGTGCACCTTAAACATTATTTGTGCACTTTAAAGATTATTTGTTGTGGACTTTAAAGATTATTTGTGCACTTTAAAGATTATTTGTGCACTTTAAAGATTATTTGTGCCCCTTAAAGATTATTTGTGCACTTTAAAGATTATTTGTGAATTTTAAAGATTATTTGTGAATTTAAAAGATTATTTGTGCGCCTTAAACATTATTTGTGCACTTCAAAGAATATTTGTGCACTTTAAAGATTATTTGTGCACCTTAAACATTATTTGTGCCTTTAAAGATTATTTGTTGTGGACTTTAAAGATTATTTGTGCACTTTAAAGATTATTTGTGTGCACTTTAAAGATTATTTGTGCACTTCAAAGAATATTTGTGCACTTTAAAGATTATTTGTGAACCTTAAACATTATTTGTGCACTTCAAAGAATATTTGTGCACTTTAAAGATTATTTGTGCACTTTAAAGATTATTTGTTGTGCACTTTAAAGATTATTTGTGCACCTTAAAGATTATTTGTTGTGCACCTTAAAGATTATTTGTGCACCTTAAAGAATATTTGTGCACTTTAAAGATTATTTGTGCACCTTAAAGATAATTTGTGCACCTTAAAGATTATTTGTTATGCACTTTAAAGATTATTTGTTATGCACTTTAAAGATTATTTGTGCACCTTAAAGAATATTTGTGCACTTTAAAGATTATTTGTTGTGGACTTTAAAGATTATTTGTGCACTTTAAAGATTATTTGTTGTGCACTTTAAATATTATTTGTGCACTTTAAAGATTATTTGTGCACTTTAAAGATTATTTGTTGTGCACTTTAAATATTATTTGTGCACTTTAAAGATTATTTGTTGTGCACTTTAAATATTATTTGTGCACTTTAAAGATTATTTGTTGTGCACTTTAAATATTATTTGTGCACTTTAAAGATTATTTGTTGTGCACTTTAAATATTATTTGTGCACTTTAAAGATTATTTGTTGTGCACTTTAAATATTATTTGTGCACTTTAAAGATTATTTGTTGTGCACTTTAAATATTATTTGTGCACTTTAAAGATTATTTGTTGTGCACTTTAAATATTATTTGTGCACTTTAAAGATTATTTGTTGTGCACTTTAAATATTATTTGTGCACTTTAAAGATTATTTGTTGTGCACTTTAAATATTATTTGTGCACTTTAAATGTTATTTGTGCACTTTAAAGATTATTTGTTGTGCACTTTAAATATTATTTGTGCACTTTAAAGATTATTTGTGCACTTTAAAGATTATTTGTGCACCTTAAAGATTATTTGTGCACTTGAAGTTTATTTGTTATTTGAACCCTGTCATGAAAGGATCAAACCGTCCTCTGCCTCTGGCGCGTTGACGGTGTTGACGGTGCGGGGTTTGTACTCACGACAGTCCTTCTCGTCCTCTCCGTCTCCACAGTTGTCCTGCCCGTTGCAGCGGAAGATCCCCGGGATGCAGCGGCTCGGGTGAGTGCATTTGAACTGACTGGGCAGACACACGTGGATGTCTGCAAAAGGAAAGCAGCGAGTTTATGAGAGACAACTGTACAGGGCTGCACCGATCAAATCACAAAGTCAAAACGTATTTGACTGACATTACACAGGTTTTTAATCACAGCAAAAAATGTAAATCTATCGCAGCTTAAAATGGCTTGAATTTATCTTTTTTATCTGAATTTGAGACTCAATGAGATTTAATTGTTGATGTGATGCAGAATATTTCACTGGTTTCAAGGTATTTCTGATGATCATATGATAATTTTGATTAAAATAAGAAAATACATTTGTCAGTGGTAAGTAAACTGATCTTAATCCAGTGACAGATAATTTGGATTGAAATAAGAAATAATGTATTGAAACAAGTCAGAAACGGATTGAAACCAGTAAAATAATCTAGTTCCATCAAATAAATCGTCTTCACTGATCTTAATGAGTCAAAACATCTGAAATTCAGATTAATATCCTCAAATCAAGACATTTTAACTCAGCTAGAACTTCATTTGCAGTGAATGTTTTTGGATTTGCAGAGTAGAAATGTCAGATAGTTCACTGACAGATGGGAAAACACTATTTTCTTGCCTCAAATTTGTACTTGAGATTCAAAAAAAGTTGTGGTAAAAACCATTTCCCCTTGGAGACCAATAAAAGTAATTGAGATTCAGAGTCTGAGTCTATATTAAGTCTGTAATATATCTGTAGATCAAACCAAAAACTTGTTGTGGGGTAAACATTTCTAGGAGTATTTATCCAGAAAAAAACTAAAGATTTTGATATCTAGATTTTGTTTTCCTCAAAAATCCCATTTATCTGTCATAACATAATTTTAAAGAATAAAATTGCAAACCTCATCTTAAAGGGCCTATGACAGGTGGAATCACTCATTTGACTAAAATGCAGTTAAGATAAATATATTTCAATTTCTACTCAAATCTTTACACATTTTACCGGAGTTTAGCGATTCTATTAGGTTTTAAATTTTACTTCCAGGTTGTAAAGTATGACATCACGCTAGGAAATTACCATAGCAACCACACTGTACACTGGGCCAAAACTCAACTAATGTCACAGATTTAGTTAATTTGATAAAGAGAAACTTAAGTGAACACCTTTATTTTGTTGAATCAATGTTTAAAGGGTCAAAAAAGTAGTTTATTTTGTGTAAATTATGCATAACCTTTGTCTCCCCAGCGTGATGTCATCAGTTTGTTTACTTCCTGTAATTGTCAACAGATTTTTCAACTTTTCTCCACAAACAGTGACCTGATTGATGTAAAACTATAATTCATATTTACAAGAGGTAATAATACATTAAATAAAGTCAAAATCGGAAAATCCTAAAAACCTGTCATACGCACTTTAAGGCTGTCAACTAATCGAAATTGCTATTTGAATTTTAATTTAAAAAGTTAAATAATTTCCTACAAAAACAACAAAATATCCACTTTTATTCTGCATAAAACCCTCTAGTTTAGATTTGTTAAAAGAAAAGTGACAAAAATGCAACAGAAGCGAGAACAATTCTGCTAAAAGCGTCAAAAACGGCGAGCAGGTAAAAGCGCCAAAACGTGTCTAACAGCAACAAAAACACAACGTAAAGCGACAAAAACGCAACATAAAGCAACAAAAATGTGACTAAAAATGAGGAAAAACGAGACTAAAAGAAGCAAAAGAACAGGAGAAAAGGCGACAAAAACGTTAAATCGCAAATCTAATCGCAATAATTGTCAGAAAAAGAACAATTGGTAACACTTTATAATAACTACACATATTCCTGCCTTAATAAAGCAGAAACTAAGACTTAATTAAGAGTCAACAAAGAGTTTATGAACGATTCAGGCTTAGTAACTATTTAACTAATAATATAGCCCTAAATTCTTACCCCAACCCTAACCTTAACCTTAATTAAATAGTTCTTAATCCTGAATCATGCTTAATAAATGATATGTTCATTATTAATTAAGTCTTTGTTAATGCTTTGTTAAGGCAAAATAAGATGTAGTTATTATAAAGTGGTACCGAACAATTAAGACGTTTTTCACAAATCGTGCGGCTCTAGCTCGTCACGTTTTCTTCCCCCGAACTGTTCGACCCACAGTCAGATGTTGTGTGTTCTGTACCGCAGTTGGCCTCGTCGGAGTTGTCCTGGCAGTCGTTGTCGCCGTCGCAGATGTAGGCGGGGTTTGTGCAGATGCCGGTCCCACACTGGAACTGCCCCGGGCGGCACTTGAACTCGGCTAAAAAACACACAACGAGGCGATGGCTCTGAGTCACATTCAATGACAGCGTAATAGACTGCCTTTGGTTTAAAATGAAGACGACAGATCAGGTCTGGTCTAAACCAGGTCTAAAATGAGACTAAACCGGGTCTAAAATGAGATTAAACCGGGTCTAAAATGAGACTAACCCAGGTCTAAAATGAGACTAAACCAGGTCTAAAATGAGATTAAACCAGGTCTAAAATGAGACTAAACCGGGTCTAAAATGAGATTAAACCGGGTCTAAAATGTGATTAAACCGGGTCTAAAATGAGATTAAACCGGGTCTAAAATGAGATTAAACCGGGTCTAAAATGAGACTAAACCGGGTCTAAAATGAGACTAACCCAGGTCTAAAATGAGACTAAACCAGGTCTAAAATGAGACTAAACCAGGTCTAAAATGAGATTAAACCGGGTCTAAAATGAGATTAAACCGGGTCTAAAATGAGACTAAACCAGGTCTAAAATGAGACTAAACCGGGTCTAAAATGAGATTAAACCGGGTCTAAAATGAGATTAAACCAGGTCTAAAATGAGACTAAACCGGGTCTAAAATGAGATTAAACCAGGTCTAAAATGAGACTAAACCGGGTCTAAAATGAGACTAAACCGGGTCTAAAATGAGATTAAACCAGGTCTAAAATGAGACTAAACCGGGTCTAAAATGAGACTAAACCAGGTCTAAAATGAGACTAAACCGGGTCTAAAATGAGACTAAACCAGGTCTAACATGAGACTAAAGCTGGTCTAAAATTAGATTAAACCTGGTCTAAAATGAGATTAAACCGGGTCTAAAATGAGATTAAACCGGGTCTAAAATGAGACTAACCCAGGTCTAAAATGAGACTAAACCAGGTCTAAAATGAGATTAAACCAGGTCTAAAATGAGACTAAACCGGGTCTAAAATGAGATTAAACCGGGTCTAAAATGTGATTAAACCGGGTCTAAAATGAGATTAAACCGGGTCTAAAATGAGATTAAACCTGGTCTAAAATGAGACTAAACCGGGTCTAAAATGAGACTAACCCAGGTCTAAAATGAGACTAAACCAGGTCTAAAATGAGACTAAACCAGGTCTAAAATGAGATTAAACCGGGTCTAAAATGAGATTAAACCTGGTCTAAAATGAGACTATACCTGGTCTAAAAATGAGACTAAACCTGGTCTAAAATGAGATTAATCCTGGTCTAAAATGAGATTAAACCGGGTCTAAAATGAGACTAAACCGGGTCTAAAATGAGATTAAACCAGGTCTAAAATGAGACTAAACCGGGTCTAAAATGAGACTAAACCGGGTCTAAAATGAGATTAAACCAGGTCTAAAATGAGACTAAACCGGGTCTAAAATGAGACTAAACCAGGTCTAAAATGAGACTAAACCGGGTCTAAAATGAGACTAAACCAGGTCTAAAATGAGACTAAACCAGGTCTAAAATTAGATTAAACCAGGTCTAAAATGAGATTAAACCAGGTCTAAAATGAGACTAAACCGGGTCTAAAATGAGATTAAACCAGGTCTAAAATGAGACTAAACCGGGTCTAAAATGAGACTAAACCAGGTCTAAAATGAGACTAAACCGGGTCTAAAATGAGATTAAACCGGGTCTAAAATGAAGAGACTAAACCAGGTCTAAAAATGAGATTAAACCGGTCTAAACTGAGATTAAACCAGGTCTAAAATGAGATTAAACCGGGTCTAAAATGAGACTAAACCGGGTCTAAAATGAGACTAAACCAGGTCTCAAATGAGACTAAACCAGGTCTCAAATGAGACTAAACCAGGTCTAAAATGAGACTAAACCAGGTCTAAAATGAGACTAAACCAGGCCTAAAATGAGATTAAACCGGGTCTAAAATGAGACTAAACCAGGTCTAAAATGAGACTAAACCGGGTCTAAAATGAGATTAAACCGGGTCTAAAATGAGACTAAACCAGGTCTAAAATGAGACTAAACCGGGTCTAAAATGAGATTAAACCAGGTCTAAAATGAGACTAAACCGGGTCTAAAATGAGACTAAACCAGGTCTAAAATGAGACTAAACCGGGTCTAAAATGAGATTAAACCGGGTCTAAAATGAGACTAAACCAGGTCTAAAATGAGATTAAACCGGGTCTAAACTGAGATTAAACCAGGTCTAAAATGAGATTAAACCGGGTCTAAAATGAGACTAAACCGGGTCTAAAATGAGACTAAACCAGGTCTCAAATGAGACTAAACCAGGTCTCAAATGAGACTAAACCAGGTCTCAAATGAGACTAAACCAGGTCTAAAATGAGACTAAACCAGGCCTAAAATGAGACTAAACCGGGTCTAAAATGAGAATAAACCAGGTCTCAAATGAGACTAAACCGGGTCTCAAATGAGACTAAACCAGGTCTAAAATGAGACTAAACCAGGTCTAAAATGAGACTAAACCAGGTCTAAAATGAGACTAAACCAGGTCTAAAATGAGACTAAACCAGGTCTAAAATGAGATTAAACCAGGTCTAAAATGAGACTAAACCGGGTCTAAAATGAGATTAAACCAGGTCTAAAATGAGACTAAACCGGGTCTAAAATGAGATTAAACCAGGTCTAAAATGAGACTAAACCGGGTCTAAAATGAGATTAAACCGGGTCTAAAATGAGACTAAACCGGGTCTAAAATGAGAATAAACCAGGTCTAAAATGAGATTAAACCTGGTCTAAACTGAGAATAAACCAGGTCTAAAATGAGATTAAACCGGGTCTAAACTGAGATTAAACCAGGTCTAAAATGAGATTAAACCGGGTCTAAAATGAGACTAAACCGGGTCTAAAATGAGACTAAACCAGGTCTAAAATGAGACTAAACCAGGTCTAAAATGAGACTAAACCAGGTCTAAAATGAGACTAAACCAGGTCTAAAATGAGACTAAACCAGGTCTAAAATGAGACTAAACCAGGTCTAAAATGAGATTAAACCAGGTCTAAAATGAGATTAAACCAGGTCTAAAATGAGATTAAACCAGGTCTAAAATGAGATTAAACCGGGTCTAAAATGTGATTAAACCGGGTCTAAAATTAGATTAAACCGGGTCTAAAATGAGATTAAACCGGGTCTAAAATGAGACTAACCCAGGTCTAAAATGAGACTAAACCAGGTCTAAAATGAGATTAAACCGGGTCTAAAATGAGACTAAACCTGGTCTAAAATGAGACTAAACCAGGTCTAAAATGAGACTAAACCAGGTCTAAAATGAGACTAAACCAGGTCTAAGATGAGACTAAACCAGGTCTAAAATGAGACTAAACCAGGTCTAAAATGAGACTAAACCAGGTCTAAAATGAGACTAAACCATGGATAAAGTTGTTGAACCCAAAGGATGACATATACATTTACAGATTTGTCTCTAAATGAAAACAAAAGCTCAAATGCACACCATCAGAGGCAGAGAGCGTACCACAGTTTGACAAACACCGTTCTAGCTCAAATCCTGATGACTCTAAGAGATGTTTTGTGTTTGGACTCACGACAGTCTGCGGGTTCATCTGATCTGTCTCCACAGTCGTCCTCCGTGTCACATTTCCACCAGAACGGGATGCACTTGTCATTTTTACAAACAAACTGCAAGAAAAAGAGAAACACTTGAATTTCAATCATTACTTTGAATGTCTTTTGGTTTGATAACACAGTTTCAGAGTATGGTTTCTATATTAATATCCACCTGAAACAAAATTGAACTTTCAATAACGCTGCAAATCTGACGTAAAATGAAATTATTTTGTCTCCATGGCGTCTTATTCTGTGTAAAACCTGCTGAACGTTTAAAGGGCCTGTACTTCATTTTTTCACATGAGACAGGAACATGTTTTTGTTTGAACCGTTAGCCCCGCCCACATAGTCCTTCCTGTCACTCAGTATTGCTCCATGACTCAGAAACGACTGTCTGGAATAGTCTTATGCCGTTGTTTCCATATAGCTCCTCTTTTAACTCTTTACAATTAGCTTTTATCACTTTTGAAACTGCACCATGACAGAGGATTACAGTCTGGGATAGTGTCAGCAGTTATTTTCCCATGATTCATAGTGTACGATGTGCCTGATTGGCTGAAAAGAGGTGACCCTGGTAAATGATTCTGCATTAGTTCTTTCCTAACTAAGAGTGTTTATAAATGCACAAATTATACATCACAAACCCAATGACAAATTGGGTTTGTGATGTGTTGTGATGTTGTCACTTTCTATGACAAATGATGGACAAAATAAAACATTCTGGCCCTGAAATGGTATTTTAGCTTCAAAATAATCTTATTTATGGGACAGTATCTATATATATATATGAAAATTTTTTGTGAGTTTAACATTTCTGTGAGTATTTTTCCAGTAAAACCCATAAATCTGGATTGTTCCTTCATCAAAAATGCAAAGAGTTTATCATAATTTCCTAAAACAAAATGTAAAGTACAATAATAAATGTGTTTAAAGCAGCTCTGGTGTCACTCACATGTGTCTGAGGCTTTTACTGACACAAAACCATCTACATTTTTCATATTTTGAGATATTCTGAGGTTAATCCCAGTTTCTCCAGTGAAATCACATCATGTTGCACTTCACTTTTGCCTCCGTTCTGAATTTAGAGTGTTGTTTTCAAACTTTTAAAGGGTCTATAGACTTTAAGTTGCTTATTTCCTCAGTCTACAGACACAACGACACGGCAGATTCGTTGGAGGCACAATGAATGAGTTTTCTTGCTGACCTGGCTGGCCGTGCAGTTGGAGAGGCACTGTCTGTTGTCCGCGGCGAGGTAGAAGTTGGTGGGACAGGCGCACTTGTAGCCGTCCCCGGGAGAGAGCAGGCACAGGTTACTGCAGCCGCCGTTGTTGGTCTGACACGGATGTCCCTCCACTGCAGAACACAGAGAGGACACAGAGCACAATCGGGAAATGTGAGCGCACTGTGGGCAGAGGCAGAGCTGCAGAATGTGCACGTGTGTTTTGTCAGTATTAAAGTGCGTATGACAGGTTTTTCTGATGTTATAACTGACTTTAATACCTGATGTAAAGATAAAATCACAGTTTTACACCAATCAGGTCGCTGTTTGTGGAGAAAAGTTGAAAAATCCGTTGAAAGTTACAGGAAGTAAACAAACTGATGACATCACACTGGGGAGACAAAGGCTATGCATCATTTACACAAAATAAACCTCTTTTTTTGACCCTTTAAAACTTAAAACAATAAAATAATTGTGTTCACATTTATTTTTCTTTGTCAAATGTAAAAATCTGTGAGATTAGAGGAGTTTTGGTGCTCTGTACAGGATGTTTTTTAGTAATTTCCCAGTGTGATGTCATCATTTACAACCAGGAAGTAAAATTAAAAGGCTAAAAAAAACTGGGGTACAATTTGTAAAGATTTTAGCAGAATTGTAAATATATTTATTATTATAAGTGTATTTTAGTTAAATGAGTCGTCCAACCTGGCACTTTAAAGTTAAGTGCGTAGGAGAATGTGCTTGTCTAAAAGAAAGAAAAATCCCGTACACTGGCTGCTTGCAAAAAAAGTTTTAAAGGAAAAATATTCTGTATTTTTCATGTTGCTGTTAGCCTTTAAACATGCTCTTGTACTTTAAATTTGACTTCTCGTGTTTTAAAACAAAGAAAAGTATCTTATTCATTCTGTGACCGGTGTTGTCAGTCACTATGAAATGACACTTTAGTGAAATTAAGTGAAAAGAAGTCATTGTGTGGATTTGCTGCAGCAGTGATCGTGTTTAGAGGCAGAAATGCTCAGAATGAGTTTAGCGATGATTTAAGGACTAAAAACAGTGGAATATTCTCAGATAAATGACGTATGAAGTCTGAAAATGTGTCAGAAAATCCCGGAAGTTCAGCAGGAAGTGTGTTTGACGCTCAGAGGGAGAGGATTTTCTAATAAACATTTCTCAAATCAGCGTGAATGCAGCTGAATGCTACTCCAGGTGTGTTTTTGATGACGGAACATTGATAGAACAGGGTTTGAAGCTAAAAAAGGTCACTGTAGCAGAACATGTGCCCTTTAATATTCAAGTGGGCAACGATTCGGCAACTATTTCTTCATTTTTCTTCATTCTTCACTTTTAAGACATTTCCTTGTAATAGCTTTTCTTTCTTCAATGGACAGTATTTTAAAAGGATACTAGACATCTTTTTCAAGCGCCTCTCCAGGTGGAAGAAGACAGAAACATCTTTGGATCTTTAGGGTAACGTCACATCAGTATTTGTTGTTTTAGACACACTGTCTCCACACTGGTGCTCGAGCCCCAGTACTTTAGACATAATTTGATTAAAACAATTGAATTAAGTTCTTCCAACCCAATTCCCTGCATCTTTTTGAACTCGTTAATGTTTGATGTGTTGCAGATTAAAAACCGATCACTCTCTGTTAAAACAATATTCAGCTCCTCTTCCCAATTAGATCTGACATAAAATGTGTTGTTTCCATTTTGTTTTTGCGATACTTTATATCAAATAGTCCTGGGTGATACGGTGATAAAAAATGGAATCGTGAGCTGGTCCCTGTGACAATCTGCTGTTTTTGTGAAATCGTCGTATCGTGATTGACTGTTTGTGTCTTTAATGCAGCTGTCTGTTCAAACACACTTTTTCTCCTGTTGTTTAGCCTCTGAAGCCTCTGAGCAGGTGACTTTATTTACCTCTGAAAGGCCAGAGCTGCACAATTAAACCAAATCCACACAAAATCGCAATTTTAATGGATGTAATTAGCAAATCACAAAGACTGCAATTTTTGAAGTGCAATAATTCCTTCCACAAACAACAAAATGTCTTACTTTGATTTGAATAAAAACTGCAAACACTGTAGTTTAGATTTGTACAAACGTGTTTTGAATCAAGCGACAAAAGCGCGACCAAAAGCGATAAAAATGCATTTAAAAGCGACAAAAACGTGCCCACAAACAACAAGCGCAATTATATGCACCAAAACGCGACTAAAAACGACAAAGACATGACTTAAAGTGACAAAGACGCGCTTAAATATGACAAACACAACTGAAAGAGGCAAAAGCACAACTAAAAAGGGACAAAATTGTGTTTAAAATGTTGAATTTGAACAGAATTCTATTATTAAAACATAAATCACAAATCTAATCACAATCACACTGATCACAATTAGACATCTTTCTTAAATCGTGCAGCTCTATTAAAGGCAACAGAGAAATACAAAGTGAACACGAGTTGTGATCAAATCGAAATAATGATCTGGCCCCAAGAAAATCGTGATTATCATTTTTTTATCATATCACCCAGCTCTAATATCAAGTTAAGTTTGTCTTTTTTATTGTATGTAAATGGTACACTTTTATTTAACAGACAATGCTTGAATTACTGCCTCCCTCCATTTGTTCTTTAATCACATTTAATCAATTACTTCTTGTTCCTCTCTGTTCCTTTCACACAGAGCTGGGAAAGAAGGCCTTTGTCCACTCGGCTCCTTCTGCTTGGAACATGTTGCAGAACGACTGGACAATGACTGACTTCTTGTCTTTAAATGTGCTTAAAACTAAGTTGAAAGCGTTGGAGGCCACTTCAACAATGTGCACTTGTTGACATAACTTTTAACGTTGATGTCATTTAATGTAATTCTAATGTTGTTTGTTTAACTTTGCTACCTCTTGGCCAAGTTTTTAATCTCAATGGGACTTTCCTGTTTAAATAAAGGGTGTTAAATAAATGTGTTTATCAGCACTTATAAGGCATTTACAAGCATTTATTAAGGTGATAATTGAAAATAATGTAATATGCAGCTCATTGATGCTCTGTACATGTGGTTTATTCACTCAAACATGTTTTGCTGATGGATTATAAACATGTATAAGGCGTTATAAGTGCATAAACAAACTATTAGTGCTTATTAACATCTTATAAATAGTTAACTAACGAACCTTAATCTAAAATCAGAAACGGTTTATTGCTGTTGTCAGTGATCAAAAATTCACAAACACAGGAACTTGCTTCGGCGTGAGGTGCAACATAAAACAATGAATAAAATAAAATAAAATATATAAAAGAGGCATGTATAAAATTAAGAATAAAATAGACTAAGACAGATAGACTAAGACTATATACAGAATGTACAGTTGGCAGATGTAGTAGTGCAAATAGATTGTTCTTATATAATATATTGTTAAAGTGGCAGGTGTTACACAGTGTTCATGAGTCCAACAGCAGAGGGAAAGAAACTTTACCAAATAAGGAATTAAAAAAAAAAAAAAAAAGGTCATTTTGGCACCATAAAAAAGGAGTGATCAGTAACTGAAATGAATGAATGAAATGAAATATCAGCCTGGAACAGAAGGAGCTGCAACTCGCCCATTTGCTTCAAGTTTATTCAAGAATTGCTTTTAGAATTTAGCTTTTTGTCTTTACAGCCTTTAACGGCCTTGCACCTCCTGATCTGACTGAGCTCCTGTCAGCTCCAGCCGGGCTTTAAGGTCAACAAATCAGCTTCTGCGCCGTCCCCAGAGTCAGACTCAAGCACTGACGGAGCTTCCAAGACTCTGAAACAAATGTGCACCGACCCAGACTTTTAAATCTACGCTCGAAACATATTTAATCAGACTGGCTTTCAGCGCGCTGTAATGTGGTGACACTTTGTTCAATTTGTTTTATTGTTCGCTCTGTTTAATGTATTGTGTTATGGTTTTGTGCTTTTGTACTGCCTTGGGTTTAATTGGAAAGCACTTTGGTCGACTTGAGTGATGTCACGTCAAGTTCTGCAAATCAGGCAGAAGTCTTTTTACCTGAAACCTATGAATAAATCAAGATTATTATCGTTAGTCCAAGGTTAACCCTGGTTTAGACGTTTGGTTTGGTCTTGCTTTGGTCCTGTTTTGTGCTGATTTTTGTTGTTTTAATCCTGATTAAAGGCCCCCTGACAGATTGGACGACTCATTTGACAAAAATGTAGTTAAGATAAATATATTTCAAATTTGGTTAAAATACTTCACAAATTTCATCACAGTTTAGCAATTTTTTCGTTTTAGTTCCTGGTTGTAAATTATGACATCACACTAGGAAATAACCTAACAACCATCCTGTACACGGGGCCAAAGCTCATTCAGTGTCAGATTTTTTCAATTTTACAAATACATGCAAACGCCTTCATTTTGTTGAATCAATGTTTAAAGGATCAAAAATAGTCGTTTATTTTGTGTAAATTATGCTTAACCCTTGTCTCCCCAGTGTGATGTCATCAGTCTGTTTACTTCCTGTAATTTACAACATATTTTTCAACTTTTCTCCACAAATGGCTGCTTGATTGGCGTAAAACTAAAATGTAAACGTATTAATACACCAAATAAAGTCAAAAGTAGAAAATCATGAAAACCTGTCATACACACTTTAAGACCTACATTTTCCTAAATCTTTATTGTTCTTATTAGTCTAAAAGTCTAAATGACTCCTGGTTTACTTTGGGGTTAGTCCGGGTTTAATCTGGTTTTAGTCCTGGTTCAAGATTATCATCATTAGTCCAAGGTTAACCCTGGTTTAGACATTGTGTAGTCCTGGTTTGGTCTTGTTTTAGTCCTGGTTTTGGGCTGATTTTTGTTGTTTTAATCCTGATTAAGGCCTACATTTTCCATTTTCCTGAATGTTTATTGTTCATATATTAGTCTAAATGCAGTCCAGACTGACTCCTGGTTTACTTTGGGGTTAGTCCGGGTTTAATCTGGTCCCAGTCCTGGTTTCAGTCTTGGTCAATTGTGATTTTGTTTTGCTTGAGCCTTGATTTAGTCCTAGATTTAGCCTGAGTGAGTGCTTACCTTCGGGTTGCCTCGTGGCGTGGTAGATGTGGATGTCCATGGGTCGGTGTAACGTGCTGATGAGCATGGTTTTGTTGGTGCCTTGGGTTTTGTGGGCCCTGGTGATGGACTTGGTCTCCCAGTCGGTCCAGTAGATGAACTCCTCGAACAGCGTCATGGCAAAGATGTGAGGGATGTCCTGCGCCAGAACTGCAAGAGGAGGAGACACGGAGAGGAAGTTAAAAGGGCGGTGCACTTTTACTGCTTTGAAGCCTTCAGACTCATTCTTCCTGCACTTTCTTAACATCTAGACTGTTTGCGTGCACTAATTTATGAGTGAGGAGAGACTGAGCATCACGCTAACAACTCGCCTCCAAACAGAGTCCCCGTGATGCAGTTGACTCTGTGCATAACGTTCGACAGCTGCGCCTCCTACCGCCAAGTCATTTCGACTGCTTTTCTCACCACAATACTTACGTTACCAGCGCGTTAGCATTTGTTTACAGCTACGGGACAATTTATCAAGCTTGTCATTGTCATTCAAGTTCTTTAATCTGTACCTGTGTGTCTGTTCTTTAATCTGTACCTATGTGTCTGTTCTTTAATCTGTACATGTGTGTCTGTTCTTTAAGATGTACCTGTTCTTTAAACTGTACCTGTGTGTCTGTTCTTTAAAGTGTACATATGTGTCTGTTCTTTAATCTGTACCTGTGTGTCTGTTCTTTAATCTGTACCTATGTGTCTGTTCTTTAATCTGTACATGTGTGTCTGTTCTTTAAGATGTACCTGTTCTTTAAACTGTACCTGTGTGTCTGTTCTTTAAAGTGTACATATGTGTCTGTTCTTTAATCTGTACCTGTGTGTCTGTTCTTTAATCTGTACCTGTGTGTCTGTTCTTAATCTGTACATGTGTGTCCGTTCTTTAATCTGTACGTGTGTGTCTGTTCTTTAAAGTGTACATATGTGTCTGTTCTTTAATCTGTACCTATGTGTCCGTTCTTTAATCTGTACGTGTGTGTCTGTTCTTTAAAGTGTACATATGTGTCTGTTCTTTAATCTGTACTTGTGTGTCTGTTTTTAATCTGTACATGTGTGTCCGTTCTTTAATCTGTACGTGTGTGTCTGTTCTTTAAAGTGTACAAATGTTTCTGTTCTTTAATCTGTACCTGTGTGTCTGTTCTTTAATCTGTACCTGTGTGTCTGTTCTTAATCTGTACATGTGTGTCCGTTCTTTAATCTGTACGTGTGTGTCTGTTCTTTAAAGTGTACATATGTGTCCGTTCTTTAATCTGTACCTATGTGTCCGTTCATGAAGCTGTACCTATGTGTCCGTTCATAAAGCTGTACCTATGTGTCTGTTGGTGCCGTCCAGGCTGGCGAAGGCGATGTAGTCCTCCCTGGCATCGGCCCAGTAAATCCTGTCATTGATGAAGTCCAGGGTGAGTCCGTTGGGCCACGTGATCTTGTCCTCCACGATGACGCTCCGGTTGCTCCCGTCCATCCCGATCCTGCCGATGTGAGGGCTGTCCCCCCAGTCCGACCAGTACAGGTACCTAAGAGACAGAGCCACGCAGAACTGGCCTCAGACACACGGTACGGTGGTTCAAACGAGGGCTGCACGGTATGTCGCCAAAGTATCGACATCGCGGTATTGTCTGACGCAATAACGATATCGTGACAAACAAAATATATGGCAGTAACACCAAAGTCTTCATCTGATAGAACATTTTTAAAATGATAATGTTCAAAAGGAAAAGGAAAATCATGAATAAAATCTAGCTTTTTCAAACTAAATTAGCCTCGGTTTTGTGTTTGTTGGTTTTTCTTTTAATATAACACACATTATTGCATCAAAAATAGGCCAGTTTGTCGAATAATTGTCAACTATAATCAATAATTTCAGTCGTATTTTGATGATGGTTGTCGTTCTCTGGACTAAACAGACTCCAAAACACAAACTTAAAGACTTTTACAACAAATACAGTGACATTATTAAAGAAAAATGGCAAAAAAAAGAATAGACCATTTCTGATTTTTCTCAATTATACACTTTATCCATAAATATTCTCTCTCTAGAAGCTTCAATCCCAATATTTCAACATTTATTTGGTTAAAAATGTTAGTTTACTCTAAATCTCAATCTACAATAGAAATAATCGCTGACTTGTTGACGACTAAAATAATCGTTACTTTCAGCCTCAGTCAAAAAGTGTATTTAAATATCGCAATAGCGTCGATATCGCAGATCTTAAAAGCCGCATTGCAATAATTTCCAATATCGTGCAGCCCTAGTTCACACACAAAATAAACTCTTTTCACACAGCCAGGCCATATATTGGTAAGACTGGTGTTGCTTTTTGTATTATTAGTTATTAATTGTTATTGTAATTTGTCTTAATGTTTGTTTTTGTGTGTTTTTTTGTGTGTTTTTAGTTCACTTTCTGTTGTGTGATAATAATAATTAAAAAATAAATAAAATAAACTCTTTTCACACAGCCAGGCCATATATTGGGGAGACTGGTGTTGCTCTTTGTAATTATTTGTTATTAATTGTTATTGTAATTTGTCTTAAAGGGCCTATGACACGTTGGACGACTCATTTGACAAAAATGCAGTTAAGATAAATATGTTTCAAATTTTGTTAAAAAACTTCACAAATTTCATTGCGATTTAGCTGTTTTTTGTTTTGTTTTTTTGTCTTGTCTAACCCTGGTTGTAAATGATGACATCACACTAGGAAATTACCATAGCAACCATCCTGTACAGTGGGCCAAAACTCCTCAGATTCCTCACTCCTCACAGATTTGTTTATTTTACAAATAAAAATACACGTTAACACCTTTATTTTGTTGAATTCATGTGTAAAGGTTCAAAAAAAGTAATTTATTTTGTGTAAATTTTGCATAACCTTTGTCTCCCCAGTGTGATGTCATCAATTTGTTTACTTCCTGTAATTTTGAACAGATTTTTCAACTTTTCTCCACAAATAGCTGCTTGATTGGCGTAAAACTATAATTTATATTTACAACAGGTGTTAATGCACTGAATAAAGTCAAAATTAGAAAATCATGAAAACCTGTCATACGCACTTTAATGTTTTTTTTTGTGTGTTTTTAGTTCTCTTTCTGTTGTCTGTTTCATGGGGATTCTGTCTTGGTATCTTGTGTGGGACCGTTGTCTGTGTCTTAGTATTTGTATGTTATGTGATAATAATAATAATAAAATAAATAAACTCTTTTCACAGGTTGTACTGGTAAAGTGCTCACCCGTAGCGCACGTCCACGGCGATGGCCCGCGGCTCCCTCAGGCCGGAGTTGACCAGGACCGTCCGGTAGGCTCCGTTCAGCTTGGACACTTCGATGGTGTCTCTGCCTTTGTCGCACCAGTACAGGTTCCCCCCGACCCAGTCCACGGCCAGACCGTCGGGGTTACTCAGGGACGTCCGGTGTAAGACCTGACAAACCACACTCGTCACCACGACACACGCGCTTCAGGCGGGACATCGACAACGTTTACGGTGTTGAGTCGCCAGGTTTCGAAGCGAATATTTCTGCTTCGTAGATTAGCGTTTTATGTGGAAGAGGGCGGGAGTCAAACGAAACACCGAACCTGTCGATGCCGCAGTCACTTTGCTTTGGTGTGGCCTGGAGGAACTCTCTCTACACTAGATGAACTGTTCCTCATCTACCTGGAGGAACTCTCTCTACACTAGATGAACTGTTCCTCGTCTGCCTGGAGGAACTCTCTCTACACTAGATGAACTGTTCCTCATCTACCTGGAGGAACTCTCTCTACACTAGATGAACTGTTCCCGTCTGCCTGGAGGAACTCTTGCTACACTAGATGAACTGTTCCTCATCTACCTGGAGGAACTCTCTCTACACTAGATGAACTGTTCCTCGTCTGCCTGGAGGAACTCTTGCTACACTAGATGAACTGTTCCTCATCTACCTGGAGGAACTCTCTCTACACTAGATGAACTGTTCCTCGTCTGCCTGGAGGAACTCTCTGTACACTAGATGAACTGTTCCCGTCTGCCTGGAGGAACTCTTGCTACACTGAATGAACTGTTGCTCATCTGCCTGGAGAAACTCTTGCTACACTGAATGAACTGCACCGCATCTGCCTGGAGGAACTCTCTCCACACTAGATGAACTTGGAGGAACTCTTGCTACACTAGATGAACTGTTGCTCATCTGCCTGGAGGAACTCTCTCTACACTAGATGAACTGTTCCTCGTCTGTCTGGAGGAACTCTCTCCACACTAGATGAACTGCACCTCATCTGCCTGGAGGAACTCTCTCTACACTAGAGCAGTGGTTCTCAAACTTTTTCAGTCGCAACCCCCAAAATAACAATAGTTCACATTCGCGACCCCCAAACATAAAAAAATAGACGACACACAAAGTGATAAATTAGCCTTATGTCTAATGTTTGATTTTACTTTGAGAATATAGACCTAGAAAAATGACTTTGATCGGCAACAAATAGGAATCTATTTGCATTTGAAGGGTGAGAAGCCTTGTTTAAGACTATTGTATAATTTTTCTCCATCATCTGGGGACCCCTCGAAATCATTTCGCGACCCCCACTGGGGTCCTGATCCCCAGTTTGAGAACCACAGCACTAGATGAACTGCCACTTGTCTGCCTGGAGGAACTCTCTCTACACTAGATGAACTGTTCCTTGTCTGCCTGGAGGAACTCTCTCTACACTAGATGAACTGTTCCTCGTCTGCCTGGAGGAACTCTCTGTACACTAGATGAACTATTCCTCATCTGCCTGGAGGAACTCTCTCTACTCTAGATGAACTGTTCCTCGTCTGCCTGGAGGAACTCTCTCTACACTAGATGAACTGCTCCTCATTTGCCCCGAGGAATTCTCTTTGAACTTCCTTTTATCCACAAAGGGTTTTTTTAGTAGTTTTTCTTGCCCAGAAGGAGGGTCAAGGACAGGGGGCGCTCTGGGTCAGTTGTCCATTTGAATTCCTTTGAACATTGTTTACAACAGAAAAAATGTCCTTATTGTGAAACAAAATACCGGACCTTCAGTTAAATAGGATTTCTTTTTTTAAATACATGAAACATAATTAAATTAAACATAGAGTTTGAAAGCACATAATCTCTAAGGGGCTATAATCATCAAACTTAAGCAGATGGTTTATGATTTAACCAGATGTGAAACGGCCTAACCAGCTCTCAACAACAGCTGCCGCACACACTTTAATTGGATCCGATTTCCTTTCAATCGTCACCTGCACGTCGCTGCCGTTCATGTACATCCTGCGGATCATGCTGCCCTGAGTGGTCACGTCGGTCCAATAGATCATCTGCTGCCTGTAGTCGAAGTCCAGAGCCACGGCGTTGTTCAGCCCCTGCGCAAACACCGAGGAAACGCGTTAATCTGCCTGACAAACGCAGCGGCCTTCGGGGAGGATTGTCGGGGTTTAAGGAGGAGACGGAGGACAGCGGCGCTCACCTGTTTGATGAGAGTGTAGTTTGAGCCGTCCAAGTTAAGCTTCCTTAAGTAGTACCGGTTGGCGAAGATTAGGAAAGGCTCTTCGTCTGAGGAAAAGAGAAATTGTCACGTTTTAGAGGCGACAATGTAATGTGCGATCATACTTGTGCTGCAGTAAGCCTGGTTTAGTCCAGAGGTAGACTGGGTTTAGTTTTGTTCTAGTCCTGGTCAAGTCTAGGCTTAGTCTTGGTTTAGTCTTGATCTAGTCCAGGTTAAGTTGTGGATTTGGTTTCAATGTAAATGTGTAATGATGTCAAAAAAGAAAAAAATCCTAAAGGAGTTATGACTATGTGCAATATTAAAGCACACATATTCTGCTACAGTGACTTTTTTGAGCTTTAAACCATGTTCTGTCAATGTTCCAGCATCAAAAACACACCTGGAGTAGCATTCAGTTGCATTCACACTGTTTTGAGGAATGTTTAGCAGAATATCCTCCCCCTCCGAGCGTCAAACACACTTCCTGCGCACTCCTTCTATCTGAGACCTATTTTCAGACTTCATACGTCACTTATCAGAGATTCTTCCGCTGTTTTAAGCCCTTAAATCATCGCTAAACTCGTTCTTAGCATTTCTGCCTCTAAACACGATCACTGCGACTGCCAACCCGCGTCGTAAGTGTGCGTTGAAAAGAAGATAACTAGATCGTATAGTGCGTTGGATGCACTCAGTAAATGTAATTTCATAGTGACTTTTTTTTTTTTTTTAAACATGAGATGGCAAATTAAGGCGCTCAAGAGCATGTTTAAAGGCTAATAATAATATGAAAAATGCTGAATGTTTTTCCTTTAAGATTCCCCTTCATAGGACTCAAAACACAATCAAACTAGCGTTCGCGCACTCTCTCTTTCACCGGTCTGTCCAACTCTTGCGCTTCCTGCTAGAGCGCCCCTAGAGGCCGTTCCCCTAAAATACATAAATCGCTGTATAAGCCGCAGGGTTGAAATCATGAGATAAAAGTAGCGGCTTATAGTCAGAATTTTACGGTAATGTGTGTCCTTTAAGGGTATATGTATGTATCTGTATTGTCCTTGTATGAACATGTGTCCTCTGCATTTGACCCCTTTTTCAATAGCGCTGGGGATAAACCTGTCAGGAGCTTTGGGAAACCGTGGTGCAACGATTGGGACCCATCTCCAGATCTTGAACTATTCACCTTATTCTGCCCCGCCCACTTTTGCCGTTTTTTTGCACTTTTGTTGTAAACGCACTTCCGTTTGACGAGAACTCCGTTAAAGCTAATGACGAACGAGGGAAAAGTCTCGCCGCTAAAATGTTACATAAAGTAGATTGATTTGTGTAAAATGTTTAATGAACACGAGCAACAACAAGTCACAACACAACGATTTCCTGGTCAGTCTGAAAACGTCTTTTTAGTCCATGTAGAACTTATTTTCTGTTGAGCTCGTCTGCTCCATGTGAACTAATACAACGGAAACAAGACGACGGCGCGTACGGAAACTTCAGGAATAAGGTGAATAGGTTTGTTCAAACTACCTTACTGGAAGATTAGCAACTGCGCAACTTTTCGATTCCCTCTCCCAAACTGCGAACAAATAAACGCCAGAAGTATGATTCCTGCTGACCACTGGAGGACGGCGCTGAGTGATGCCCGGCGCGTGCGCAGAGAATCGTGTCGCGGAACCGCAGTTACGTCCACAGCTCTCGCTCTCACCTGAAGTGGACTTGCAGATGGTCGGGTTGTTGGGGCTGAGCTCGAAGCCGTCCACGCAGAGGCAGTGGAAGCTCCCGTGAGTGTTGATGCAGCGCTGAGTGCACGGGTACGAGGTGCTGCACTCGTCTATGTCCACGCAGGTTTTCCCATCATCCTTCAGTCTGAAGCCGGGGTGGCACCTGCACTGTGAAGCACAACGCCAGGGAAAGATGAGCTTAGCGCCACCACAACAGGGAAATATGGCCTTTAGGCAGTGAATCGGTCGATGGCGTCTTAGTCGACCAAAGTTTTATTGAATGTATTAGTCATTTTATTGGGAATTTAAATTGCCCATGACAGGTCGGGCTACTCATTTAACCAAAATGTAGTTCAGATAAACATATTTCAAAATTAGCTAAAATTCTTTACAAATTTTACACCGTTTTCGCAATTTTTAGCTTTTTAATTTTACTTCCTGGTTGTAAATGATGACATCAGGCTAGGAAATTACCATAGCAACAACACTGTACACTGGGCCAAAACTCATCTAATGTCACATTATTTTGATTTGACAAATAAAAATAAACGTGAACACCTTTATTTTGTTGAATTAATGTTTAAAGAGTCAAAAAAGTAGTTTATTTTGTGTAAATGATGCATAACCTTTGTCTCCCTAGTGTGATGTCATCAGTTTGTTTACTTCCTGTATTTGTCAACTTGTTTATCATCTTTTCTCCACAAACAGCGATCTGATTGGTGTAAAACTATCATTTCTATTTACAACAGATATTGATACACTAAATAAAGTCAAAATTAGAAAATCATAGAAACCTGTCATAAGCACTTTAATAGAACCACAGCAGAAAGAGTAAGTTTAGATGGAGTTTAAATGGAATGTGAGTTTTATCCACCGACATCACACTTAATTTTATCCTCACTGCACTGGCCTCCCGTTCATTTTAGAGTTGATTGTATTGTTTGTTTTTAAAGCACTTCATGGACCTCTCAGACCTGAGAAACCCTGGCTCTATTTTTTATTTTATTTGGCGAAATGAAATATTTAAAGGTCCCATATTCTGCTATTTTCCCCTTTACAGTCTATTCTAAGGGCTTTGTTGATAAAATTTTGCGTTGTGTAATATCCATAACATAACAGTTTACAAAAAACACCCATTTCTTGGACTGGCCCCCCTCCTTGCAAAAGCAAACGGCTCACTCTGAGATCTGACCCCCCGAACAGAGAGCAGGCTGCCTCCCCCGCCCAACCCGCGCGCCTCCCCCGCCCAACTCGTGCCGAAGCCTAGAGCCTATGGTGCATGCGCCGTGTGCTCCGGTAAACAGCGATACACAAACACTGAATAAACATTTTATCGTCCTGACGGTGCGTCGTGCTGAGTCCTACGTCCTGGATCTGACCTGGAGTTTGACGTGCTCCAGGGCCTCAACGACGGACGTGTCCGTTTGGTAAATAACAAGCTAACTCTTCTGTCTGTCGTATCCATCGTGTAATTACTGTGTAGCATTAGCATTAGCTGTTTTTATTCTGCGGCTGCGTGCTTCCCGGAGGCGTGGCTTAAACACCGCGTCATCCATGGGATGAGCCCCCGTCTGCTGCTCAGCCGAGGGGGACGGAAAAGACAGTTCTCTAGTGAAAACATGAGGGAATCAATCAAAAAACCACTTTGGGCACAACATACGAGGCCCAAATAGCACTGGAGGAAGGTTAAAACCTCTGAAAGGTCGATTTTGCATGTTATGGGACCTTTAAAGCAGAACTAAGTAACTTCAGCGACAGAGCTCCCCCTGCAGGTTTCTTGTGAAAATACACTGTCAGTAAAAACACGCCAAAAGCTTTATTTTTCCTCTTTGTCTTTTTTTTCTTTACCTTTTTCTTGAAATCAGGAAGTACACTCACATACAAAAACATTTAATGATGTTGCCAAATATTAAAAAAAAAAAAGAGAGCCAGTGTTTCTCAGTAGAGTTGTCTTCAGGTCGGCGTCAGGAAATATCGCAGCTGGTTTTCCACGACAAGACAGCAGGGGCTTAAAACTCCAAAAACACATTTACAACCACCACACAGACTTACAAAGACGTTTAATAATATGAAAATGTCACTTAGTTCTACTTTAAAGTGCCTTTAAACAAAAAATGCAAAATGCAAAAGGCTGTGTTTCCCAACCAGGGGTACGGGACCCCAGGGGGCATGTGAGCGATTACGAGACGGTACTTAAAATGGTTTCAGGTTTTAAATTAAGATGAAATGTACTTTTATCTGAACGAAAAACTGTTATTGGTTGTAAATTTAGCATCTTTTTGGAAAATCTTGGACCACAAGTATGATTAAAATAAAAATATTATGGCAATAATTGACAATATATGACTGGTAAACCCATTTATTTGCCTGAAACTCATGTTAAGGGGTACTTTGAGAGTGAGACAAAGCTTAGGGGGTACTCAAGACAAAAAACACTGCTTTAAAGGGCCTATGACAGGTTGGACTACTCATTTAACTAAAATACAGTTAAGATAAATATATTTCAAATACTGAAAAAATAAATGACATATTTTACCTCAGTTTACCTATTTTATTCGTTTTTTAATTTTACTTTCTGGTTGTAAATGATGACATCACAAGAAACCATCCTGTACACTGCACCAAAACTCCTCTAATGTCACAGATTTATTCATTTGCCAAAGAAAAACCCATGTGAACACCTTTATTTTGTTGAATTAATGTTTAAAGGGTCAAAAAAGTAGTTTATTTTGTGTAAATTATGCATAACCTTTGTCTCCCCACTGTGATGTCATCAGTTTGTTTACTTGCTGTAATTTTCAACAGGTTTTTAAACTTCACAAACTCCACAAACAGTGACCTGATTGGTGTAAAACTATAATTCATATTTACAAGAGGTATTAATACACTAAACAAAGTCTGAATTAGAAAATCACAAAAACCTGTCACACACTTTTTAATCCATTGTTTCCCAACCTTTTTTGTCTCGAGTGCCCCCTAAGCTTTGTCTCACACTCAGAGTACCCCTTAACTTGAATTTCAGCAAAAAGTCGCATATTGTCAATTATTACTTTTAGCTATACATTTTTTATTGATTTATGGTCCAATATACTCCAAAAAGATGCTAAATATACAACTAATGACACGTTTTAAAGTGCGTATGACAGGTTTCTATGATTTTCTAATTTTGACTTTAATTAGTGTATTAATACTTGTTGTATATAGAATAGAAATTATAGTTTTACACCAATCAGGTCGCAGTTTGTGGAGAAAAGTTGAAAAACCTGTTGAAAAATACAGGAAGTAAACAAACTGATGACATCACACTGGGGAGACAAAGGTTATACATAATTTACACAAAATACACTACTTTTTTGACAACTTTAAACATTAATTCAACAAAATAAAGGTGTTAACGTATTTTAATTTGTCCATTTAAAAAAAAAAAGTGACATTAGATGAGTTTTGGCCCAGTGTACAGTGTTGTTGCTATGGTAATCTCCTAGCGTGATGTCATCATTTACAAGCTAAAAATTGCGAAAACTGTAAAATTTGTAAAGAATTATAGCTAATTTTGAAATATGTTTATCTGAACTACATTTTGGTTAAATGAGTAACCCGACCTGTCATGGGCACTTTAAAGGACATTTCATCTTGTTTTCAAACCTGAAACTAAGTGCCCCCTGGTAATTGCTCATGCACCCCTGGTTGGGAAACACTGCTTTAATCGAGCATGGATTTCGTCGGTCGTCTCCAGCTCTACAGGGACGGGAAGCAGAGTATTTCCTCGGCGCTTACTTTGAACCCGATCGTGAGGTCCTGGCAGAGCTGGGAGCAGCCGCTGAGTTTGCTGTTCAGACACTCGTTGATGAAACAGTTGAGTTCGTCGGAGCCGTCCCCGCAGTCGTCTTTGTGGTCGCACAGCAGCGTCTCATTCACGCAGATCCCGTTGGTGCAGGTGAACGCCGTGTCGTTACATTTCTTTTCTGTGGTGAAGACGTAAAAACATTGGAGTACATTTAACATACTACTGCTTTGTACAGGCAAAGGATTTATGTTGATTTATGCTGTATACACCCTTGATTTTCACTGGTGCGCCTTGAGGTTTTGCCAGGTGCGCCTTGAAAAAATGTAGTTCACAGATTGACAAATGTGGATGTAACTGACAAATTGACCTTTTCGGAGTGTCCTGAGCTACTTCTGCACTGAAAAAATAACCTTCTGCACTGAAGAAATAACACAAAACCATCACCATTACCAAATTTAAAGTGCCTATGACAGGTTGGACTACTCATGTAACTAAAATACAGGTAAGATAAATATATTTAAAGTTTTACTAAAAATAATTATACATTTTGTAATTTTCAGCATTTTTTTTTTGTTTTTGTAAAATCACTTCCTGGTTGCAAATGATGACATCACACTAGGGAATTACTCCCTGGGCGCACTGGGCTAAAACTCGGCTAATGTCAGAGATTTTTTTGTCCGACAAATCAAAATACACGTGAACACCTTTATTTTGTTGAATTAATGTTTTAAGGGTAAAATAAGTTGTTTATTTTGGGCAAATTATGCAAAACCTTTGGATGGAATGAGTCTCCCTGGTGTGATGTCATCAGTTTCTAACTTCCTGTTAATTTAAACTGATTTTTCAACTTTTCTCCACCAACTACAACTTGATTGGTGTAAAACTCGATTTTTATGTACAATACGTATTAATACACCAAATACAATAAAAAATGTGAAAATTGTTAAAACCTGTCATACGCACTTTAAAGCATCAGACAGTGGCACAAAGATTAGTTGGCTTGTTATAAACCATTTTTTTTACTACATGGTCTAATTTGGTCATGTTTTTTGTAGTAGGTAGTGTGCCGTGGTGGCTTTTAAACCCAAAAAGTGTGCCACAACTCAAAAGAGGTTGAAAAACACTGGTATACACTACTCGAAGGCAGGGCGATATGGGCGACATTTTTATCGTGATATAAAAGAGAACATTTGCGATAACGGTATCATCGACGATATAAATGACTCTAGACAAAATACTTTACAATAGCACCAATATTTGACTTGTTTAAAGGTGCTTTACCCATTTTTTTCATGTAAGAAGGTAAAATCTGCTCTGCCTCAGCTCAGATATGTTGTAAAAGCATCTATTCTGGTCAAAATGATACCGCTGTGTGCTGTCTGTGTGCGATTATAGAGCGTGGAACCTTTAATGATGCTTATTATGTGTTCAATTGTTATCATTTTGCTTCCATTCCTCATCTCAACATTGATATTTATGCGTCTCTAGCCGTTAGCGAAAATCTGCTGCAGTGAACACAGAATAATATCACGATTTCATGTTGCCCCGAAAGCAAATGATGATAAATCATGAACGATATGATACGGACCGGCTCTAAACGTGATTATTGAAATAGTCATCAACAAATGTAGTAAAAGAATAATCGTTAACGGGTGGATACAGAAGTTCCAAAACATCCCACGAGCTGAATTTATGACTCAAATTGAGCCGGGAAATCGTTATTTTTGTGTAAACACTCAAACGGCTTCACTTCAGCTTCATCTGGGTCAAATCTTTTATGTTCCAAACAGCTGACCAATTAATCGGAAGAATAATTGCTAGACTAATCGATTAGCACAAACTCTAGTAGTACGATGGTGATTAGATGTATAGAAAGTAGGATTGTGTTCAGAGAGCACTTTGTAAACCGTTTAAAACAACTCCAGGGGCTTCGAAGATTTGAGAGAAGACGAAATACTAACTAAATAATTATAATAATGTGTAAAGCCCTGTTCAGACCGCCGCGACAAAATCGCGCCTGTCGCCCCTAGTTTGTCGCCTGTGCATTTAAGGACAGTCGCTTTAGTCGCGCGACTTGGTCGCCAAAAAAAAAAAGTCACCAGCCACACGCGGCGCGACCAGCACAGCTGACTTGCTGCTAGAGATTCCTGGGAGCGGGGCGTTCGGCTCACATTTTCCGCTCTTTGGTCGGACTGGGCCGCGGACCTGGGCCGTGTGGGCTCAGTCTCAAGGGGCTGAGACGAGCACGTGTGGTGTCACGTTTGTAACATGCGCTTCACGGTGAAAGAGCGCGGTGTGTAGCTAGCACTGTGTTGTTTTCCTCCTTATCCTCCAATAAAGTGGTCAAAATATGTGACGGCACCAAAATAAAAGTGCACGGCTGCTACACGGAGCGGAGGAGAGAGAGGGAGAGAGAGCCACGGATGCCCTCCCAAAAAGCTGAAGAAAAGAGCGAGGGAGAGGGATCATTGGGCCAGCGTCAGCGGAGGGACAGGCACTTCTGGAACAGGAGACATCCCCGTTGGTGCCCTGTCAGGCGCTTATTCTGCCAATAAAACTCTGCAGGAACTCAGTTTATGGTTCTACTCGTGCGCGGGCTCGGGTCTGTTCGATCAATCATGCGTTTGGTTTGTTTACGTCCTTCCCGCAGAAAGTTCAGCTTTGTTTATCTTCTGCGACTGTCACTCCGGTCGCGCGAATGAAGTGAATTTGCGGCCGCCTCAAAGTCGCTCTTGTCGCGTCGCGCCGCACGACAGAATCGCAGGATTCGCGCCGCGCCGGTCGCCCCAGTCGCGCCGCAAAATCGCAGGAGGCTTTTGTCGCGCGGCACCATAGACTTAACATGTAAACTGGTCGCGTTGGTCGCTGTGGTTTGAACACCCCTTAATAATCACACACATTTCTGAACATATTTGTGGAAGTCTTAACTAGAGCTGTAATCCTTAAGTCGTTTAGTCGATTAATCGGTCGATGGTGTTTTAGTCGACCAACATTATTTATTATTTTATTTAGATTTAAAGGATTTCTGTGGCAAAAACAAGAAAACATTGAATGAGTTTGCTGAGGATTTTGGAGTCCAACACAAAAATACAGTTTACTAGTATTTATGTAGTTATTTCTGCATAAATTCCTCTTAAGTTGTGTCTTTTGAGTGCATTTTAGGTCAGATACATTGAAATACTTTATAGTTTTGATATATTTTTGCCCCCTGCCCTGGATAGGGCAGGTCTTTATTAATCGACCAAGAATTTGTTTAGTCGGCTACAGTCCTAGACTTAACTACAGGTACCGCACAATATTCCAATAATAAATCCAGGATATTCTGTTCTTTGCAGAGGACGTTCTACAGTCTAAATTATGATTTTGTTTTGGTTTCGTCTGTTCTGACCTGGCCCGGTGCAGCGTGGGTTCTTGGGGGCCTCGTCCGATCTGTCGTGGCAGTCGAAGTCTCCGTCACACTCCCACGAGCTCTGGATCAGGCAGCGGCCGTTTGCGCACTGGAACTCGTTGGCTCCACAGGTGGGATACTCTGAAACAAGAGCGGGGAGGATATTAAACAAAGCCGATAATAAAAAGAACGTGAGGGAAATGGTAGATCTGTTAAGGGCGCGTTCTCATTTTCACAAATCAAAACCTGGACTAAAATGGGGCTAAATGTTGGTTAAATACTTGTTTTCTCGCTCCATATTTTTTCAGTATTCTACTCAAATTGAACACATACAATAAAAAATAATCGTAGAAAGGGTTTCAGGGGTTGTCATCCGGACGCTGTTTGAAATAAAAAATAAAACATAATGAAATAAATATATAATAGTAAAAACATAAAGGTGACACAAGTTTTTAACTTCATCACACCCATAGACCGTACATATCGGTGGACTGTGGGAATGTGACGTCACTCCATAGCGTTTGGCTCCAGTCAAATGAAGCCCATCGCGGCTAGCAGTTATAGCGGCTAAAGTGGAGCCAGACTCCATATTTGGAAATCCGAGTGCGTATCGTGGCAACCACACGGACCAATCAGGAGCGAGGTTGTTAACGGTCTCCGCCCCTCGGTGGGAGGAGACGGCGGCAACATGCGGCGCTAGCTGTCAATCAAACCTGTTGCTAACACGAGCAAAAACGGCCCACGGAAAAGGAAGCACCTGATTGGTCAGTTATTGTTGTAATAACTTGATTTATGAAGAACCAACGAGAAACAAACACCCGATTCATGTAGAGTGAGTCAAAACAGACGTTTTAGTTCCAGATGTGAGTTTGACCAAAACAGTTACAGAGTAAAGCACCAGTGTCACAGAAAGTGAAGGGAAGCTCGGCTTTATGGAGCCAGGAGCCTCTATGGTCACTTCCTGTTTGGAACGTGGCGGCAGTGGGAGCAGTCCAGTGATATGTACGGTCTATGGACACAACAGTGTTTCTTCATCATTATTTTACTCAAAGTTGTATTTTGATTCCTGCATGTTTGAGTTAATCCTGTTTTGTCCTGCAACTGAGGCTCCAGTGCTCAGAAAATCCCTGTTTTCACCCACCCCCCATCCCTGCCCACATCATGTACTTAGATGTGAGTATTTGAAAAATGAAGTCTTTAAGAATTAAGAGTGACACATGTTTACTTCTATAATGTCACACAGCCACTTCAAATGACCACTTAAGCCACTTCAAAAATAAACACACGTAAATGACCATCTGCTGCTCGTTACAACGAAATGTTACTTATCAGTTCTGCAGTTTTGAACAGTAAGTCTGATCCGTTTCTAGATCAGTGTTGCAGTTTACGACGAACCCACTGTAGAATGATGATCTTATACTTAAAGCACAACATGAGGACCTGAAAAAGCCTGACACGTCGCCTTTACAGGGCGTTAAACTCCGGCGGGACGTACCACACTCCTGGGACTCGTCGGAGCCGTCGCTGCAGTCCCGGTCGTGGTCACAGACGAAGTGTTTGGGGATGCACTGCTGGTTCTGACACATGAACTCATTGCTGTCACACGTGTTGTTGAAGACTGGAAGAAAACATGGAAACAGTGGTTAAACACACATTAGAGGAAGGTCAAAGTGTCTGGTTTAGTAGGATTTAACTCTGTCTTACTCCCACAAACCCTCAAGTGCAGCCAATCAGAGCACTGGATCTAATCTTTTTTTAGATTTAATACCTGTGGGGATTGAATTTAATGCTTTTTAATGCATTTTAAGGCCTTATTTTTGCCCAAATTCATTAGGACTTAGGTAATAGGACTTACTTTACTTACTTACTTTACAATACAAATAAAAATGCCAGTGTTCAGATCCATTCAGACAACTAACAATTAGCTCAAACGTGTAAATAAACTTGAACTAGTCCTTAAAGTGCGTATGACAGGTTTTAGTGATTTTCTAATTTTGACTTTATTCAGTGCATTAATACCTGTTGTAAATATAAATTATAGTTTCACACCAATGTAGTTGCCGTTTGTGGAGAAAAGTTTAAAAATCCGTCAAAAATTACAGGAAGACTGTCAAACTGATGACATCACACTGGGGAGACAAAAGTTATGCATAATTTACACAAAAAAGCGTGTTTTTTTAAAATCCTTTATACATGAATTCAACAAAAAAGGTGTTCACGTGTGTTATTTATTTGAAAAAGTTAAAGGATCTGTGACATTAGATGAATTTGGGTGGTTGCTATGGTAATTTCCTAGCGTGATGTCATCATTTACAACCAGGAAGTGAAACAATAAACCAAAAAAAATTGCAAAACCGGGATAAAATTTGTGAAGTATTTTAAGCAAAATTTGAAATATATTTATCTAAACTATATTTTAGTCAAATGAGTAGTTCAACCTGTCAGGGGCACTTTAATCTGCTCAAATCAAGATGAATATCAGACTTAACGTCCTCTTTAAAGGGCCTATGACAGGTTGGACTACTCATGTAACTAAAATACAGGTCAGACTCATATATTTGAAGTTTTGCTAAAAATAATTATACGTTTTATTATTTTAAGCCATTTTTTTAGTTTGAAATATCACTTCCTGATGACATTACACTAGGAAATGACTTTGCACACTGGGCTAAAACTCAGCTAATTTGCTAATTTGATTTTTTTGTCCGACAAATCCAAATACATGTTAACACCTTTATTTTGTTGAATTAATGTTTTAAGGATAAAATAAGTTGTTTCTTTTGGGTAAATTATGCAAAACCTTTGGATGGCAAGAGTCTCCCCGCTGTGATGTCATCAGTTTTTTACTTCCTGTAATTTTAAACAGCTTTTTCAACTTTTCTCCATAAACCTTGACTTGATTGGTGTAAAACAATATTTTTTATATACAATACGTATTAATACACCAAATAAAATCAAAATTAGAAAATAGTTAAAACCTGTCATACGCACTTTAAGCTCTGGTCTTGGTGCAGTGTGTGATTTGCGTCCCACTCACCACAGCCGGCCTTGACGCTCTCGTCGGCGCCGTCGGGACAGTCTTCGTCTCCGTCGCACTTCCAGCGCTGAGGGATGCACACGTAAGACGACGGGCAGTGGAACATGTCGGGGCTGCACGTCTTTGTCTCTGCAAACAGTCAAACAGAGGCCTGTGAGCGTCTGTCCAAACCATGGATGTATTAAAAGAACTGGATAAGACACTCCCCCTCTGTCTGTGTCCCAGATTGATTAGTGGCCGTGCGAGGTACTGCAGCCTCTTGGGCCCAGCCTTTTTCTAAAATTGCTCATTATAATTGCAGACAGTACTGAATTATTATCGGTATTTAAATAAAATAGAAGGAAATGTTCTTTTCTACCGTTTCTAAAATCACCGAAATTACCGTTTTTATATGAAGTGGGGGATTGTCGTCACGTGGCGCCCTAAAGCAAAGATGGCAGCCTCCGTATCAGGAAGTAAAACAAAGATGGCAGCCTCCGTATCAGGAAGTAAAACAAAGATGGCAGCCTCCGTATCAGGAAGTAAAACAAAGATGGCCGCCTCCGTATCAGGAAGTAAAACAAAGATGGCAGCCACCGTATCAGGAAGTAAAGCAAAGATGGCAGCCTCCGTATCAGGAAGTAAATGCGGAAGTAAGAAACTTTTTTGGGGTCATGCGCCAATGAGCTCAGGCCACAGGGATAAACAGGGCGGCCATTTTGGATTCATCTTC
This sequence comes from Rhinogobius similis, assembly GCA_019453435.1. Lineage (NCBI taxonomy): Eukaryota > Metazoa > Chordata > Actinopteri > Gobiiformes > Gobiidae > Rhinogobius > Rhinogobius similis. Next base: position 24,220,989 of record CM033619.1, on the reverse strand, counting down.
CAGGTTTTATTATAGTTCTAAGGTCCAAACGTGTCGAGGTAAAAACAACCGATGGAAACCCACAAAATAAATCGATAATCACAAAGCGGAGTCCGAGAAACAGCAGGATAATCACTGGATGCATGTTAAAGGCCCTGTACATGATTTTTACTGTTTTGAAACGTGAAAAACAAAACTAGTTCATGTTAAAGTCTTTACATTATATATTATATAGAAAATACATTAAAAAAAAAAAATAGAAGTAATTAAAAGAAAAGTAATAATCAATAAAAATAAATAAAGAATAAAAGGATGAACGAACTATATGTTAAATGACAGGCAAATGAATTAATTAATAAATAGGTTGCGATATTTATGTACTACTACTACTACTAAGTATGATTTAGTAATATATCCAGGCCATAGGTTGGGAAGAGAAGACTGGTGTTGTTTTTGGTAATTATTTATTATTAATTGTTATTGTAATTTGTCTTAATGTTTTTTTGTTTGCTTTTGGTTCTCTTTCTGTTGTCTGGTGGAAGGGGATTCTGTCTTGATATCTTGTGTGGGACCTTTGTCTGCAGATTTGTTTTTTGTTGTTGTTGTGTGATAATTATAAAAAAAAACAAAAAAAACTCTTTACATCAGTCAAATACATCACTAACTTTTCCTAATGCAGTCCCAGCATCATAAATACTCACCGCGAGAAGTTTGTAAGCATCACGGACTGTCACGGGTAAAGCTAACAAACATTAGCATGCTAACGGCGCACTTCCTGCTTCTTGTAGGATAAAACGCTCCAGAAACGGACGCAGAGTAAAAGTTCTGATCTCATTTTCACTTGAATAGATGCTTTTACAACATATTTGTGCTGGAGAAACACAGATTTTACTTTATCACATGTAAAAAAAAAAACAGGAACATGGACTAGTTCTGTTTCTCACATTTCACAACAGTAAAAATAAGGTACAGGCCCTTTAAGACCTGTAAATACGGTATAAATACTTCTGTTTTTGTCTCTAAGCTAATGCTAACCCAATTTAATTTAATTTAAAATGTTCTAATAACACTACAAACTGATCTAATCTTTTCACAAAAACACTCAAATTAGCATTCTTTGTACTTTTGATCAAGTTCGTCCGCTCAATATTTAAGTTAATTTGTGTTAGCCTTTAGCTTTGAGATAAAAACACTTCCTTTAATCGACACAAACTTCCCCTGGTGACATATTTACTTTGTGCGTAAAGGTTTTAACGTGTGGCCAGTGATTATCCAGCCGTTACTCGCGCTTCGTCGTCAGAAACAAAAGAAAAGAAATAGAAAACATGATGAGTTTCCCCGTTGGCTCGCGTGGCCTGCATTCAGTCTGGTATTCACAATTTATTTTACTCAAAAACTGGTTATATAATTTGGATTTTAAGACCTCAGAATGAATAAATATGAAATAAATGATGTCTGAAGGTTCTAAGAAGATTAGAATTAATTAAGAATCTGCCCTTCAGCCGGTGCGAATAAAAAAACGAATTAAACTGAATTGAATAAACCGTTGTGTAAGATGGTGCAGATTGGAATGCAACAGAGTGACCACAAAAAGATTTGTTCTGTCAGTATTCATTTAGTCCCGATAAAAAGGCAGATTTTAGAAGTGAAAATGTGAATAAATAAATGTTATCTAAAATCCTAAGAGTGTTTTTTTAATCTTATCATGCCACATTAACGTAACTTTTCCAAAATAACATAACAAAAACATAAATATACACGTCACCTTCAGTTTAAAAAGAAATAAATTTAAAAAATAAAGGTTAAGGTCAATCAAACATTGCTTTCCAGATCAAACCATGGACCATTTTCTCTCGATGACAAAGACACCACATCTTTATTTGGGCTTTCTAAAGTCTGTTTGACACGAAAAAGTAATTATTTTAAGACTAGGATGGTAAAGAGTCTCAAAACCTACAGTAAAATGGAATAATTAAGATGAGGAGCTGCAGACTCTGTACAGATGCTATGCTATAATGTTGTCACACTTGATTTATAGTTTAACATTTGACTGAAATTTGACTGAAAATTGGCCTAAAAATTCTAATTTAAACTTAAAACTTGAATAAATCAGTTTTCGAATTAGATATCAAAAAAATCCTTCAGTACGTTTTGTCAAAATCTTGTTGAGTCACAGATTTTTTTTGGTTTGGTGTGTTTAGGAGCCATTTTAAGCGGTGATCTTTATGTCCCTTTTTAGAAAACTAAATTACAATGTCCCTGAGAAATCTCTGGATGAAGTGGATTCAATGGAAGAATAAAACATACGTTTTATTATTTCAGATTGGACAAGTCGTTGTTTCCACAGCAAAGCCGATATGTTGAGTGAGCAAACTGACCAAAAAACAAAAAATTTGAAAAGAAAAAATTTTTTTTTTTTTGCCTTTAGTGTCTCACCTTAAAATACCGGGAAAACTATTCATTTACAGCAGGGATCCCCAAACTGTTTCCAGTGAAGGCCACATAACTTTTCCCTTCTTTAATGGCGTCCCAGGGTTAGTTTGTAACAGAAAAACTGTGACGATCGCAGGGATAACAGTCCACTTTTTGAGAGTTTGTCTGCTCGCATTTGGCCTTGCAAGCTTTCATACTAGTCTTTGTGCCGGGATTCATAATGAGACAAACAGCCTTTTCTTTGCATTGAACACAAAAATAATGGTGTGTCCACTGCAGGTCAAATACCCTGCATTTTGAATCAGTTTTTCTCTTACCTAAACCTTTTTGCCTTTATTACGTTCTGGGGGTCACGTTCACGTTCTACGACTGGGACAAAGTGAGGTCGTAGTAGCAACACTTTTTTTTTTAGCGTGGCTCACAATTCAATTCAAATGAGCTTTATTGATGTGAGGAGACATTTCCACCTCACCCCAGGGTTCTGTGCGTGCTTTAGTCTCGATCGCGTGGCCAGAATGAAAATATAATAATGCGGGGGGAAAAAATAATGAGTCTCTGGTGTTGTTCGGGATAGAGAAAAAATAATGAGTCTCTGGTGTTGTTCGGGATAGAGACCGGGTACAACCTCAGAGGATCGAGTGTCTTTCAGAAAGGAAATGTAAGGACTAACGTAAAAAATAGATGTATTTCTGTAAGAGGAGTTCATTTATGGAACGATTTGGAGGAAACATTAAAAGACTCTAAAAGTATTTACACTTTTAAAACAAAATTTAGATCCAATGTAATAAAAACATATCAAGAAATCGAAAGAATGAGTGTGTGAGTGCGTTTGTACAGGTCAGTAACTGTTTGTGTCTGTTTATATTATACAAAAGTGTTATTTGTGCCTGTGTTTATAGATTTCTATTATGTTCATCTGTTGCTGTCTGACACGTCATGCTTTAAGTTTTTAGGGTTTGGCAAAATAAGTGTTAAACTTGAGCCTAAACCCTTTCGGTCTGTAAAATGTTTTCTTTCTTTATTCTCATGTACTTGCGGTAACACTTTATAATAACTACACTGTTTATTTTTCTTTGGTCCATAGAAATACAAAAACAAAACAAAAAAAGCAAGTACGGTCACACTTTATAATAACTGCACTTATTCATGACTTAATAAAGCATTAACAAAGACTTAATTCATAATCAACAAATAGTTTATTAAGAATGATTCAGGCTTAGTAACTATTTAACAAATATTCTAACCCTAATTTCTAACCTTAATTAAGTAGTTACTAAGCCTGAATCATGTTTAATAAACGATATATTCATCATTAATTAAGTCTTTGTTAATGCTTTATTAAGGCAAAATAAGAGGTAGTTATTATAAAGTGGTACCGTACTTGCTTTTTTTGTTTTGTTTTTTGTATTTCTATGGACCGAAGAAAAATAAATTAACTAACTAACTCACACACTTTCACTCGGCCTAAACCTAGAACTAACGCACTGAAAAAAAACATTTCTATACAGAGCCGTTTCTTACTGGAATGTGCTGCCGCAAAAGCTGATTATAATAAAGAACCATCATGTTTTTAAAAGAAGCTTAAAGAAATCAATGTTGGAAAATGTGATCACGCTCAATGTACCATCTTTGTGTTTTATCATAAAACCTTATGATTGAACTCAAATGTAGTGTTCTGTTTTTTGATTGTTAATGCTCGAATTTTAATTTGTACTGTCTTGTAGTGTTTTAAATTGTGAAAGTGGACCCCAGGAAGAATAGTCTCTGCTGCTGTAGAGACTAATGAGGATCCTTAAATAAACGAATAAATTAAATGTGGAGGCGGGCCGTAGTTTGGGGACTGATTTACAACATCCACATGGTCAAGTTGGTTAAGGTTGGGGTTCAGTAATCTCAGCTTCTAAAAGGGTTCAGGGTTTTGGCTCCTTGACCTCCCAGAGCAGATGAACAGGTGACTCACTGCACTGGCTGCCCTCGTCGCTGGCGTCTCCGCAGTCGTCGGCGCCGTCACAGACCCAGCGGTTTGGGATGCAGCGATGGTTCCCGCACTCGAACTGAGAGCCCGAGCAGAACTTATCTGGAGAAGGAGGAGGAGACAGTTCAGAGCAGGTCTGGGCAAACCTTTGCAAACACGTTGGATTTTTGCACTTGTCGGGGGACGGAGCATTTACAGTCTGGATTACATTACCTTTCTTTATTTTAGGGGATAAAGGGGATTTTAGTTTAGTTTAATGTCTCACGTCTAAAAAATAATAATAATACATCAAACAACATAAATTTAAACAAAAAAACAGTCTGAACACGATAACTACAACTTCGTCAGATCCACTCTTTACTGCAGTGCATTGTGGGTATATATTTACATGTGTGTAATTGCCTCTACAGCCAGTAGATGGAGCCACAGCTAAGTCAAAATGGCATCTTCCAACGCAGTGATTAAGTTATGTTTTTCTTTGTACATATTGTGCATTTAATTTTTAGTTCTAAAACATGAGACAAACTGAAGACACTCGAGAGCAGGTTTAAAGGCTAAAAACAATAGAAATAATGTGTAATATTTGTCCTTTAACCTGAGCAACGGTGTCTCCAACCCCCAGGAAATTTTTTTTCTTCTATATTTTCAAGGGAGGCCTGGCCGAGATAAAGCTGAAAGTACAACTCATAGTTAAAACCCGAGGGGGCGGGGCTTTCTCTGTGGCAGGTTCCAGACTCTGGAACAGTCTTCCTCTGAGCATTAGAACAGCACAATCTTTGAATGTTTTTAAGACTTTATTGAAAACCCATTTGTTTGCACTGGCTTTTAACACATTTGTATGGGATTATTTTATTTTAGCTCGTTTCTGCACGCTCTGTTTTATCTTATTGTATTTTATATTGTGTCTGTGCAGCACTTTGGGCCATTGTGGTTGTTTTTAAATGTGCTTTATAAATAAATTTGACTTGACTAGTTACGTCACACACACAATGAAATCAGAAAAACAAAAACAAGTGAACTATAACGAGCCAATCTCCAGTGTTTTCAGCTTTAACTTCATCGCATTAAAGTTTGTACAAATTCAGTCAATGTCCCGTCCTTTGGCAAAGTGTGAGTAATTGCCAGACACCACGTACATTTGGGACGGATTATCGGTGGGTTTTCCAGACACTGGCATCAGTCCGATATTGAACATTTAGCAGACATTTGGCACTGATATCTTACAGCTCTGCCCCGGTCCATGAGTCAGCTCGTCCTCAGAGCATCACAGTTATCTTTTTAAACCGACTAATGAGTAAAAATGGAAATAGAAGAGCAGTTAGGCTGAAAATATGGCCATATGTTTACACTATCTTTAAACAGATTTATGTTTACGCTAAAAACAGGATGTTATTATTTTGACTAAAGCACAGTTAAAGTGTGTATGACAGGTTTTTAGGAATTTCCAATTTTGACTTTATTCAGTGTATTAATACCTCTTGTAAATATAAATTGTAGTTTTGCACCAATCAGGTCGCAATTTGTGGAGAAAAGTTGAAAAATCTGTTGAAAATTACAGGAAGTAAACACACTGATGACATCACACTGGGGAGACAAAGGTCATGCATAATTTACACAAAATAAACTACTTTTTTGACCCTTTAAACATTGATTCAACAAAATAAAGGTGTTCACATGCATTTCTCTTTGTCAAATTAACAAAATCTGTGACATTAGATGAGTTTTGGCCCAGTGTACAGTGCGGTTGCTATGGTCATTTCCTAGTGTGATGTCATACTTTACAACCAGGAAATACAATTAAAAACCTAAAATGATATCTAAACTGAGGTAAATGTGTATAGATTTTAGTAGAAATTGAAATATATTTGTCTTAGCTGCATTTTAGTGAAATGAGTAGTTCAACCTGTCATGGGCCCTTTAAGTTAATTTGTGAACTTGCTTTGGATTTGAAAATCTTTAAGGACAAATATGATGCATTATTTGTTTTGTAATTGACCTTTAAACACGCTCTTGAGTGTCTTTAGTTTGGCATCTCATGTTTTAGAGCTAAAAGTAAATTTTTATTAAAACCCAAATGGACATATGTAGCTCTGCAGTTTCCCACAACACTGAGTTTTGGCGCCCTCTACTGGCTAAAGAGTGAAGTACACACATTAAAAACGAACAGCTGGACAGTTCTCTGGGAGATGCTAAAGGTATGCGCAATTCATTGTAAATATAATCGTGACCCGGCACCGGATAAGCGAAAGAAGATGGATGGATTTAATCGTGATTTGGATATAATCGTGATTTCAAAAATGACTCTATTCAAGTGCACAAATGTTGTAATCGTGAACATAATCAATTGCCTTCTGTTCAGAATTATAAGTGCACTTCTTTTGCCTCAAAACCTGGAGCAAAGGAACTTTTCTACACCATTATTAATAAAACATATTTGGTTATATTCTTTCTTAACAGAATAAGTCAGAGTCTGGCGATGATTTATGGACGAAAACGTGAAATCGTCACTCATCGGGAAATTTAAGAATGGAGTGTTTTCTGAGGCTTGGAGGAAGAGAATTTTCAACAATAGATCTAAGACAATAATAGACCTTAGCCACAGGTGAAACTGGGCAGGGCCAACTAACAAAGGCAGACCAATTATCAAGTTTCAGAGGACAAACAAACAATTTTCTAACAAAGACAGGACTCAGTGACTCCTCCCTGGGGGCAGGACTCCCAGTACTCAGAGTAGCATATAAGCCTGAGTTCCCAGACCAACTCTCTGATTGACAATGACTTTTGGATAAAAGTCGAAACGTCTCGATCTTCAAACGGCGTCCGGATGACAACCCCTGAAACCCTTTTTACGATGAACCACACCTGGACAAATGAGTGTTTACATCGATAAAACAAAAAACCTTTAAAAATGGCTAAACTGGGATAAAATTTGTAAGGTATTTTCGCAAAATTTTGGATATATTTATCTAAACTGCATTTCAGTCAAATCAGTAGTTCAACCTGTCAGAGGCGCTTTAATTAGTGAAGTTTAACCATATGGACTATAGACCCTTCCAGTGTTTGTGAACAAAACGCTGTGTTCCATTGGTCTGGTACCCTTCTATTACTTAGCACTACTGTATTTTCAGTGGGGGAGTTAGCATTAGCCTCCAAATATCACAAACTGTGAAAAACCAGGGCTGTTTTGGAGAATGAAACCACCCGACCAAACATGAGTAGAGCAAATGTCGGATAACAACAAAAAATACATACACACACCGGCCCATCCCTAAAGTTCATAGTACTTCCCCCCACAAGTACAAAGTAAAAGTACTGCAGTGTGTCGGCCGCTGAACTGACCGCAGTGAGCCTCGTCCGCGCCGTCCTCGCAGTCGTGCTCCTTATCGCACGTCCAGCTCATGGGAATGCATCGGCCGCTGGGACACGCGAAGAACGGAGCCTGGCATTTTATCTTCTCGCTCCCTGAGGTTCACAAAGCAGAGGAAATAAAAAATTAAGCAAGCAGAAAGTCACAAAAGAGAAATTAAATCTTCTGCCGGACGTTCGCGAAACACAATTTAATGGATGGAAATACAGAACGGCTTTGTCTCTCATCCGTATGAATTAATTGGGATTTCTTTTTTGCTTCACGAGGTTCATTTGGAGCGTTTGTCACAGTTTGAAACGAGACTAAAATGTCACGACTACTTTTACTGCAGTTTTTGTTACTACAACTACTACTACAACTAATACTACTACTACTACAACTACTACTACTACTGCTACTACTACTACAACTACAACTACTACTACTACAACTACAACTACTACTACAACTACTACAACTACTACTACTACTACTACAACTACTACTACTACTACTACGACAACTACTACTACAACTACAACTACTACTACTACAACAACTACAACTACAACTACGACAACAACTACAACTACTACAACTAAAACTACTACTACAACTACAACTACTACTACAACTACAACTACGACAACAACTACAACTACTACAACTACAACAACTAGTACAACTACTACAACTACTACTACTACAACTACAACTACTACAACTACTACTACTACAACTACAACAACTACTACAACTACAACAACTACTACTACTACAACAACTACTACAACTACAACTACAACTACAACTACTACTACTACAACTACGACAACAACTACTACAACAACAACAACTACAACAACTACTACTACTACAACAACTACTACTACAACTACAACAACTACTACTACAGCTACGACAACAACTACAACTACTACAACAACAACAACTACAACAACTACAACTACAACTACTACAACTACAACAACTACTACAACTACAACTACAACTACAACAACTACTACTACTACAACTACAACTACAACAACTACTACAACTACAACAACTACTACTACTACAACTACAACTACTACAACTACAACTACGACAACAACTACAACTACTACAACTACAACAACTACTACTACAACTACAACTACTACAACTACAACTACGACAACAACTACAACAACTACTACTACAACTACTACAACAACTTCTACAACTACAACAACTACAACTACTACTACTACAACTACAACTACAACTACTACAACTACTACTACTACACCAACTACAACTACTACTACTACAACTACAACAACTACAACTACAACAACTACTACTACTACAACAACTACTACTACAACTACAACAACTACAACAACTACAACTACTACTCTACAACTACAACTACAACTACTACTACAACAACTAGTAGACTACGACTACGACTACTATTACTACCACTACTACTACTACTACTACTACTACTACTACTACTACTACAACTACGACAACAACTACAACAACTACTACTACAACTACTACAACAACTTCTACAACTACAACAACTACAACTACTACTACTACAACTACAACTACAACTACAACTACTACAACTACTCCTACTACAACTACAACAACTACTACTACTACTACAACTACAACTACAACTACTACAACTACTCCTACTACAACTACAACAACTACTACTACTACTACTAGTTGATTATTTCTCATCCATGATAATGAGTTGACATCTATCCCTAGCCCTTCTTCTTTAGCCTTTGTTTGACCACAGTACAGAGTCGGTCCTGGGGTTGTACCTGGACAGTTGCGCTCGTCAGAGAAGTCTCCGCAGTCGTTGGCGCCGTCGCACTGCCAGGAGGGGGCGTAGCAGAGCGTGGTGAACTCACACTTCTGAAAGCTCACGCCCTTCACGCCCAGGTGGAAGTAACTGGAGCAGTCTGTGGCGGCTGAAACACGCACAGAGACAGGGGAAGTAAGTGGGTGTTCATGATTTTCTGATTTTATCTTTATTCAGTGTATTACAGGAAGTAAACAGATGACATCACACTAAGGAGACAAAGATTATGCATAATTTAAACAAAACAGACTTTTTTTGACCCCTTATACATTATTTCAACAAGAACGCTGTTCACATGTATTTTTATTTGCTAAATACATTTAAAAATCGAACCCTAAATTAGATGACTTTGGCCCAGTGTACAGTGCGGTTGCGAGGTAATTTCCTAGTGTGATGTCATCATTCATGACCAGGAAGGTTCCTTTGTTATGTTTTTAATTCTTCCTTTTTGTCTATTCACAACACCCTAATTTGTATTTCTATGCATATTCTCACATTCTAACTTTTATGCTCCCTATAACCCTAAGGAGTCCTCTCTGTTTGTCTGTTGCTAATTGTTGTATTTGTGAAGCACTTTGAGCTACTTTTTAAATGTATGAAAAGTGCTATACAAATAAAGTTTGATTGATTGATTGATTGATTGAAGTAAAACAAAAAAACCTAAAAAATGGCTAAACTGGGATAAAATTGTAAAAGCTGCCAAAATTGTACATATTTGGGGCATTTAAATGTGAAAAATTGACAGAAAGAGGTTTACATTACAAGTTATTATTAGTTGTACTGATGGGATTTTGGATTACTTATTTTGTTTTTGCGTAAACTAGATCTGACTGAAATTATCCCTAAAAGTTCAAATTTCACCTGATTTTTAGACTTAACACTTCAATAAATCAGTTTTAGAATTAGATCTCAACAAATCCTTCTGTACATTTCATCTAAATCTTGTTGAGTCCAGATTGTACAGTTTGTTGTAGGAGCTACTTTAAGGCTGATCTTTATGTCTCGAGGGAGAAAAATGCGACATTACAATGTCCCAGAGAAATCTATGGATGAAGTGGATTAAATGAAACAATAAAACATCTTTAAGAGCAGATTGGAAAGGTTTGCTGTTTCTAAATGAAAGTTCATACATTGAGAGAGCAAACTGACCAAAAGACTAAAAACTGACAGTGTCTCGCCTTAAAATGAACACGATAGAATGTTCAGACAAATACCAGGCTGTGAAGCTGTTCTGAACACATCACACCAGGAAGCGTCTTTAAAGCATGGGATATTGTCATCGATTGTGGAAAATATACGTAGAAATTAAAATAAAATAACACTGGAAAACGAAGCTGAACTGCACTGCAAATGATGATCTTCTAGCTGAGTTAAAGTGTGTTGATTTGAGGATATTAATCTGAATTTCAGACGTTTTGACTCGTTAAGATCAGTGGAGACGATTCATTTGATGGAACTAGATTATTTTACCATATTTTCCACACTATAAGGCGCACCGCATTATAAGGCACATAGAATAGTAGCTACAGTAGTGGCTGTGGTTGCGTAGTTGCGGCTCAGTATTGATCCATATATAAAGTGCACCGGATTATAAGGAGCACTGTCAGTTTATTGAGAAAATTGAAAGCTTTTAGGTGCACCTGATAGTGCGGAAAATACGGTACTTGTTTCAAACCGTTTGTGACTTGCTTCAACACATTATTTCTTACTTCAATCCAAATTATCTGTCAGAAATACCTTGAAACCAGTGAAATATTCTGCATCACATCAACAATTACATCTCATCGAGTCAAAACTTCTCAAATTCAGATAAAAGTGAGCAATTCAAGCCATTTTAAGATGGGATAGATTTACATTTTTTGCTGTGTGGCTGTAAAAGCACCCGCTGCAGTACGTATGTCGTGAGTGTGTGTGTGGGACGTACTGCAGTTCATCTCGTCGCTGGCGTCGTCACAGTCCACCTTCTGGTTACATTTGCTGGAGTTGGAGATGCAGCTTCCGTCTCTGCACTGGAACTGATCAGCCGTGCACAGAGTGGCTGAGGCACAGCACACGGCACAGAATCAAACAAGAGCTTTAACTGAGACATGTGTGCTGTTTACTACTACAGACACTATTACTACTACTGCTACTACTACAGACACTACTACTACTGCTACTACTACAGACACTATTACTACTGCTACTACTACAGACACTATTACTACTGCTACTACTACTACTACTACTACTACTACTACTACTACTGCTACTAAACAACTACTACTATTACTACTACTGCTACTAAACAACTACTACTATTACTACTACAGCTACAAAACAATACTGCTTCTACTACTACTACTACAAACACTACTACCACTGCTACTATACAACTACTGCTATTACTACTACTACTAGTAAACAACTACTGCTTCTACAACTACTACTAGTTACTACTACTACTACTGCAAACACTACTACTACTACTACTAAACAACTACTACTACTACGACTACAACTAAAGAATTACTACTATTACAACTAGTACTGCAGCAACAACAACAACAGAAATTACATCCACAACTAACAAACTACAACGACTACTACAACAACAAAAAACTACTACTACTACTACTACAACAACTACTACTACTACTACTTCAAGAGCAACAACAAAAACAACAGAAACTACAACTAATAAATTACTACTACAAATACTTTTAAAACAACAATGACTACTCCCACAACAACTAATAAAGCTACTACAACTACTACTAAAACAACAAAAACACTACTACTACTACTACTGCTACTAAACAACTACTGCTTCTACTACTACTACAAACACTACTACTACAGATACAAAACAACTACGACTAAACAACTAAACAACTACTGCTATTACTACAACTACTAAACAATTACTACTAGTACTGCAGCAACAGAAACTACATCTACAACTAACAAACTACTACAACGACTACTACAACAACAAAACTACTACTACTACTACTTCAAGAGCAACAAAAACAACAGAAACTACAACTAATAAATTACTACTACAAATACTTTTAAAACAACAATGACTACTCCCACAACAACTAATAAAGCTACTACAACTACTATAACTACTACTAAAACAACAAAAACACTACTACTACTGCTGCTGCTACTACTACTGCTACTAAACAACTACTGCTTCTACTACTACTACAAACACTACTACTACAAATACAAAACAACTACGACTACTACTAAACAATTACTACTAGTACTGCAGCAACAGAAACTACATCTACAACTAACAAACTACTACAAAGACTACTACAACAACAAAACTACTACTACAAGTACTACTACTTCAAGAGCAACAACAACAACAGAAACTACAACTAATAAATTACTACTACAAATACTTTTAAAATAACAGTGACTACTCCCACAACAACTAATAAAGCTACTACAACTACTACTAAAACAACAAAAACTACTACTACTACTACATACAACAGTTTAAATGTTGCCGTATAAAGTTCATTTGAGCAAAACAAAAGCTCCACGGACAACAAAAAAGCACAGAAACACATTTTATATCACTTATTCTGCTCATAATTCTGTAAATCTTCTCCAAACGACCGACATTTCTTCCACTTCCACTTCTCGATTGCATTATCCCTCATCCGTGATAATTCGTCTTCGGCTCTGAACGCCACTTGAGCCATCATTCCCGTTAATTTATGAACTAAACGAATGAAGCAAATGGAGCCGCTGCACTCACTGTTGCAGAAGAGCTCGTCCGAGTTGTCTCCGCAGTCGTTCTGGCCGTTGCACCACGAGCCGTGGCCCACGCAGCGGCCGTTCACGCAGCGCCGGTAGCCCTTCTTGCACACGCGGTTGGCTGCAGATGAGACAAGATTGAAAACGTCAACAAGAGTCTCAGCGTCGTGGATGGAAACGGCTGGAATGTGCGTCTCCCTTCTTTCTTAATTAGTGCGGGCGTCTCTGAGCGAGGAGCTAAAAATGGTGCAGATATTTCAACTAAAACAACTGAGAGTTCTACTGCTACGTCTACTTACTGCCATTAGTTAATTTATTTTTTAACTTTTTTATCTTTAGTGAAAAAACCCTTGAGCGCGAAAGCATTGACGTCAGAATCCTTGCAAAAATATTAAAGGTCCCATATTCTGCTCTTTTCCGCTTTACAGTCTATTCTAAGGGCTTTGTTGATCAAATGTTTGCGTTGTACAATATCCATAACATAACAGTTTACAAAAAACACCCATTTCTTGGACTGGCCCCCCTCCTTGCAAAAGCAAACGGCTCACTCTGAGATCTGACCCCCCCGAACAGAGAGCAGGCTGCCTCCCCCGCCCAACCCACGAGCCTCCCCCGCCCAACTCACGCGCCTCCCCCTCCCAACCTGTGACGAAGTCTAGAGTGGAGATGGTGCATGCGCCGTGTGCTCCGGTAAACAGCGATACACAAACACTGAATAAACATTTTATCGTCCTGACGGTGCGTCGTGCTGAGTCCTACGTCCTGGATCTGACCTGGAGTTTGACGTGCTCCAGGGCCTCGACGACGGACGTTGCCGTTTGGTAAATAACAAGCTAACTCTTCGATCTGTCGTATCCATCGTGTAATTACTGTGTAGCATTAGCATTAGCTGTTTTTATTCTGCGGCTGCGCGGCTTCCCGAGGCGTGGCTTAAACACCGCTGGTCATCCATGGGAAGCCGCGTCATCCATGGGATGAGCCCCGTCTGCTGCTCAGCCGAGGGGACTAAAAGACAGTTCTCTAGTGAAAACATGAGGGAATCAATCAAAAAACCACTTTGGGCACAACATACGAGGCCCAAATAGCACTGTAGGAAGGTTAAAACCTCTGAAAAGTCGATTTTGCATGTTATGGGACCTTTAAACATTAGGTCAAAGATATTCCTATTTCCACAAATACTATTTCGGTAACACTTTATGATGCCTACACTTTTTTGGGCCTTAATAAAGCAATAAAAAAGACTTAATTCATTCATTCATTTTCGTTAGGGTTGACTGGAGCCTGTCCCAGTGACTTTGGGCTTTAGACTCCACCCAGAGAGATTGTAGTTTATTAAGAATGATTCAAGCTTTGTAACTACTAAATTAATACCCTAACCCCTTAAAAAAGTAGTTTCTAAGCCTGAATCATTCTTAGTAAACTATTTGTTCATTATGAATAAAGTCTTTATTCATTCATTCATTTTCTCCCGCTTGTTCCCGTTAGGGGTCGCAGGTGACTGGAGCCTGTCCCAGTGACTTTGGGCCTTAGGCGGGGCACACCCTGGAAAGTGGCAACTCATCTAATGTCAAAGATTTTGTTCATTTGACAAAGAAAAATACAGGTGAGCGCCTTTATTTTGTTGAATCAATGTTTAAAGGGTCAAAAAGGTTGTTTATTTTGTGTAAATTATGAATAATCTTTGTCTCCCCAGTGTGATGTCATCAGTGTATTTACTTCCTGTAATTGTCAACAGATTTTTCGACTTTTCTCCACAATTAGTGACCTGATTGGTGTAAAACTATAATTTATATTTACAACAAGTATTAATGCACTGAATAAAGTCAAAATTAGAAAATCCTAAAAACCCGTCATACGCACTTTAAAGGGCCTCTGACAGGTTGAACTACTCATTGAACTAAAATGCAGCTAAGACAAATATATTGCAATTTCTACTAAAATCTATACACATTTACCACAGTTTAGCTATTATTTTAGATTTTTAATTTTACTTCCTGGTTGTAAAGTATGACACCACACTAGGAAATTACCATAGCAACCACACTGTACACTGGGCCAAAACTCATCTAATGTCACAGATTTTGTTAATTTGACAAAGAGAAATGCGTGTGAACACCTTTATTTTGTTGAATCAATGTTTAAAGGGTGAAAAAAGTTGTTTTTGTGTAAATTATGCATAACATTTGTCTCCCCAGTGTGATGTCATCGATTTGTTTACTTCCTGTAATTTTCAACATATTTTTCAACTTTTCTCCACAAATAGCGACCCGATTGGTGCAAAACTACAATTTATATTTAAAACAGGTATTAATACACTAAATAAAGTCAAAATTAGAAAATCCTAAAAACCCGTCATACGCACTTTAAGTCTTTGTTGATGCTTTATTAAGGCATGAATAAGTGGAGTTATTATAAAGTGTTACCCAAGCTCCTGTGTTTGTGAATTTTGATCACTGACAGCGGCAACAAACTGATTCTGACTCATTCGAGCGTCTCTGGTGTTACTTCTACCACACCACGACGATTACTGCTTCCACTGATGCTGCCAGCTCCTAACGGCAGCGCTTCTCAGACAGGACGTGCTCTGTTCCTGCTCTGGAACGGGCCGTACCGCAGTAGGACTGTTTCTCGTCAGACTTGTCCTTGCAGTGAGGGGAGCCGTCGCAGGTCCGGATGTACTCGATGCAGTCTCCGTTTCCACACTCGAACTCGTCGATGTTGTTACAGGTCGTGTTCAGGGCTGAAACAGACACACGTCATCAGAGCAAATGACAAATGTAAGGGGGTTTTTGACTCCTCGACTCATTTTTAAAGCGCTGCTAATAGAGCCTTTAAAAGTTTGTAAACAAAACATTTTAAATTCAGAACGGAGGCAAAAGTGAAGTGCAACATAATGTGATTTCACTGGAGAAACTGGGATTAACCTCAGAATATCACAAAATATGAAAAATGTAGATGATTTAGTGTCAGTAAAAGCCTCAGACACATGTGAGTGACATCAGAGCTGCTTTAAACACATTTATTATTGTATTTTACATTATGTTTTAGGAAATTATTATCAACTCTTTGCATTTTTGACAAAGAAACAATCCAGATTTATGGGTTTTACTGGAAAAATACTCACAGAAACGTTGAGCCCACAATCCTTTTTTCATTTTATCTAGAGCTATATAAGATACTATTCCATAAATTAGATTCTTTTGAAGCTAAAATACAATTTTAAGGCTAGAAAACTATATTTTCTTCATCGTTTGTTATAGAAAAGCAAACTAACTGACCTTTCTACTCTGGAAATTCAAATGTGTTGCTTTTTTCCAACACAAACACTTAACACCAGTAGAATTTAGATCTAATGTGAGAGAATCATTGAAACATTTACAGTCAACTTCACTTTGTCTCCAGTCGCCTCCGTTCAGGAATTTTGATGACGTCACATTTTAAAGGGTCTGTACTACTGGACTATTTGTGCATCTGACCAATTGGAAGAAGTGCATTGAATTAAACGAATTTAAACATTTAAATGTAAACATTTTTTTAGGTATAAGTGTTTTCTGGAGGAGACAATTTTGCATCTGTTCTTAATCAGTGTGGTTACTTTTTGGTATTAAAATCCCCAGAAACCCCAATGGCTGATGTTTAATTACACAAAGTGAAACAACTACAGTTATAATAATAATTTTGTGTCAAAATAATAATGTTTAATTAAAGATAATCAATTAAAAAAATGTGTCTCATCCCACTCCCAACAGTAAATGTAATGTTGCCTAAAATCTGTGGATCGTCTTAATAAAAATCTAGAATGTTTACTTAACAACCTGGAACAGTTTGGCTGAAACATAAAAGCTGAAGTTGGAGAGGATTGTGGTGTTTTACCGATACACGTGTTGTCCTCCAGGAGCTTCCTGTCTCCGCGGCAGCTGCAGTTGACTCTTCCGTCCGAGGTGAGCAGACACAGGTCCTGACAGCCGCCGTTATTCACCCGACACTGAGAAAACTCACCTGTGCACACGGACCAGGGTCAGAGTGGACCCAAACACAGCGCCTGCCTCTGTCCTCCACTGTCTGTGTGTTAGCTCTGTGCAAGTATCACAGCGATCAACCAGAAACGACCTGAGTTTGAACATATAACCAATTACGACGCAGGCCTGCTGTTCCTAAAACGAGTTTAAACTATGCCCTGCCTGCAGCGTGTCCTAAAAGCTCCATAAAAAGCTTTTGACTGGTTCAAAATGCAGCAGCAAGATTATGAACAGGTCCTCGAAGAACAGATCAGACCAGATGACGTCTGTGCTTCCCATTGAGTTTAGAATCAAATTTAAAATCCTCCTCCTGACTTACAAAACCATAAATGACATGGCCCCATCCGACCTCAAAGATGTAACAGTAGAGTGCCATAAAACAGAGCACTGGAGTATTGTTGGTCCTAGAGTCTGTAAAAGCTCAGCAGGAGGTCGAGCGTTTAGTCCAGGGGTGTCCAAACTTTTTCCATCGAGGGCCGCATATTGAAATATAGACCAAGCTGAGGGCCACAAATCAATCACAAAACGTTCAAAAAAGCTGCATTTATCTGATGTTTTAAGCACCACCACATCTACATTCAGTCTCAGTGCTTTAATATCAGGTCTGTGTGGCACCAAAATGTTAGTTATTTAGGTTAGAATTGTAGAAAATCTGAAATGTGCTGTAAATAGTACTTATCAGGACAATGTGGGCCAGTTCACCAGGAAGACTAAGGGCCAAGAAAAATTGGTCTGAGGGCTGCATTTGGCCCCCGGGCCTGAGTTTGGACATTCCTGGTTTAGACCAAGCTCCTGTGGAACCCGTTCATGTTAAAGAGGCCACACAGTCTCTACATTTAAGACCAGGCTCAAAATGTCACTCTTTGAAACAGTTTATGGTTTATGGTCAGAAATAAAAACCTTCAGTTTTAGCTCGTCTGCCCTAGGAGTGACTCTGCTGGGGAAGTATGGAGCTGGAACACTGTCCTCTGGTTGTGCGATTCTTATAATAATCAGAAGAAGAAGAATCTCACATGTTAATAATTACAAGAAGACAGAATGAACTTTCCAAATACACTGTCCTCTGGTTCTTCTACGTTCCAGCGACAATATTTAAGATTTTAGTTCACATGTAGTCTGTTCATTGCTGTTCACATGTTTTTTCTCTTCGTTTCGGACACTGCGGCGGCTGCTCCAGTGAGCCTTAAGACCCTGACCTATGACCTGGAGGCTCCCATTTGCCTGGAGGAACTCTCTCTGCACTGGATGAACTTACTTTTTCCCACAGGGTTTTTTGTAGTTTTTGTAGAAGGAGGGTCAAGGACAGGGGGCGCTCTGGGACAGTTATACATTTGCTAAATCCTCTTGAACATTATTTATTTAAACTGCTTTCTACCTGTGACCCATCGAGGAAACTGTTGTTGTGATTTTGGACGCTACAAAATACATTTATTTGATTTGATTCGACTACGGATGAGTATAATTGTAATTTTTGTAATAATATTTTGGCATAAATATATATAAAGGGCTATAATCGACAGAAGAAATGACACGATAAGCAGATTTTACAAATGAAAACACTCCAAGAAGACATAATAGTATCAGTTGTTCGGAGCATTTTGTTTAACTGTGACCATTCAAATCGTAATTAATCTTATTTTGTCCGAGTTTATACTGAGATTAAAGCGCAATTCAATTAAAATGCACTGAACCTCACACGGTACGACCAACCCAACATTTAATACCGTATCGATTTTGCGGAGCTACATTTTGTAATTGTATTTTCAAAAAAACAAAAGCGCTAAACAACCATTTGTAGAAGCGTCTGTGGGAAAAGCCAAAAGCGGCGCGTGTTAGCTTTCCAGATGTCACTTCATTAGCCGCTCTACTGGACCTGAACTCTATCAGCGCTTTGTTATGTCCGACTGGAGGGAAATAAAAATAAAGCCAACTAGATTTCGAGTTTTTCAGATAATGGACGCTTAGAATTAATATTTTGTTTTTGCTTACAACGATCCTGAACTACCGTATACTCTGTCGACTAAAAAAAGTATGTTAAATCATTCTATAAAAGAAACAAGTTTAATTATTTTACTTTGACTTGTCTCTTTCTCTTTGCACCACATTTTAATGCATCTCATGGTCAATTAGCTTAAATTAGCAAAGAACAAAACGTGCCCAAACGATGGCAAGCTGTTCTTTCTTTTAAATGATCTGCCGTTAACAAATGTTTAATTGGTTCATCGTGCTCCATCCCTTGTTTCATTATTTGGTCTGACGCTAACATTGACACAACAGGCGCTGCATAATAAATTAACTGTTGTAGCTGGTTCAAAGACTCAAGTGTGGGGCTGCAACTAACGATTGTTTTGCAATTAGTCTCTTTTAAATAATAGATCAGTTGTTTAGACCAGTGGTTCCCAAAGTGGGGGTCGGGACCCCTCGGGGGGTCGCGAGGGGTGAGCTGGGGGTTGCGAGATGATTTCAAGATCTCATTTTAATTAATGACATTGTATTTGCTCTATTTTTTATTTTAAACATTATCTTTTAGTGAAATAGGGTCTAATAAGACAATAAACTATTCAAATAACCAATATTAAACCTGAATTAACAGGCTTTGACGCTTAAAATTATTGCTACTGTCATTTTCATTTCGCTTTGGGGGTCCCGAGTCAATTGCGTGGCTAATATGGGGGTCCCGGCCAGAAAAGTTTGGGAACCCCTGGTTTAGACTGTGAAAGACACTTGAATATGAGATTTTTACTCAATTTGATCCAGATAAAGCTGAAGTGAAGCCATTTAAGGACGTCTTGGCGGAGGATGTTTACAGACAAAAGGGTGTTTTAATCACAAACGCTGTATTTACACATTTCCTTTTTTCATTTTTGTGTGATTTCTGCTCAGTCTGAGGAGTAAAAGCTCTTCTTTTCAGCTCATGGCGTGTTTTTGGAGTTTGTATTGACCAGTTAACAATTATTTGATTCATTAAAGGACAAATATTATGCATTATTTGTGTTGTTATTGGCCTTGAAGCTTGTTGTTGAGTATATTTCTCATGTCACGGTTTAGAACTAAAACTTAAATGTTTTTGCTAAAAATAATACAACTTTGTCCCACCCTCAGGATATGAGTAACATAGCTTTGGCTCCATCTTCTGGCTGCAGAGGGAATTACAGATATTTTAAACACACTTTGCTTGTTATGCTAGCCGTGTTGCGCCCGGTTGAGCAGTCACGCAGTTGTAACGATCCTGATTTGGCGGCGGAAATGCTCAGAGCGATGATTTATGGACAAAAAACACGCCACACGTCGAGAAAATGTCGCACAGCAAGAAAATTCAGCAAGGAAGGTTTTTAACGGTTGGAGGGAGAGGATTTTTTCATTTGGATTCATCAAACTAGCGTGAATGAAGCTAAATGAAACTCCAGGTGTGTTTTTGATACAGAACAATGATAGAACGTGGTTAAAACAGTAAATTTGCATAATATTTGTCCTTTAATTTGTTTACAACTATTGCTATAACTGATTATTTCCAATTAATCGACTTGTTGCAGCTGTACAAAAGTGTCTTGAAATGTGTTTGCCGTTGGATTCGTTTTAGATCACAAATGTGGAAATTAACGCAGTGGGTTCGAGAGGCGTCTGGCTGCAGATCTTAATCCAGAGTCGCCTCTCCGCAGACCTTAACCAGGAGGCGCCCACGTGACCCGGACCTTAACCCAGAGGCCCTACCAGAGCCCGGATGTGTCAAAAACCACCAATATCAACACACGGCACCTTATGTTTTTAATTCAATCATTCCTCTTTTTGTTAATTTATAACTAGGTAGAAACTAAATTAAATATTAGTCTCTCCGCTGATTAATCTTAACAAAATGTGATGATTAGAGTTTGTCTCGTGCTGTGAAGTGTATATTTAGATATTACAGCACCACACGCTCTTTACGTTATCGCTTCTAATTGTATGTGTTTCAATCAAACTTGTGTTATAACGTCAAGTGTTTTTAAATATAGTGTTAATGACGTTTTTAGTAACACGTTATGAAAAACTAGGGCTGAAGTTTACTGTTAATCGCAAATTTAATGTGAATTTGTCGATATAGATCCATCGTCAATAAAGATGAGACTGGAATCTGACGAAGAACACGAGGAGGAGCTGGAGCTTTTTAAAATCATATTTGTTTGTGTGGAAGACGTGGTGGATGGAGGGGCTTTGTTTTTTATGAATGTAATGAGATGAATGAGTAATGCATGTAATCTTTCTTTGAAGTTTTTAATTTTTTCAATAGTTTTTTTTATTTTCTGATTATAATGTTGAATATTTTTGATTTGCAGTGCTTTCAATATTTCCATAAACTGCCAATCTTTCATTCAGTTTGAATGTTTTCTGATTGTTTTTAAACATATTTTTACTAACCTCTTACTTAGGTTAGTAAAAAGTAATATTGCGGCGTAACCTTTTTTTTTTTTTTTCGTCCGCGCAACGTACTTCTGGACCTGTGGGTTAAGGCGCCTCTTGGTTAAGGTCTGCGGGGCTGGCGACTCTGGATTAAGGTCTGCAGCCAGACACTCTTGGTGGTTTCAGAGGAAATGCCTGACGTATCCTGCCCTTCTAAAGCCGTTGTGTGTGCGTGGACCGAGCACGACTTGGACTCACAGCTGTTGGTGTCGTTGGCGACGGCGATGATCCCCATGGGCTGCTGCGGGATGTCGGCTCGCAGCACCTTCATCTCTCCCCCGGTGTATTTGTCGGCCCTCAGCACCGCCCTGCGCACCCAGTCCGTCCAGAAGAGGTAGTCCCCGTACACCGCCAGGCCGAACGGGTGCACCGGCTCGTTCTTCAGCACCACCTGCAGGGGGCGACAGCGGCAGCGGCGGGGCCAGTGGAAATGCACCGTTACTAAGGCAGTTTGAAATCAAGATCAAGCTCATCCTGAACTCTCAACTCTCTCAGATTAATCGCAATAAAACCGAGATTGCAACTTTAATAGATGCAGTTGGCAAATTGTAAAGCCTCCAATTTTAAAGAACCAACATTTCCTTCAGAAACAACAACATATTGTGTCTTTTTCTACATAAAAACTGTAAACTGCTATTGTTCGTTTTGTAAAAAGATGTTTAGATCTGTACAAACATTTCTGACTTTTGCCAATTCTTCAGGACGTATTTGAATATATTGTGAGTTGTTTAAATGTAAAACTACAAACAAGACGCCGAGAATTAAAGCAGAAATTGCAAATCTAATCGCAATCCCAAAAAACTGTAATCGCACGGTTAGCATGCTAATGTTTGTTAGCTTTCCCGGGACGTCAAAACTCGCTTTGGACTCAGAGACGGGTGAAAAGTGCTTCTAAACTCTATTTATCTAAACTATTTTGATGCTGGGACTGTATTAGAAAAGTGAGAGATTAACAGTAAAAAATCAGATACAGCACCTTTAACACACTGTACCTCTCTTTCATTGAATATTCTTTGTCATTTTCATTTTCTGCACTCTGGTTGTGTTTTTCCAGAGTAAGTTAGTCAGGGATTTTACTGTATAAATTAAGTCAATGTTAATTTTTTTGTTCAAACTGGGGTTTAGTTGATTAAACAGATCTATTTTATGTTAACCTTCTATTGAGATACAGATTATTTTTAAATTTAGTTTGTTATTTTGAAAGGTTTAGTCTTATTTTCATTTTATTTTAACCTGTATTTTCTTCTACTGGTAGGTATAAAAGTAATTCAGATTCTGATTTATGCTCTGTAATTTGAATGTTTAAATAAAATAAATAATAATACAATGTACCCCTATAATACCATCTTAAATAGTGACAAATACCAGCGTGCAGGGGAGTAGACAAGGGGGACAAATGGGTCTGTTGTCCTGGGCCTCAGGGTTTTAGGGGCCCAGAATTGGATCCTCTTCCTATTAATTTATATTAAAGGGGGCCCATGTGAGACCATGGATGTATTAAAAGAACTGGATAAGGCACGCCCCCTCTGTCTGTGTCCCAGATTGATTAGTGGTTGACATCTTTGCTTTACTTCCTGATACGGTAGCGGCCATCTTTGCTTTAGGGCGCCGCGTGACCACAATCTCCCATGATGCTTTGAGGGATCACGCAGCTGCAAGTTTTTGTGTTAACGTTAGCTTGTGTGATTGTAATTGTGTTCTTCATGTTAGACACACGTGAAGCGTCTGAAATGAAATAAAATACAACTTACAGGTGTCTCTAGTCGAGCCTTTTCCACGAGCTTCTGTTTGTATCGTCCGACGCTCGTTCACGTGACTCGCACATGTTTGTGTGACGTCACTTCATATAAAAACGGTAATTTCTGTGATTTTAGAAACGGTAGAAAAGAACATTTCCTTCTATTTTATCTAAATACCGATAATAATTCAGTCCTGTCTGTGATTATAATGTGCAATTTTAGAAAAAGGCTGGTTCCAAGAGGCTGCAGTACCTCACACGACCACTAATCAATCTGGGACCACAGACAGAGGGGGCGTGTCTTATCCAGTTCTTTTAATACATCCATGCTTACAATCTATACAAGATAGTCAATAACATCGCATCCCCTAACAATAACACAAAAGTGACAAGAGACAATAACAAAACAAAAGACCATGTGAGGCTTCTTGCCCCGGGCCTCCAAATGTGTGTCGACGGGCCTGCCAGCGTGAATAATACACCATCAAGACTGAAGGTTTGCACTCACGTAGCGCCGGCTGCCGTCGTACTCGCAGCGCTCGATCTTGTCCAGCGTGGCGTCCGAGAAGTAGAGTTTCTCGGCTCGATGGTCGATGGCCAAACCGTTGGGCGTGCGGACGTCGGAGCCGATGATGATGATGACGTTGGCCCCGTTCAGCGTGGCCCTCATGATACTGGGAAACTGCTCGTTCCAGTTGGTCCAGAACATCAGGCTGTGGGAGCGCGGAGGGCGTTAGGATCGTTTCAAGTGGGATTTAACACTGAGAATGTGTTGAAATGTTTAGTTCCTGAATTGTATTGTTTGTCTTGACGTGGTCTTGGTCTGATCCTGTTCCAGTCCTTGTTTAGTCCTGATCTAGTCCAGGGTTAGTGTCAGGTTTAGTCCCTGTTTGCTGCTCCACATCTGCCAGGAGGAACTCTCTCTACACTAGATGAACTGTTCCTCATCTGCCTGGAGGAACTCTCTCTACACTAGATGAACTGTTTCTCATCTGCCTGGAGGAACTCTCTCTACACTAGAACTGCTCCTCATGTGCCTGGAGGAACTCTCTCTACACTAGAACTGTTCCTCATGTGCCTGGAGGAACTCTCTCTACACTGGATGAACTGTTCCTTATCTTCCTGCAGGAACTCTCTCTACACTAGATGAACTATTCCTTATCTGCCTGGAGGAACTCTCTCGACACTAGATGAACTGTTCCTCTTCTGCCTAGTGGAACTCTCTCTACACTAGATGAACTGTTCCCGTCTGCCCGCAGGAACTCTCTTTACACTAGATGAACTGTTCCCGTCTGCCCGCAGGAACTCTCTCTACACTAGATGAACTATTCCTTATCTGCCTGGAGGAACTCTCTCGACACTAGATGAGCCACCTTCCTGCCTTTTAAGTGGTTCTGGTCAGTCCTGGTCCATCTGCGTCTGTCCGTCTGTGGGAGGGGAATCTGTGGTTCTTTCCCACAGGGTTTTTTGTATTTTTTTCTTGCTGAAGGAGGGTCAAGGACAGGGGGCGCTCTGGGACAGTTATCCAGTTGCTAAATTCCTTTGAACATTGTTTATTTAACAGCTTTTCTACTTGTGGCCCATCGAGGCAGCTGTTGTTGTGATTTTGGGTGAATATTTTGAAGGTCAATGCACACGTGGAGGGTGAACGCATTCTTAATCTCGTTTTTGCTTCTAAACACTGCACGTGGCGTTTGAATAACTGTTGATCTTAGTAAATTTGAGTGAAATCTAGATTAATTTACAGCTGTGGTTACTGCATTTCAAGACATCACACGCCTTTGTTCTGATTCGTGCTGAGTATTGATGGAATAAACCTTGTGTTTCATCGTCTAGTGAGATCGAGAGTTCAAGACTTTTCACGATTGTATGACTTTTTGGGCCATTTCTGCATCTAACTTGGAAAAACGGAAATCAACATGAATTCATGCAGAATAAATAAACACATTTAAAGTGTTAAAATTTATATAAGACAAATTTAGAACTTTCCTAAATAGTTTTATATGGTCTTGACCTACACCAGAACTTTTATAAGACCACATGGTAATTGACCTTATTCTGCCTCGCCCACTTTGCCGTTTTTTGCACTTTTGTTGTAAACGCACTTCCGTTTGACGAGAACTCTGTTAAAGCTAATGACGAACGAGGGAAAAGTCTCGCCGCTAAAATGTTACATAAAGTAGATTGATTTGTGTAAAATGTTTAATGAACACGAGCAACAACAAGTCAACAACGCAACGATTTCCTGAGGCCTGAAAACGGCTTTTTGTCCATGTAGAACTTATTTTCTGTTGAACTCGTCTGCTCCATGTGAACTACAACGGAAACAAGACGGCGGCGCGTACGGCAACTTCTGGAATAAGGTGGATAGTAACAAAACTACTAATATTTTGTGTTGAAAATTACATTACAGTGTAAAAAGGGATGCAGAAATTGCTATTGATTACCAGGCTTGTTTTTTTTAGAATAGATTTTAAGTCTAAAATGTTAGTACTAAAATAATATTAAAGGTACATGGTATTAATGCATTAAAATTAGTTGAAGACGCAAACAAATCTAATGTAATTGAAACACAGCTGCTGACAGGGGACAATGAGATATACGCTGGTATCTGTGACGTCTCAGTTTTAACAATCGGACGGCCTCTCACCCCTGACACTCATCCAGGACGAAGGCTCGCGGATGGTCGTCCCCGGACATCGTGACCACCGTGTGTCGGTCGACGGCGCCCCAGCGGCTCTGGTCCACCGTGTGCCGCGTGATGGTGGACGTGGTGTAGCTCGTCCAGTACAACATGTCCCAGGCCCGATGGTACGCCAGGCCCTCCACCGAGCCCACGTCTGCGGAGGAACAGAGAGGACGATCAGGCGACCAATCGAAACTAATCGACGATGAAAAAAAACAATCGGAATCGTATTTTGATAATTGTAATTTTTATCCAGACTTTGCAGACTTAACAGACTCTGAAACACATGCGAAAAGACGTTTTTATAACAAAGACAGTAGCATTATTAAATCAAAAAGCAGTCAAAAGAATTAAAAACATTTACAGCTGGGTTGTCAGAATACAAACAGAGGAGACAAAGAGGGAGCAGCTGCGTCTCCTTCAGAGTGAAGAGGTGCTTTGAAACTTTGAAAGCGCGGTTGGTATATATTATATAAGAACTATCTATTTGCACTACCACATCTGCCAACTGTACATTTCTGTATATAGTCTTAGTTTATCTATCTCAGTCTATTTTATTCTTAATCTTATACATGCCTCTTTTATATATTTTATTATATTTTATTCATTGTTTTATGTTGCACCTTACGCCGAAGCAAGTTCCTATGTTTGTGAATTTTTGATCACTGACAACGGCAATAAACCACTTCAGATTTCTGATAAAACGACCTGCTGCTGTTACGTCCCAATCCATGCAGCGAATTTGGTCAATTCTGCACGACACTCTTTATGTTTACTGTGGGACTATAACTATAACTGTGCAATGTTTAAAGTGCCCATGACAGGTTGGACCACTCATTTACCTAAAATGCAGTTAAGATAAATATATTTCAAGTTTTGCTAAAATTCTTTACAAATGTTATCCCGGTTTAGCAGTTTTATACGTTTTAATTTCACTTCCTGGTTGTAAATAATGACATCACACTAGGAAATTACCATAGCAACCACACTGTAAACTGGGCTAAAACTCATCTAATGTCATCACTTCCTTTACCTGACAAAAATATATTTGAACTTATTTATTTAGTTGAATTAAAGTTTAAATGGTCAAAAAAGTAGTTTATTTTGTGTAAATCGTGTATAAAGTTTGTCTCCCCAGTGTGATGTCATCAGTTTGTTTACTTCCTGTAATTTTCAACATATTTTTCAACTTTTCTCCACAAACAGCGACCTGATTGGTATAAAACTATCATTTATATGTACAACAAGTATTAATACACTGAATAAAGTCAAAAATTAGAAAATCATAAAAACCTGTCATACGCACTTTAAACTAGAGCTGCACAATTAGTCACATCTGAACTGAAAATGCAGTTTGAAAAGCAAATCACAAACACTGCAATTTTTAAAGTGCCATATTTCCTGCACTAACAACAAAATATCCAGTTTTATTCTGCATTAAACTGCTCGCCCTGCAGTTTAGATCTGTACAAACTCTGAAATACAAGTGGTTCTTTTGCCAGTTTGCCAGTTCATTGTTTTCGGACCCATTTAAACCGTGAAATTTGGACAGAATCCTATCAATAAAACATAAATTCAATCACAAATCTAATCATAGTTGCAATACTGCTCAGAAAAATCGCAGTTAGCCAAGATATTTTCCCCAAATCGTACATCCCTATGTTGTGTTGTATTATTTTATCTTTTTAATGCACTAATATAAAGCACTTTGGTTCAGTTTTTGCTGTTATAAAGCGATATTCAAATCACATTGTGCACTGCTTCCCCACACAGCGAAACAATTTACATCTAGTTGAGCTTAAAATGACTAGAATTTATATTTTTTGTCTGGATTTGAGTAGTTTTGACTCAATGAGATTTAATTGTTGATGTGACGCAAAATAATTTCTTTAGAATCAAGGTATGTCTGACTGACTGTAACATAATTTTGCTTAAAATAATTTGTAGTAGAAGTAGAATTATCTTAAAGTGCCTCTGACAACTCATTTGATTAAAATGCCGTAAAGATAATATATATTTCAAAGTTTGCGAAAATACTCAACAAACTTTATCCCAGTGTGGCAATTATTTAGGCTTTTAATTTTACTTCCTGGTTGTAAATGATGACATCACACAGGGAACATCCTGTACAGTGGGGAAAAAAACTCATAATGTCACATATTTTTTCATCTGACTAAAAAACACCTGTGAACACCTTTATTTTGTTGAATCAATGTTTAAAGGGTCAAAAAATAAGTTTCTTTTGTGTAAATTATCCATAACCTTTGTCTCCCCAGTGTGATGTCATCAGTTTGTTTACTTCCTGTAACTTTCGACAGATTTTTCCATTTTTCTCCTTAAACGGCAACTTGATTGGTGTAAAACTATAATCTATATTTACAAGAGTTATTAATACAGCACATAAAGTCAAAATTAGAAAATGATCAAAACCTGTCATACGCACTTTAACCCAGTGACAGATAATTGGCTTGAAATAAGAAATAATGTATTGAAACAAGTCAGGAACAGTTTGAAACAAGTAAAATAAACTAGTTCCATCAAATAAATAGTCCAAACTAATATTAACAAGTCAAAACATCTGAAACTGAGATAAATACCCTGAAACCAAGACATTTTAACTCATCTAGAAATAGACCCTTTAATGTGATTTAAAATGTGGCGACTGGAGGCAAAATGAAGTTGATTTAAATACTTTTTTCAATGATTCTCTCACATTAGATCTAAATTCTACTGGTTTTAAGTGTTTGTGTTGGAGAAAACGCAACACATTTCAATTTCCAGGGTAGAAAGGTCAGTTAGTTTGCTTTTCTATAACAAATAATGGATAAAATAGCCTTAAGAAGAATCTAATTTATGGAATAGTCTCTAATATATCTCTAGATAAAATGAAAAATGATGGTGGGCTCAACATTTCTGAGTATTTTTCCAGTAAAACCCATAAATCTGGATTGTTCCTTCATCAAAAATGCAAAGAGTTTATCATAATTTCCTAAAACAAAATGTAAAATACAATAATAAATGTGTTTAAAGCAGCTCTGGTGTCGCTCACATGTGTCTGAGGCTTTTACTTTGACAAAATCAATACATTTTTCATATTTTGTGACATTCTAAGGTTAAATCCCAGTTTCTCCAGTGAAATCACATCATGTTCCAATTCACTTTTGCCTCCGTTCAAGAATTTAGAACGTTTTTAAAGGCTCTGCACATTTTTTGCACGAGAAAGCCGAACAAACAAACACATTTGGACCGGCTCTGTGGAGGAAACGCTGCTTAAATCCACTTTGCGACGCTTTATTAATGACCTCCCGCTGGTGGAGTTCCTGTTACGACTCCGGACGTGTTTACTCTGCCGGAGCGGACCGAGGCCTGAGCGCGGGTCGTCCACATCCTCTTCTGCTCGCCGTATCAGCCGCGCGGGGATTTACGGCCCCCGCGCCCGCCCCGTTACCCGAGCGGTTTTATTACGACTATCAGCTGCGTGCGTCCCGTCCCAGCGCCTGCTATCGCCCGTCCCTCTGAAGCTGTGTTTGTCCGAGCGCGGCGTATCTGCTTGCGCTGTGGATTTAAGCGACGGGAATGCAGAAGTGTTCCGGTTCAGCGGCCCCTCGTCGAAGATACGAGTCATCTCAAGGGGCTAATAATAAACGCATTAATGCTTCAGAGTAGAATTATTACCGCGGAGTCATAAAAGCGTCATAAAAGTACCGCTCGCTTCGTGTAAGTGGCTCTGAATAGGCTACAGGTACTTTTGTTGTGTTGGATTTAGCCTAAGATGACCAGATTTTCATAATAAAAACTGGGACACACCGGGTTGGAGCGGGGAGATACAGAAAAATTGTAAAAACAGTGGATAGACTGCAAAAAACGAATCTCTAGATGAGTTAAAATGTCTTGATTTGAGGATATTAATCTGAATTTCAGACGTTTCAGTGGAGACGATTTATTTAATGGAACTAGATTATTTCACTTGTTTCAAACCGTTTCTGACTTGTTCCAATACATTATTTCTTACTTCAATTCAAATTATCTGTCACTGGGTTAAGATCATTTTACTTACCACTGACACATGTATTTTCTTATTTTAAGCAAAATTATCACAGGATCATCAGAAATACCTTGAAACCAGTGAAATATTCTGCATCACATCAGCAATTAAATCTCATCGAGTCAAAACTTCTCAAATTCAGACAAAAATGATCAATTCAAGCCATTTTAAGCTTGGATAGGTTTACATTTTTTGCTGTGTAATTAAAGGGCCTATGACAGGTTGGACTTTTCCTTTAACTAAAATGCAGTCAAGATAAATATATTTCAAATTCTGCTCAAATCTTTACAAATTTTACCCCAGTTTAGCTATTTGTTTTAGGCTTTTTTCACTTTACTTCCTGGTTGTAAAGTATGACATCACAATAGGAAATTACCATGGCAACCACATTGTACACTGGGCCAAAACTCATCTAATGTCACAGATTGTCAAAGAAAAACACATGTGAACACCTTTATTTTGTTGAATCAATGTTTAAAGGGTCAAAAAAGTAGTTTATTTTGCGTAAATTATGCATAAACTTTGTCTCCTCAGTGTGATGTCATCAGTTTGTTTACTTCCTGAAGAGATTTTTCACCTTTTCTCCACAAACAGTGATCTGATTGGTGTAAAACTATCATTTAAATTTACAAGAGGAAGTAGAAAATCATAAAAATCTGTCATACGCACTTAAGTACATTATTACACACTTGGTCCATGCACGGCTCGTTCACGACTTCAGTGAACAGTAAACAGTGAAACTTCTATTTCTAGTGCTTTTTGTGTTCAGGTCATTTTCAAGAACAGTTCTCTCTATTTTGGCAATTTATTCCTCTCTTTAAACTACCAGGACTGAACCAGGACTGAACCAGGACTGAACCAGGACTGAACCAGGACTAAACCAGGACTAAACCAGGACTAAACCAGGACTAAACCAGGTCTAAACCAGGACTGAACCAGGACTAAACCAGGACTAAACCAGGTCTAAACCAGGTCTAAACCAGGACTGAACCAGGACTGAACCAGGTCTAAACCAGGTCTAAACCAGGACTAAACCAGGACAAAACCAAGACTGAACCAAGACTGAACCAGGACTAAACCAGGTCTAAACCAGGACTGAACCAGGACTAAACCAGGTCTAAACCAGGACTGAACCAGGACTAAACCAGGACTAAACCAGGTCTAAACCAGGACTGAACCAGGACTAAACCAGGACTAAACCAGGTCTAAACCAGGACTAAACCAGGTCTAAACCAGGACTAAACCAGGTCTAAACCAGGTCCAAACCAGGACTGAACCAGGACTAAACTCTCTACTAAAAAAAACCTGCTAAAACTTCATCTATCACCAAAACTACTAATACTCCTGTTACTACTCGCTCAGTGGTGGAAAGTAACAAAGTACAAAAGTAAAAGCACTTTAGTTAAATAAAGTTTTTAGGTCTCTGTACGTTATTTAAGTTGTTCTTACTGTGGATTCTTTTCACATTTGTGACCAAGTATCTGTACTTTTTGCTTCATTTTTAACTAGACTGACAATTAGAAAGTACTTCTTATTGTTTTAGGGGTTATTCTTTGACACCTTTTTGGTGACGTTCTGCCTGAAGGTTTTGAGCTCAACAACAAGCAAACAAACATATACACGTACAATTAAAGATATTAATTCGAAAAGACCTTTGTCAAGCAAAATTGAGCTCAATTCTTTACCAAAATTAAGACATTTAACGCGTAAAATCTGCATGAAATACGTTTACTTTTTACTCTTAAAGCGCATTTTCAAACAGGTACTTCAGCACGTTTACTTAAAGGGCCCATGACAGGTTGGACACTCATTTACCTAAAATGCAGTTAAGATAAATATATTTCAAGTTTTGCTAAAATTCTTTACAAATGTTATCCCGGTTTAGCAGTTTTATAAGTTTTTATTTCACTTCCTGGTTGTAAATAATGACATCACACTAGGAAATTACCATAGCAACCACACTGTAAACTGGGCTAAAACTCATCTAATGTCATCAGTTCTTTTACCTGACAAATAAAAATATATCTGAACTTATTTATTTAGTTGAATTCATGTTTAAATGGTCAAAAAAGTAGTTTATTTTGTGTAAATCATGTATAAAGTTTGTCTCCCCAGTGTGATGTCATCAGTTTGTTTACTTCCTGTAATTTTCAACATATTTTTCAACTTTTTTCCACAAACAGTGACCCGATTGGTGTGAAACTATTATATATATTTATAACAAGTATTAATACACTGAATAAAGTCACAATTAGAAAATCATAAAAACCTGTCATACGCACTTTAAGTAGATTTTTAATGTGATACTTTTTGCACATGTATCTGTACTTTTACTTGAATAACGAAACTGAATACTTCTTCCACCTCTGCACAATTACTACTGCATGTGCTCAAAATCCTTCCATTCAGCGCCAAAGTCACTGTTCACCCATTTAGCGGTGACACAACACATGGGAAAAAGTCAGCTGTGCCCCTTTAAGCCCCGCCCACCGAGCACAGGTCGACCAATCACAAGCCAGCCCCAGTCGCCGGTCCAGAGTTCACCGTTTTCTCTCCCTCTCTCTCTCATTCCGTGCATATCTTTAAAGCGACAGCCGTGTCTTTGCACAATCGCTGCGTTTTCGTCCCGTTTTCTCGTCCCTGGAGGAAAAGCCCGGCGTGGATTCATGAATGGACTCGACTGAGGAGCAGTGAGGAGTCGCCGGCTGCTCTGAGGTAACCGCCAATGACGCCGACGTCACTTTTCAGCTGCGTTCGGGAGATTTCCACAGAGGAATCAGTGAGCGCTTCAGAGGCAGGTGTAGCTCCAGTGATTGCAGTCAATGAAAAGACTGAGATTTTTGTGATATATTGGACAAATTGAACTTTTAAGATGAAGTTTTATGGCGTTACATACATTTAATTAGGGCCTTTCCTCAATAACGCTCAAAAAATACGTTGTAACAATATTGGAAATTGGCATAAAAAGCAAAAGGGGACAAATAAAGTTCATACATTTTAACAGATTTTTATTTTTTTTAATCTATTTTTGTCTTTTGATATACATTTCCAGAACTTAAATCAGACTTTTATTCATTGTCATTCCCATTTTTGTTCTTCTTTTCTGTTTGTTTTTGTGTAAATATCAAACTAGAATCTAAATGTTAACTTTGCAGGTGAAATCTTCTTAACCACAAGTAAGTGTTCTTGAACAAATAAAGTGAATAAAGTGAACAAATCAAGTTATTCCATCATTCAAACTAGAAAAGTTTTCATGGAGAGGCTGTGACTTCATAAATGAGGACACTTTCTTTCTTGATTTCTTCTTATTTTTCACTAATCGTCTAGAATTTTAGCAATATAAATAAACGTATTCAGATTTTGCAAGTTGCTACACCAAACTAGAATTTAAATATTAGTTTTTTATAAACAAAAAAGTCATGACTAACTTATTTTCACCTAAACCTTCTTTGTATTTCTTCTCGGAGCTTCTCTATCAATGTCTAAAAAGCAGATTATTATTTAGTTTTAGACGGTGTTCACACTTTTTACGACTAAACTGGGACCAAACCGAGTCTACACCAGGACCAAGTGTCAAAAATGTTCAAACCAGTGAGTATTTCTTCGCTCGCGGGTGAATCTGTGCTGGTATTTCCGTGTATCGACTGGTGAACCTTTGATTCATCGCTCAGACTTGTGCTATCTGCACTTTTACGACGCTGAACATACAAGAGTCTATTGTTTTATATGTTTACGGTAGCTAAAGGAGCAGCGCGACTGGCGAGCTAAAGCTAAAGGAATCACGTTTACATTCAAACGGACTAATGTAAATACACAGCAAAATGAGTTAAAATGTCTTGATTTCAGGATATTAATCTGAATTTCAGACGTTTTGACTCGTTAAGATTATTTAAGACTATTTATTTCATGGAACTGGATTATTTGACTTGTTTCAAACCGTTTGCCAATTTTGCCAAACTCTGTCCACGTCTGAAAGTGTCGTTGAACAGAAAACTTTATTTTCTTTATGCTGCAGCCCCAAATCAAAATAGTGTCTTTATTTCAAAATGTGGCTTATTTTAGGTTTATTTGTAGTTGTCCAGCTCTCATACAGCAAAAAATGACTCTCTAGATGAGTTAAAGTGTCTTGATTTCAGGATATTAATCTGACTTTCAGACGTTTTAATCATAAGAGACGATTTATGTGATGGAACTAGATTATTTTACTTGTTTTAAACCGTTTGTGACTTGTTTCAATACATTCTTTCTTAATTCAATCCAAATAATCTAAAATTTAAATCTAATCAAGCTTAAAATGGCTTGAATTTTTATCTGGATTTGAGAAGTTTTGACTCAGTGAGATTTAATAGCTGATGTGATGCAGAATATTTCACTGGTTTCAAAGTATTTCTGATGATCATATGATAATTTTGATTAAAATAAGAAAATAAATGTGTCAGTGGGGTCAGTAAAATGATCTTAACCACTGACCGATAATGTGGATTGAAATAAGAAATAATGTGTTGAAACAAGTCAGAAACGGTTTGAAACAAGTAAAATAATCTAGTTCAATCAAATAAATCGTCTGCACTGATCAAAACGTCTGAAAGTCAGATTAATATCCTGAAATCAACACATTTTAACTCATCTGGAGAGTCATTTTTTGCAGCTGGACAACTATAAATACAATTAAAATAAGCCACATTTTGAAATAAAGTTTTGGGGCTGCAGAATAAAGACTGTTTTATGTTCAACGACACTTGCAGCTTTGGACAAATTGCTACAAATCACATAATTGAAAAGTCGTGATGGGAAATATGTAGCTCTGATGGAAAAGACCCTTCATTGATAATCCACGTGTTCATAACTCCAGAGTCAGAGTTCAGAGAAGTGTCGTTGAAGCGCCTGTAAATGCACGAACGACAAACTCAAACACCTCTGGTCAAACAGAAGATGAACTGCTCTTCGTCATGGTTTTAATGTCAAGCAAAGCAAAAGCAAAATGATGTGTGTTATGAACGTTTGAGTGTTGAATAGAGGTTTCTTCTTGATGCAAAACGTAAAGAAATCAAGTTATTTCATCATAAAGTAGAGTATTTCTTTGATTTATCGTTTAGGATTTATTATTAATTAATGTATTATACTTTTGTTGACATCATAATACATTTAGTAGAGCTGTAATACTGGTTGTTTAGTCGATGGATCGGTCGATGGAGCCTTAGTCGACTAATTATTTCATTTAGATTTAAAGGAGAAGATCTGAGTTAGCTGAAGATTGAATCATGAGTTTATTCAATTTTAAACATCTCTAGCAAATGAATACACGGTTTGCTAATACGTTTTTGTATAAATATTGATTTTTACATGAATTCTTGGGCAGTTGTGTGCTTTTGAGCAAATTTTGGGTCAAATACATGGAGATACTTTACAGTTTTGAGAGCTTTTGCAACATAACCATTTAGTCGATTAATCGGTCGATGGGGAATGTCTTTAGTTGACCAAGAATTTCTTGGACGACTACAGTCCTAACAATTAGTAATACAAATAAAAGTATTCAGATCTATATGTGGCTACAACACCATAATAAAACTGAAGGAAATAACGAGGCCGCGGTGTAAAAACATGAGCCTGATAGGACATTTAACAGTATCTGCAAGAATCTCAAGTACTATCAAACATGGGACCAAGTCATTGTTTTGAAAGTCTCAAGTCGTTGGTCTCAAGTCTTTGGTCTCAAGTCTTTGGTCTCAAGTCTTTGGTCTCAAGTCTTTGGTCTCAAGTCCCGAGTCAAAGACAAGCTAGTCCAAGTCAAGTCCTCTGCAAGTTTTTTCAAGTCATTACACCTAATTACCAAATACAGCTCAGATGTTTGTGATTTATAGGATTTTTCTTTGTAAAAAGTGGTAACATTGAATGGAGAGGGAGATCTTTCAGTTTCTGTAAAATGAAACAATGGTACAAAGTACATCTGACTATCAAATGTAAAGACAAAATTGAAACATTAACTCGTCTCAAGTGACAGGGCTCTGAGTCCAAATCAAGTCCCAAGTCTAAGTGTTTTTTATCAATCAAGTCTTAAAGGACAATTATGATGCAAAATTCACTTGGCTGAGCTTTTCTCCGTGTTCTAACACTGATCCGTCATCAAAAACAAACCTGGAGTAACATTTAGCCTGATTCCTGTTTGTTGATGCTGGTTTGTAAATCCTCTCTCTCCAACTCTGTGTTCTGATCTTTCATGCGTGACGTAGATGATGCTGACGTCATTTATCCCAGAATCCTTTGCTGTTTTAAGTCCTTAAATCATGGCCAGACTGGCTCTGAACATTTCTTCCGTCTAATCACGATAACTACAACTTCATCAGATCCACTCTTTACTGCAAAACATTGTGGGTATATATTTACATATGGTCGATGTAAACCCTCATTCGTCCAGGTGTGGTTCATTGTAGAAAGGGTTTCAGGGGTTGTCATCCGGACGCTGTTTGAAGATCGAGACGTTTCGATCTTCAAACAGCGTTTGGATGACAACCCCTGAAACCCTTTCTACGAAACCCTTTCTACGATATTTACATGTGTGTAATTTCCTCTGCTGCCAGTAGATGGAGCCACAGCTAAGTCAAAATGACATCTCCCAACTCAGTGATAAAGTAATGTTTTCCTTTGTAAAAACATTTTATGTTGAGTTCTAAAACATGAGACAAACTGAAGACACTCGAGAGCAGGTTTAAAGGACAATAACTAAATAAATAATGCATAATATCTGTCCTTTAAGTCAACAAAATAGTGACTCAAGTCTGACTCATGTCCAAGTAATCTCCCTTGTGGATCAAGGTTCAAGGTTCAAAGTGTCTTTATTGTGCCCCAATGGAAATTAGTTTTGCAGCACAACTCAACATAAAAGGACAACGTAAAAACAATGTGAACAAACAGATACAAATAATAATACAGACACAAAATCACACTTCCCTGAAAGTGCAAAATAGCAACTTAAATCACTAATGTGCAAATGTCCTTTGTGCAGATTTACAAAGTGCTAAGTGCCATTAAGGTGCTTCACGGCTGTCGGAGTAAATGTAGCGCCACCCAGAAGACAAAAGTTCAAACTGTGCCTCAAGAGCAGGGGAGGGCAATTATTTTGACGCAAGGGCCACATTGGATTTTTACACTTGCCTGGGGGCCGGACCATTTTACACACATACTACTACACATAGACTTAATGCCTAAAATACAAAAAAAATTACTACAGAATAGCAAAAATCATTACCTTTATTTAGTGGGAACAGTGCAGTTGATCACTCCTTTTATCCAATGCATCAAAGTTTGGTGTTATTCTAGTGGTGGCTGTTCTCAAAACTGATTTTTAATGAACAAGCAGCTGCTCAGGAAACTATAAAATGACAAATGCACCACACCTAACTCATACAATTTTTTATTGAATGCTTTGCGGGCCGGATCAAAACGCCAAAAGGGCCGCATGTGGCCCCTGGGCCTTAGTTTGCCCCCCTCTGCTCAAGAGGATGGTCCTAGGAACTAGTAAACTCGACAAATAAAGTTTGTCTACGTCTAAGTCCAAGCCACACACTGCAAATGATGAAGTCCTTGCTGAGTTAAAATGTTTTGATTGTAGGATATTAATCTGAATTTCAGACGTTTTGACTCGTTATGATCAGTGGAGACGATTTATTTGATGGAACTAGATTATTTTACTTGTTTCAATCCGTTTCTGACTTGTTTCAATACATTATTTCTTATTTCAATCCAAATTATCTATCACTGGGTTAAGATCATTTTACTTACCACTGACAAATGTATTTTCTTATTTTAAGCAAAATTATCGCAGGATCAGCCAGAAATACCTTGAAACCCGTGAAATATTCTGCATCACATCAACAATTAAATCTCATCGAGTCAAAACTTCTCCAATTCAGAAAAAAAAGATACATTCAAGCCATTTTAAGCTTGGATAGATTTACATTTTTTGCAGTGCAACTTGCAGACCTCTGACCACAAGTCCACACCTCTGACCATAAGCTGAAGAGCCTCTCCCTGATAGTTCTTATCTACACTCAAACACTCGCCACACGCTCACCCTAACTGCTTCACTTTTCTGTCCGCAGCAGCAGCAGCAGCAGCAGCAGCATGTCCTCCCCGCTCCTCTCCGTCCTCCGTTAGCAAAATGCACCAGTGGAACTCCTCCTCTGCGGACGGCAACGGCAGCGACTCCGGCCTGGGGGAGGTGGAGCGCGTCCTGGTGCCCATCCTGGACGTCCTGATGCTGGTTCTGGGCGTGAGCGGGCACAGCGTGGTGGTGGTCATCCTGTGTGGACGCCGCCGGGCCGCTCCTCCCGGCTCGTCCCCCCAGAACCTGGTCACCGGAACCGGGACGGACGTGCTGCTCCTGGCCCTGAGCGCGGCGGACCTCCTGCTCCTGTCCATTCTGCCGTTCCACACCGCGGCCATCGCGCTCCAGCACTGGCCGTTCGGAGACACCATGTGCCGCTTGGTCGGGTTCCTGGGATCGGCCTGCTCCTCTGCGTCCGTCTTCACGCTGGCCGCTCTAGCCGTTTCCCGCTATCTTACCGTTGTCAAGCCGGCAAAAGCGTACTGCCTGCTTTCCACAAAACGCGTATCTTTAGTCGTGTGCCTTCTTTGGATTCCCGCTTGTGGATTAGCCGCGCCGCAACTGGTTTTCCGATCCGTTGGAAATCCCAAAAGCACTCCAGACGCTTTAATTTGCTTTTCTTTCTTATCCCACAAAGGACAGATGATCTACGGACTGGTTCACTTCGTCGTGGCGTTTTTACTGCCACTCTTTACCATCGCGGTGGCGTACAGCGGCATCTACGTGTTCCTGTGGGTGACGAGGCATCAGACGAACGCTCCGCAAGTCGAGCGTTACCAGAGCAAAGTCACGCAGACGTCGGCCATGCTGGTTCTGGCGTTCACGGTGTGCTGGTTGCCCTCGTACGGACTGACGCTAGCCCAGGTGGCCGGCGAGACGTCGGGGGCCACGGGCACGTCGCCGCGGTACGGGCCGTTCAGCGTCTTCGCGAGGCTCATGGCGACCTCCTCCACGGTGGTCAACCCCATCCTGTACGTGCTCATGTCGCAGAAGTTCAGAGAGGACCTGGTGAAGCTGTTCAGGCGGAAAGGACGAGGCGACAACGGAGCGGTCGCGATGGCGGCTGCGTGACGGCGTTTGCGCCAGCAGCAATTAGCCGGCGTGCCCCATAATGCTCTGAGATGTTTAACAGTTTATCCTGGATGAGAAAATGTGCAATCGTTTGTTTCGGTGATGAATGCAGTCACTTACAAATTCAAGGACGGAGAGTTTTGATGCTCTTGCTGTCGATCACTTGGCAATTATTATTCTGGTAATACTTGAAAATTGAGTTATAATAAGGGCTGGACCAGAGAGGATGTTGCCATGGTAACCCATAGCAACCAATGTCCAGCTCCGGCAGCCATCTTGTGTTGTCAAATTCTACAAAAGAACTCATATAAACTAATAAGGAGCTGTACTTTTTAATCATAATTTTGTAATAAATACTTTGATATAATGATTTAACTTAACGTGTTTGTACTTTATCTAATGTTCATGTTCTACCTGATTAATGTGAAAAAATCATGAAGAAACGTGTTTAATTTTCAGTTATAAATTCTTCTTTCGTAGTAATGGCCGTGAAATAAACAGAATCATTTCCAGCGGTTGTGTCCATATGGTGTACCGACACGCAAACAACAATTTAAAGGACACATATTCGGACTTTTTTGAGCTTTTAACCCTGTTCCAACAACAAAAAACACACCTGGAGTAGCATTCCACTGTTCACGGTGTTTTGAGGAATAGTCATTTAAAAATCCTCTCCCTCCGAGCGTCAGACGCACGTCCTTCTGAGCTCCTTCTACCTCGGACGTATTTTCAGACTTCATACGTCACATCACGAGCAGCACAGTCTTCTGCTGTTTTAAGTCCTTAAATCATCAACTCGTTCTGATCACCACTCGCTCCGTCGCGCCTCGAGCCAAACTCAAACAGGACCGAGCAATCAGGTTTGTTTATTTCAGTGATGCATGTGAAAGAAAGGAGCCCATTGGTCGTCATCATTTAGAACAGAACTTCTCTCACCTCCAGTTTTGTGCTTTGCTCATTGAGTCTGCAGAAAAGCGCAATGATTTTTCTGTCCCTTGTACTATTTTTTCTCTTGTAAGAAGCCACACTTACATATACATATTACACACTACAAAAAGTGGATTTTAAGAAAGTAAAAAAGTCTTATAACAAGAAATAAATTCTTATTTTTTTCTCTTAAAAGAAAAAAAAATCTCGTCTAGGAAAAAAAGTCTTAAGACAAAAAATCTTATTTTAAGAAATAAAACCTAGCCTTTTCTTATTAAGATATATTTGCTAAAATCTGTTACATTTTTGCTTGTAACAAGATACAAAGGTTATTTTGAATCTTATTTAACTGTAGACTAAGAGTATTTTTTTTCTTAATTTGAGAAAAATTAAGAATACAAACATCTTGATATCATTATCAAGAAAAAAGCTGTAATTCATATGGGAATAAATTAGATAATTTTACTTATATCAAGCACAATTTCCTTGAAATGTGATATCCAATAAGAAATTATTGCTTACATTTTACAATTTTAAGGATATTTTTCCAACATCTAGTCTTAAAATGAGAAAAATATTCTTAAATTGAGCAACTTACAAACAAATCTTTACTGATTTATTCTTTTTTTGAGTATAATTTCCTTGAATCTGTTCATTCAGAACATTTGGCTTAAATCAAGCCATTTACAGGAGCAACTGGCTTAAATTGAGACATTTTTTCTTGTTTTTTGACTTATTTTTTTCTTGATCATCAGAAAAAAAATCTTGAAACAAGTTTTCTAAGCAAGAAAATTTTGCTTACCCATTGGCAGATTTTTTTGCTTAAAACAAGCAATTTTAGTCCAATTTTAAGTTTTTTTCCCTTGTTTCTAGTAAGGCACTTTTTGCAGTGCATATTTGGTACGGCTGGACTATGTGTGTCCCTCATTGGCTAATCCCCCTGTCAGTCACACCCATCTGAACCCAGTGACCAGCCTGATATCTGAGCTGTCATAATCTAGACTTTCCAGGCAAAGCTGTCTCTACTCAGAAGAAGACAATTACCAGTTAACGATGCACGCTGCTCCGATTTGTTTACCGCCGTTTGCACCTGAATTACATCCAAAACAAGCAGCACCAGAATGAAAAGTTGGTACAAAATGCAGGGCCTCGTGCACAGTCTGAACTTAAACACTGCGTTAC
The DNA here is from genome assembly GCA_019453435.1 of Rhinogobius similis. NCBI lineage: Eukaryota > Metazoa > Chordata > Actinopteri > Gobiiformes > Gobiidae > Rhinogobius > Rhinogobius similis. The sequence continues at coordinate 24,179,415 of CM033619.1, read as the reverse complement.
AAGGTAAAACACACAGAGGAGGATTGTATGGAGGACATTACTATGAGCCAGAGAGCAGAGCTTTGCTTGTAAAAACGGTTCAAAGTAAAGAGAGCGGTGAACATTAACAGAGCCCCTGTGTTTTGTTATGTGGAGATAAATCTGTCTCACCCTGGTCTTCTTCTTGTTTAAGAGACTGGAAACACTTACATGTACTTTTAAATCGTGACAAACAGGCAGATGTATAATGAGAGCGATGTAAAAGAAGAGGTGAACACAGCAAAAAAATGTAAATCTATCCAAGCTTAAAATGGCTTGAATTGATCATTTTTATCTGAATTTGAGAAGTTTTGACTCGATGAGATTTAATTGCTGATGTGATGCAGAATATTTCGCTGGTTTCAAAGTATTTCTGACTGATCCTGCGATAATTTTGCTTTAAAATAAGAAAATACATTTGTCATTGGGGTAAGTAAAATGATCTTAACCCACTGACAGATAATTTGGATTTAAATAAGAAATAATAAACAAGTCACAAACGGTTTGAAACAAGTCAAATAATCTAGTTCCATCAAACGAATTGTCTCCACTGATCTTAACGAGTCAAAACGTCTGAAATTCAGATTAATATCCTGAAATCAAGACATTTTAACTCAGCTAGAACTACATTATTTGCAGTGAACATGATTGGATTAGAGAGAACACAGACTCAGGTGAAAATGAGAGGCAAAAAGCAGAAGATAATCATGTCCGTAATCATTCTGTAATAATCATTGAATCAACATGCAACGCCGGAATTAGCCGTGTCCTACTTTTCATCCGTTGCCCTGCATTCACTCTCGCAAACACACTCTTGTTTATCTACTGTGCATGTTTTTAGTGTGAGGGGAAACTGCAGCACCCGGAGACATGAGGAGAACATGCAGACTCCACACAGACTGTCACAGCTGGTCTCCACAGAGATAGACGTGTTTAAAACTAGTCCTGGGTGATACGGTGATAAAAATGGAATCCCGAGCTTGTCCCTGTGACAATCTGCTGTTTTTGTGAAATAGTGGTATCGTGATTGACTGTTTGTGTCTTTAGACATAAAAATAGTGGATAGACGGTTGTGGCTCCGCCCCATTCATGATAATGCGGCTCAGTCATGGAGAATTCAAAATGGCCGCGGGTTAGCCCACCACTCCCCCCTCGGTGGGGAGGCGGGGGGAGGGCGACTTTGGGGCGGCCTTTTGCTGACGTACTGCCGTCGTTGTCTCTATGGTTACCGCCCACTCGTAGGTGAATGGCTGCGCCCTGACATTTCCGGCGCGTAAAGCCCGCCTTCTTCATTAGATATGCAAGAACTTTAAAAAATCACAGGCTAAACCAGCCTGGTTCAAAAAAACTCACCCCCCTCAGCGTTGTCACAGAGCCGTAAGCTAACGTCACAGAGCCGTAAGCTAACGTTTGAGACCAAAGCCGTATTTTGAGCCTCAGGCTCTAAAGTAGGTTTTGAAACGTCTAACTCCCCATTGACTTGCATTGAATAATTCTACTTCCGCAGCAGCCCCTAGAGGTCAGCAGCAGATTGCAAACATGGCAGCTTACAGTCGGCGGCTAAATTTGAGCGCGGTAGCCTCGCCCACTGGTTCAAACACACTTTTTCTCCTGTTGTTTAGCCTCTGAAGCCTCTGAACAGATGACTTTACCTTTTAGACCTACAAAATCAACAAAATGTTTTGCTTTGATTTGAATAGAAACTGCTGACACTGTAGTTTGACTTTCTACAAACATGTCCTGTAACACTCGACAAAAGCATGACAAAAAAATGATAAAAAACGTGTTCAAAAGCGACAAAAACATGCCTACAAACAACGAACGCGACACATTGCACTAAAACGTGACTACAAGTGACAAAAACGTGTTTAAATATGACAAACACAACTAAACGTGACAAAAACGCGACTAAAAATGACAAACACAACTAAACGTGACAAAAACGCGACTAAAAATGACAAACACAACTAAACGTGACAAAAACGCGACTAAAAATGACAAACACAACTAAACGTGACAAAAACGCGACTAAAAATGACAAACTCAACTAAACGTGACAAAAACGCGACTAAAAACGACAACATTGTGTTTAATGTGTGAATTCAAACTGAATCCTATTACTAAAACATAAATCGCAAATCTAATCTTAATCGTACTGGTCAGAAAAATCACAATACAATATTTGGTATCACTTTATAATAACTACACCTTATTTTGCCTCAACAAAGCATGAAGAAAGACTTATTTCATACTGAACAAACAGTTTATTAAGCCTGATTCAGGATTAATTAAGGTTAGTGTTAGGGTTAAGGCCAGGAATTTGGGTTAGAATATCAGTTAAGTAGTTAATAAGCCTGAATCACTCTTAATAAATTCTTTGTTCACAATTAATTAAGTCTTTATTCATGCTTTGCTAAGACAGGAATAAGTGTAGTTATTTAAAAGTGTTACCCAATATTTTTCCTAAATCGTGCAGCTCTATTAAAGTCAATAGAAAAATACAAAGTGAACATGAATCGTGATAAAATAGAAATCATGATCTGGCCCCAAGAAAATCGTGATAATCATTTTTTGCCATTTGGCCCAGCTCTATTAAAAACCAAAATGTGGAACTGAAGCAATAACATTTCCATGAACTTTGCAGCAGAAAAGTTACCAAGTGTACTTTTAACAAAAATGAATTGGAATAGGAGACTAAACTAATAAAAAGCAGTTTAGTTCCAGTTAAGTAAATATATTTTTTCCTTAAATTATAGCTTAAAGGTCCCATAACATGCAAAATGGACTTTTCAGAGGTTTTAACCTTCCTCCAGTGCTATTTGGGCCTCGTATGTTGTGCCCAAAGTGGTTTTTTGATTGATTCCCTCATGTTTTCACTAGAGAACTGTCTTTTCCGTCCCCCTCGGCTGAGCAGCAGACGGGGGCTCCTCACTAAGATGACGCGGCTTCACCAGGATGACGCGGTGTTTAAGCCACGCCTCCAGGAAGCGCGCAGCCACAAGAATAAAAACAGCTAATGCTAATGCTACACAGTAATTACACGATGGATACGACAGAAGAGTTAGCTTGTTATTTACCAAACGGCACGTCCGTCGTTGAGGCCCTGGAGCACGTCAAACTCCAGGTCAGATCCAGGACGTAGGACTCAGCACGACGCACCGTCAGGACGGATAAAAGGTTTATTCAGTGTTTGTGTATCGCTGTTTACCGGAGCACACGGCGCATGCACCATCTCCACTCTAGGCTTCGTCGCGGGTTGGGAGGGGGAGGCAGCCTGCTCTCTGTTCGGGGGGGTCAGATCTCAGAGTGAGCCGTTTGCTTTTGCAAGGAGGGGGGCCAGTCCAAGAAATGGGTGTTTTTTGTAAACTGTTATGTTATGGATATTACACAACGCAAACATTTATCAACAAAGCCCTTAGAATAGACTGTAAAGGGGAAAAGAGCAGAATATGGGACCTTTAAGCTTGTCATTTGGCTGTGCATTCAAACTTTCCTCTCCAGACTCTGCTGCAGATGCACCTGCGCCTCATGTTTTTTTAACCCAAGGCTCTCTGGTGTTCACAAAGACCCAGACGCCGAGGATGGCATTGAACAAACACAAACAGAATGGGCAATAAGACTGGAGTCTGCAGGCCCGGCTTCACAGAGCTGCCGCACAATATCAGCCGCCACAAAATCAATATTCTGAACCTAATGCACAATATTATCTTCTATTACAGCGACGAAATAGACGTCTGCGACTTCAAATAAAACGTACAAGACCAACAAGTCGGAGTCTGTGTCGTGGTTGAGAGAGTGGGATGAACAAAGCACACGGCAACAGAGAGATGCTCAGAAAATAAATAAATAGAACGGCGGAAATAATTAAATGAAGCAGTGAATCAAACAAATGATGGCAGAACAAGCTGAAGTATAAGTGTGAAAGTGTAGGTTCAGAGAAAAATGATGAATTGTTGAATAAAATGGTGACATAATTGACGCAGATCAGTCATGTCTGTGTCAGTCCGCCTCGGGGCAGCTATGGCTACAGTGGATTGTGCATTATTATGTCAAATTAATTATAAAAACAAAAGATCAAAGGATACTTACAATGCTAAATGAACCTTTTCAAGCTTTTAACTGTGTTCTAACGTTGTTCCGTCATCAAAAACACGCCTGGAGTTGCGTTTAGCTTCGTTCGCTCTTGAATCCTGGTTAGTAAGTCCTCTCCCTCGCAGCCTCAGAAAACAATCAGTTTAAAATTTCCCATTAGAGCTCCGAGATCTTCAGGGGTGTTTTTAAGTTCATAAATCATCACAAACTCTTTCTGAGCATTTCAGCACGTTCACGTTCATTAAAACTGCGTGCTCACGTTAGCGTGTCGGGCCAAGCAGGTTTTTATTTCTCCATGGTAATTCCCTCTGCTGTCAGTAGATGGAGCTCTACCACAAATCCTGAAGAGAGAACGCCTCACAGATATAAAATAATGTGTGCTTTCAGTAGAAACATTATTCTAAGTTGTAAAACATGAGATGTCAAAGTAAAGATAATCAAGAGCATGTTTAAAGGCCAGAAATAAAATGCATAATATGCGTAATTTAAGTGGATATTAAATTGATAAATAATAGATATTAATAATAATAAATACATACATACATAACATTAACATTTCGTAGCCAATATACTCATCTAATATGTTCGTCTTTTTAAATGATTTTGTTTTTGAGAAGCTATTCGTGAAAGTGCTTCACAAATGAAGTTGACTTAAATATTACGGCTTAACAATTAATCGACATTGAATGGAAATCGCAATTTTAATTGATGCAAAAACTGCAATTATAGTCAATTATTGTCTATAATTTCCTCCATAAACTACTAAATATCTTGTTTTATTCTGCGTAAAAACTGCTAGCTCTATAGTTTAGTGTTATGTTTTTGATGACAGAACATTGATAGAACAAGGTTAAAACCTCAAAAAGTCACTGTAGCAGAACATGTGTCCTTTAAGTTGACACTGCAGGTCAATAGGAAAAAATCTTAAATTATTAGATATTAATTTGAAACTTCTCCTGTAGTTTACTCACATCAATGTAAGAAAAGAATATATTACAAGTTTTTCATCATGTCATGTTTTCATGGAGAAATAAGGCATTTTATGTGAAGAAATGGCCAAAATACACATATTTGGAACATTTACATCTGAAAAATGGACAGAACCAGGTTTAAATTTCTTGGTTCATTTTGTTCAGATATTAGGGGATTTTGGATTTCATATTTAGTTTTTAAATAAACTAGATTTGACTGAAAAATTTCCTAAAAATTCAAATTTCGCCTCATTTTTTTTACTTAAAACTTTAATAAATCAGTTTTAGAATTAGATATTAAAAACCCTTCTGTACGTTTAGTCTAAATCTTGTTGAGTCCAGATTGTACAGTTTGGTGTAGGATCTACTTTAAGGCTGATATTTATGTCTCGAGGGAGAAAAGTGCATTTTAAGAAAACGTCCTTTGAAGTTACAATGTCCCAGAGAAATCTATGGATGAAGTGGATTCAATGGAAGAATAAAACATCTTTAGGAGCAGATTGGACACGTTTGTTGTTTTCTCATGAAAGCCTATGTTTTGAGAGGGCAAACTGACCAAAAAACAAAGAAAGTGTTTTCCCTGTAGTGTCAGTCCTTAAATACCAAACCCCACTCACTCTCCACCACGGTCTTGCGGTCCGATCCGTCGTCGCTGATCTGCTGGATGTTCCCGAAGTGGATGTCGCTGAAGAAGATGCGGTTGGCGCCCTTCCCTCCGCCGCCGCGGTAGTCGAACGTGAGCGCGATGACGTTCTTCATGTGGTCCGGGTCCTCGAAGGGCTTGATGGGCGCGTTGAGGTTGTTCTCGTCGGACAGGTGCACGCTCTTCAGGATGGTGCGCTCCGAGTACAGCAGGTAGCCGTCGTAGTCGCTGCAGCTCTGGCCGTCCTCCGCCAGCATGCCGTGGGCGCAGGCGCAGGTCCGGGCCCCGTTGCCGCGGTAAAGGCACAACTGGTGGCACCCGCCGTTGTTGATCTTGCACACGTTTGTTCCTGCGGGAGAAACGGCGGGAGTTAAAGGGGGAGAGATAAGTCCAGCGATGTGAGGATGTTAAAGGGCCCATGACAGGTCGGACGACTCGTTTGACAAAAATACAGTTAAAGTGCGTATGACGGGTTTCTATGATTTTCTAATTTTGACTTTATTTAGTGTATTAATACTTGTTGTAAATAGAAATTATAGTTTTATACCAATCAGGTCACTGTTTGTGGAAAAAAAGTTGAAAAACCTGTTGAAAAATACAGGAAGTAAACGAACTGATGACATCACACTGGGGAGACAAAGGTTATACATCATTTACACAAAATAAACTACTTTTTTGACCCTTTAAACATTAATTCAACAAAATAAAGATGTTAACGTATTTTTATTTGTCACATCAAAAAAATGTGACATTAGATGAGTTTTGGCCCAGTGTACAGTGTTGTTGCTATGGTAATTTCCTAGCGTGATGTCATCATTTACAACCAGGAAGTAAAATTAAAAAGCTAAAAATTGCGAAAACTGTGTAAAATTTGTAAAGAATTTTAGCTAATTTTGAAATATGTTTATCTGAACTACATTTTGGTTAAATGAGTCGTCCAACCTGTCATGGGCACTTTAAGATCAATATATTTCAAATTTTCTTAAAACACTTCACAAATTGTATCACGGTTTAGCAATTTTTGTTTTGTTTTACTTCCTGGTTGTAAACGATGACGTCACACTAGGAAATCACCGTAGCAACCATCCCGTACACGGGGCCAAAACTCATTCAATGTCACAGATTTTTTTACTTTACAAATAAAAATACATGCAAACGCCTTTATTTTGTTGAATCAATGTTTAAAGAATCAAAAATAGTTGTTTATTTTGTGTAAATTATGCATAACTTTAGTCTCCTCCAGTGTGATGTTATCAGTCTGTTAACTTTTCTCCACAAACGGCTGCTTGATTGGTGTAAAACTAAAATGTTTCTGTACAACTGGTATGAATACAATAAATAAAGTCAAAATTAGAAAATCATGAAAACCTGTCATACGCACTTTAAAATCTCACAGGAGAAATGTTGTGCTGTCAATTGAATAAAAAATATATCTTAAAATTAGTGCTGTCAAAGATTAAAATAATGAATCTGATTAATCACAGATTCAAAGTGTGATTAATCAGATTAATTATTTTAATCGATTCACGCGCTTTTTCAAGTGTCATAGTTTACATTAAATTACATTAAAGTATTTTTGCATGTTTTCTTCTGAATTTTTTTTAGCATTTTTAATATATATAATTATCTAAATACATTATTTAGATCGAACTAGACTTAATTAAAGTCTAGACATTTCATATTGAGTCTGTGGCTTCATGTTTCAGGTAAATCTAGGCTGCACGACCAAACACATGTTTAATGGATTAAGCCATTGATTTTCAACCAGAGCGCCGGGTGTGCCTTGAAAAATGTCCAGTTTTTGTTCACAGATTCACAAATGCGGATTTAATGAACTAATTTACCTTTTTGGAGTGTCCAGAGCAACTTTACCACCATAAAAGAAAGCAAAACCATCACTATTACCAAATTTAAAGAACTAGACAGTGCCACAGACATTATTTGCCTCATTATATACAATATTTGTAACTAAATGTACCTGATTTGGTAATATTTCAGTGGTAGGTGGCGTGCCATGGTAGCTTTAAAACTCAAAATGTGTGCCACAACTCAAAAAAGGTTGAAAAACACTGGATTAAGGAACCTTCATTCACTCACAGAACTATAGTTACACATGGGTAACTGACTTTCATGGAGACAGATGGAGCTGGTGTTGTTTTGGCGTCTATAAATGCTCTGTAATAGTTTAGTGACATGTTTGGTCAGGTTCACTTGTGTCAGCGTCACACGTGAGTTTTGTTTTGGTCACGGAGCACGCGGCTCGACACGTGACTCCGCCGTGTGTTTGGTTTGTTCTGCGCCGCACTGCCCTCTGCTGCTCCGCGCTCGTAAACATCAGCCCCTGAGAGTTCTGCGCTCGTCAACGTGAGGATTTATGGACTTTTATTGGATTTTATTTATTTATTAAATGTGTAAAATGAACGGGTGCACGGTGGCAGAGCGGTTAGAGCTTCTGCCTCTCAATAAGGAGATCGTGGGTTCGAATCCCGCACCACCCCAACATCGTGGTTTCGAATTCTGAACCACCCTAACATCACACGATCTCTCTGGGTGGAGTCTGCATGTCCTCCCCGTGTTACCGTGGGTTCTCTCCGGGTTCTCCGGCTCCTCCCACCGTCCAAAGACATGACTGTGTAGGTTAATTGACAACTCTAAATTGTCCCTAGTGTATGAATGTGAGAGTGAATGGTTGTCTGTCCTTGTCTGTCTCTCTGTGTCAGCCCTGCGACGAGTTGGCCACTGTCCAGGGTGTACCCCGCCTAAGGCCCAAAGTCACTGGGATAGGCTCCAGTCACCCGCGACCCCTAACGGGAATAAGCGGTAGAAAATGAATGAATGAATGAATGAATGTAAAATGAACCTTGTGACTACAGCACTTCCTTTGTTCTTCCTCCTTCAGGTAAAGCCTCGTGCGTGATCTAAAAGAGCGCGTTTTGTCAAATCAACCCGTGTGATCAATCAGCGTCAGTTTGTGATTAATACGTTCATTTTCTATGATTAATCGCATGAGTTAACGCTTAACTTTGACAGCCCTACTTAAAATTAAAATTTATCAAAAAAATAATGAATTAATCTTAATTAAATCACTATTACTCGTACAGCATACATTAATGTAATTCTCAATATGTTAAATAAAATGTACTAATTTAAAGTAGTTTCGCACATTTTCTTAAAGATATTTTGATTATTTCACAAATGTATTTCTATTTTTTTATTTTTGTAAAGGGACAGCACATATTAATGAACATTACGCATGTAAATATGTAAAAAGATGATGTGGTTCATTTCCATCTTTGCTCCCTTGACAGGCTGATGTCAAAATACAGGACAAAACAACATTATTTCAAAGCTTTGCTCTGATCTGAGAATTTTTTAGGCCAATTACCGACATGGATCTTCTAAATTTTTGATTAGCTGTTACTGATCACATTAACTTTGATACAGTAAGAAAAATAAGAATAATCATTTTTAGAAGCCATATTGATAATGTGAAGTTCAACCAAGACTAATTAGGCTCTAATGAGCCTCCACCATCAAACAGGGCATGGATTTATGTAAATACTGTGTCATTCATGTTCACGTCAAGCAGCAGAGCGCAGCTTAAACCAGAGTTTTTCAACCTTTTTTGATTTGTGGCACACGTTTTGGGTTTAAAAGCTACAACGGCACGCCACCTACACAGCAAAAAATGTAAATCTATCCGATCTTAAAATGGCTTGAATTGATCTTTTTTATCTGAATTTGAGTAGATTTGACTCAATGAGATTTAATTGCTGATGTGATGCAGAATATTTCACTAGTTTCAAGGTATTTCTGACTGATCCTGTGATAATTTTGCTTAAAATAAGAAAATACATTTGTCAGTGGTCAGTAAAATGATCTTAACCCAGTGACTGATAATTTGGATTGAAGTAAGAAATAATGTGTTGAAACAAGTCACAAACGGTTTGAAACAAGTAAAATAATCTAGTTCTATTAAATAAATCGTCTCCACTGATCTTAACGAGTGAAATCATCATATCCTGAAATCAAGACATTTTAACTAATCTAGAACTTCATCATTTGCAGTGCATGGTGGGGGTCATGGCTGTTCATTGCCGCTTGCAGGTGTACATTGCAAAAATTAATTTCTAGATGGGTTGTCTTGTCTCTAAATGTCTTGATTTGAGGATATTAATCTGAATTTCAGACGTTTTGACTCGTTAAGATCAGTGGAGACGATTTATTTGATGGAACTAGATTATTTCACTTGTTTCAAACCGTTTGACTTGTTTCTATACATTATTTTTTATTTCAAGCCAAATTATCTTCCTGCACAGCAAAAAAATATAAATCTATCCAAGCTTAAAATGGCTTGAATTTATCATTTTTATCTGAATTTGAGAAGTTTTGACTCGATGAGATTTAATTGCTGATGTGATGCAGAATATTTCACTGGTTTCAAGATATTTCTGACTGATCATACAATTATTTTGCTTAAAATAAATGTGTCAGTGGGGTAAGTAAAATTATCTTAATCCAGTGACAGAAAATTTGGATTGAAATAAGAAATAATGTAATGAAACAAGTCACAAACTGTTTGAAACAAGTAAAATAATGTAGTTCCATCAAATAAATCGTCTCCACTGATCTTAACGAGTCAAAACGTCTGAAATTCAGATTAATATCCTCAAATCAAGACATTTTAACTCAGCTAGAGATTCATTTTGGTCTCTTGTGGTGACAGACCGGTGTCTCAGTGCTCCGGTGCTTTATGACGGAGCGTGCAGGGTTCAGCTCCAGATCCCTGCACCGGCGCAGGTTTGTGACCGTCGTGACCGTCAGCCGCTGAGTGATCGGCGCTCGTCCACGTGAAGACGGATGGGTTTTATGAGTAAATTTAACCGTGTCGTACCAGCTCCCAGTGTAATCTAAAGGAGTGCGCTTGGTCAAAACAGACTGTGATTAATCTGCATCAGTTCATGATTAATGTGTCAATTTTCCATGATTGATTGCATGAATTAGCGCGTTAACTATGACGGGCCTAATTAGTGTGCACGGCGTCCACCTCGTACTATTCATTATGATGATTTATGATGATATCGAGGGGACACAGTATTGTACAAATGCTGCTCTAAAATGCTGCTCTAAAATTTGTGAAATCGTCGTATCGTGATTGACTGTTTGTGTCTTTAATGCAGCTGTCTGTTCAAACACACTTTTTCTCCTGATGTTTAGCCTCTGAAGCCTCTGAGCAGATGACTTTATTTACCTCTTAAAGGCCAGAGCTGCACAATTAAACCAAATCCACACAATTTTTATAGATACAATTGGCTGCAAGTTTTAAAGTGCAATAATTTCTTCCACAAACAAAATAAATGAAAAAAAAGTAATAAAAGCTGCTAAAACATTGTAGTTTGGATTTGTACAAACATGTTCTGAAACAAGTGACAAAAAAGCGACCAAAAGCGATGAAAACGTGTCTACAAACAACAAACGCGACTCAATGCGTGAAAATGCGACTAAAAGGCGATAAAAATAACAAAGATGCATTTAAAAATAACAAACACAACTGAATGTGACAAAAACGCACCTAAGTTACATGAGTGCTGAGTGATACGGAGATAAAAATGGAATGGTGAGCTGGTCCCTGTGACAATCTGCTGTTTTTGTGAAATCGTCGTGTCTTGATTGACTGTTTGTGTCTTTAATGCAGCTGTCTGTTCAAACACACTTTTTCTCCTGTTGTTTAGCCTCTGAAGCCTCTGAGCAGATGACTTTATTTACCTCTTAAAGACCAGAGCTGCATCGTTATTAAAGACAAGTACATCGGTTGGCAGAAATATTGGGCCACTATTTGCACATCAGCGCATCTGCTATCGAACTTAAATCTCCAGCAGAGTTTTTAGTATTTAGTTTTGGCCGCAAAAAGAATCGCAAAGGGTGCAATTTTTTTAAGTGCAACAATTTCTTCAACAAACTTTGATTTGATTTGAATAAAAACTGCTAACCCTACAGTTTGGATTTGTACAAACATGTTCTGAAACAAGCGACAAAAGCGCGACAAAAATGCTAAAAAATGTGTTCAAAAGCGACAACACGACTACAAACAACAAACGTAACTCAATGTGCCAGCAGAGTTTTTAGTATTTAGTTTTGGCCGATCTACTGCGTAAAGAATACACACAACGCTTTATTTTACGCTTTAGTGTGAAGAGGCCACTGCACCAAACATGACGACACTGCTCTCTAGTTTGTAGCAAAACAGGGCTGTGGATGAGTTTGTAGTAACTTTAAATCAGGGGTGTCCAAACTTTTTCCATCGAGGGCCACATATTGAAATATAGACCAAGCGGAGGGCCACAAATCAGTCGTGAAACGTTCAAAAAAGTTGCATTTATCTGATGTTTAAGTGCCTCCACATCTACATTCAGTCTCAGTGCCTTTATATCAGCTCTGTGTCGCATCAAAATGTTAGGTATTTAGGTTAGAAGTCTAGAAAATTTTAAATTTGCTGTAAAAAGTACTTCTCGGGACAATGTGGGCCAGTTCACCAGTAAGCCTGAGGGCCAAGAAAAATGATAAAAAGTGATAAAAATGTAATGTTGAGCTCGTCCCTGTGAAAATTAGCTATTTTTGTGAAATCGTCGTATCGTGATTGACTGTTTGTCTTTAATGCAGCTGTCTGTTCAAACACACTTTTTCTCCTGTTGTTTAGCCTCTGAAGCCTCTGAGCAGTTGACTTTATTTACCTCTTAAAGGCCAGAGCTGCACAATTAAACCAAATCCACACAAAATCGCAATTTTAATGGATGCAATTAGCAAATCGCAAAGACTGCAATTTTTTTAAGTGCAATAATTTCTTCTACAAATAACAAAATGTCTGTTTGATTTGAATAAAAAGTGCAAAAGAACACTGTAGTTTAGATTTGTACAAACATGATCTGAAACAAGCGACAAAAGCGCGACAAAAAGTGACAAAAATGTGTTCAAAAGTGACAAAAATGTGTTCAAAAGTGACAAAAACGTGTTCAAAAGCGACAAAAACGTGTTCAAAAGCGACAAAAATGTGTCTACAAACACCAAACGTAACTCAATGTGACCAAAAGCGACAAAAACGCGACTAAAAGTGAAAAACAAACACAACCGAGAGTGACAAAAAAGCAAAGAAAAGCGTCAAAATTGTGTTTAAGATGTGAATTTGAACAGAATCTTATTATTAAAACGTGTGAGAACCTGTCATATAGACTTTAAATACTCATGTCACTGCAAAGTATCGATCCTGTAACCATCTCGAATATCACTGTGAGGCTTTTGATATCACAATATTCAAAAAAAAAAAAATCACTGGCATTGTTACGAGCTGATGTAAAGTGTGCGCCCCGGAGCCTGGACACCCGCGTCGTCTTAGGCTATTCGTGGGTTTCAAGCAGGCGGATTCCTTCCTGATTTGCAGGATTTGTCATGGCAACGGTCCTCTGTTGTCATAGCGATAGCACGATTCAAATTCAAAACATTATATCCTTTGAACGGCGAAAATGTCCACACGAAGTCCTTCAAGTCGAGAAGGAATGGTTTGCCTGAGACCCGTGAATAGAAGAAGACTCCAAAGCGCAAACACTTCTGCCTTAAATGTTGCAACCTCGTCTTTAAAACTCGGTGCTTTTCAACTTCATGAAGGTTAAATCTTTTTATTTTATGATTTAGTTTAGTGGGAGGGCAACTGTGGTAGATATTTATCATAGTTTTACATCTGTGAAGTTGCCGTTTAAGTTTAAAATGACAGGAAGTAGATCATCAGTTCTAAAACAGAATCCCTCTGTGACGTCATCAAAAAGCGACGTACCGGTGTAAATACCATAGATGTATTAAATGAACTGGATAAGACACGCCCCCTCTGTCTGTGTCCCAGATTGATTAGTGGTCGTGTGAGGTACTGCAGCCTCTTGGAACCAGCCTTTTTCTAAAATTGCACATTATAATTGCAGACAGGACTGAATTATTATCGGTATTTTGGTTTGGGCGGAAGTCAAACAGACGAACCTAAACAAACATGGTGGATGGACGTACTTCGGCCTATTTCAACACATTTACGGACTATTTTGCTTTTGAAAACATGCCATAGAAGTGCTTTGTACATTTGAGGACGAGGAAGAAGTCAGTGCTTTTCTCTCAACTGGATTTATTTGATATTTATAAAGCCAGACATAAACAACTACCAGAAAATATTCAAATCATGTTCAGTGACAGAGAAGGAAATTATAATCTAAGGAATCAGTTCAACTTCAAGACATTATTTTACCGCACAGCAACCAAAGAAATGTGCGTCTCAAGATGCGGAGTTGATCTATGGCAGTGGTTCTCAAACTTTTTCAGTCGCGACCCCCAAAATAACAATAGTTCACATTCACGACCCCCAAACACAAAAAAATAGGCGACACGCAAAGTATATCTAATGTTTGATTTTATTTTGAGAATATAGACCTAGAAAAATGATTTTAATAGGCCGACAAATAGGAATCTACATTCACCACTGCGTTTGAAGGGGTCAAGCCTTGTTTAACACTATTGTATCAGTTTTTCCCCGTCATCTGGAGACCCCTGGAAATCATTTCAAGACCCTCATTGGGGTCCTGACCCCTAGTTTGAGAACCACTGATCTATGGAACAGTTTAAATGAGGAAACAGAACTGCCCAAGTATATTGACCTTATTCTGCCCCGCCCACTTTTGCAGTTTTTTGCCACAGATACAGACTTTTGTTGTAAACGCACTTCCGTTTGACGAGAACTCTGTTAAAGCTAATGACGAATGAGGGAAAAGTCTCGCCGCTAAAATGTTACATAAAGTAGATTGATTTTTGTAAAATGTTTAATGAACACGAGCAACAACAAGTCAACAATGCAACGATTTCATGGTCAGTCTGAAAACGTCTTTTTAGTCCATGTAGAACTTATTTTCTGTTGAGCTCGTCTGCTCCGTGTGAACTACAACGGAAACAAGACGGCGGCGCGTACAACAACTTCAGGAATAAGGTGAATACTGCTTCAAAAAGCGGTACAAATATAACTTATTTAAAAAATATGCAGAAGAAGGTTAAGTAAAAGTTAAAAATATTTTAATCTGATATGGTTAAATGACTAATTACAATATTGTCTTTTTTTTTTTTTGTGAATAACAGGCAAACTATTAAATAATCAAATATAGCCAAAGCTACAGCTACATTTAGGAGATCATCTACGATACTATGATTGTAAAACATTCTCATGTATATTGTCATTATACATATTGTCATGTAATGCTCAGGATTGATGTCAAATATTAACGTTTGTCGTATCAAGGCTGTCAACACTTGATGAAATGAAATGAGGGGCAGGAGTTTATAAGTCCACACTTCTTCTTCTACTCCTTTTTGAGCATGAACGCACCACAGCAGTAAATGTGGCAGAACTTGTATGTTGCTCAAAAAAGTAAATAAATGAATGAATGAATGAATGAATGAATTTCTCGACTTGTTCCGCTTTTGCAGATTGATAATGTGTAGAACTAAGCTCAGAGTGATGCACATATCAATCTGGACGAGCCAGGTTAGTCACATTAGTCATGTTAGTCATGTGTGGCCTCACCCTGCTGCCTGGCCTTGTTGAACACCTTGATGTCTTTGAGCTGGACTCCGATGCCCGTCCTCAGAGACACCGAGTCCGTGGCGTTGTCTTTGCTCCCTCGCTTTATCGAGCCGTTGGCGTGGGTCCTGCATCACAACAGAGAAAAGACGCACTTACAAACGGCCTTCGCGACACAGTGACAGAAAGTGTGTGTGCACGGCAAAAAATGAATTTCTAGATGAGTTAAAACGTCTTGATTTGAGGATATTAATCTGAATTTCATACATTTTGACTCGTTAAGATCAGTTAAGACTTTTTATTTGATGGAACTAGATTATTTGACTTTCTTCAAACGGTTTCTGAGTTGTTTCAATTCTTACTTCCAGCCAAATTGCGGTTAAGTCAGTGGGTTAAGATAATTTTACTTACCACTGACACATGTATTTTCTTATTTTAAGCAAAATTATTAGCATTATCAGCCAGAAATACTTTGAAAACAGTGAAATATTCTGCATCACATCAACAATTAAATCAAAAAGAGTCAAAATTTCTCAAATCCAGATAAAAATGATAAATTCAAGCCATTTTAAACTTTACAAATTTACATTTTTTGCTGTGCAGGAAGATCATTTGTTAAGAAATAGATAATAATGTATTGAAACAAGTCAGAAACGGTCAGAAAAGTAAAATAATCTAGTTCCAGCAAATAAATCGTCTCCACTGATTTTAACGAGTCAAAACGTCTTAAATTCAGATTAATATCCTCAAATCAAGACGTTTTAACTCATCTAGAAATTCATTTTTGCAGTGTGAGTGTTCTGCTCGAATAAAACACGTATTCTTTGTTTTTTTCTTTACGTTTTGTTCAATCTAAGTGAACCGCTGCTGACCCCGCCGCTTCGTAACGCCATTTCGCTTTGGGATTGTGGAGTGATGACGTCGCACACGGCATATTTATCGCTTCCCAGGTGCCTCTGTAATCGCAGTTATGAGTTCTGTATTCTCATTCTGACTGGCTAAGGTTAACTTTGACATCTCTTCAGCACCTGTTTTGTGCGGTCACAAAGATAGAGAACGGGCATCTAATCCTTTTTATGACGTCCTTTCACTCTGAAGCACCACTGATAGCTGTTGTTTGTGAACACTTTAACTTAAAGGGCCCATGACAGGTCGGGCTACTCATTTAACCAAAATGTAGTTCAGATAAACATATTTCAAAATTAGCTAAAATTCTTTACAACTTTTACACCGTTTTCGCAATTTTTAGCTTTTTAATTTTACTTCCTGGTTGTAAATGATGACATCACACTAGGAAATTACCATAGCAACAACACTGTAAACCGGGCCAAAACTCATCTAATGTCACTTTTTTTTTTTATTTGACAAATAAAAATACGTTGAATTAATGTTTAAAGGGTCAAAAAAGTAGTGTATTTTGTGTAAATGATGTATAACATTTGTCTCCCCACTGTGATGTCATCAATTTGTTTACTTCCTGTATTTTTCAACAGGTTTTTCAACTTTTCTCCACAAACAGCGACCTGATTGGAGTAAAACTATAATTTCTATTTACAACAAGTATTAATACACTAAATAAAGTCAAAATTAGAAAATCATAGAAACCTGTCATAGGCACTTAAGTACCATATCTACAACACTTCTCTGCCCAGGCCTTTGTTTCAAGCGTTTTTAACTTTACCACAGACAAAACCGCTGCGAGCTGAACATAAACTCATATTTTCAGTTAAATGCCACTTCTTTTTTTAATCTTATCCCCTGGGAATCAATGAGAGGAAAGCTTCTCTGTCCTGTTTTCATTGATTGACGATTTATTTGAACAGAACTGAACCGAGGCAACACAAAACCAGCCAAAAACAAATAAATTCAGCTGTGAAATTGTCGTAACAGTTTAGACCCCGGGAGTAGAGCTGGTCCATATCATATCGTTCATGATTTATCTTCGTTTGCTTTCGGGGCGATTTGAAAGCTGCAATATCGCGAAATAATTCCACATTCACTGCAACAGATTTTCCTCATGGCTGCGAAGTGAAGCTGATATTGCAGCAAATTGCGAACGCTAACGGCTAGAGACGCATTAAAATCAATGTCAGGAGTCAGGAGTGGAAGTAAACTAAAA
This sequence comes from Rhinogobius similis, assembly GCA_019453435.1. Classification (NCBI taxonomy): domain Eukaryota; kingdom Metazoa; phylum Chordata; class Actinopteri; order Gobiiformes; family Gobiidae; genus Rhinogobius; species Rhinogobius similis. Next base: position 24,161,971 of record CM033619.1, on the reverse strand, counting down.
ACATTTAAAGGTTCTACGCTCTATAATCGCACACAGACAGCACACAGCGGTATCATTTTGACCCGAATAGATGCTTTTACAACATATCTGAGCTGAGGCAGAGCTGATTTTAGTTTCTTACATGAAAAAAAATGGGTAAAGCACCTTTAAACAAGTCAAGTACTGGTGTCATTGTTAAGTATTAAAGGGCCTATGACAGGTTGGGCGACTCATTTGACAAACATGCATTTAAGATAAATATGTTTCAAATTGTGTTAAAAAACTTCACAAATTTCATTGCGCTTTAGCAATTTTTGGGGTTTTTTGTCCTACTTCCTGGTTGTAAATGATGACATCACACTAGGAAATTACCATAGCAACCATCCTGTACAGTGGGCCAAAACTCCTCAGATGTCACAGATTTGTTTATTTTACAAATAAAAATACATGTTAACACCTTTATTTTGTTGAATTCATGTATAAAGGTTCAAAAAAAGTAATTTATTTTGTGTAAATTATGCATAACCTTTGTCTCCCTAGCGTGATGTCATCAGTTTGTTTACTTGCTGTAATTTTGAACAGATTTTTCAACTTTTCACCACAAATGGCTGCTTGATTGGCATAAAACTATCATTTATATTTACAACAGGTATTAATACACCAAATAAAGTCAAAATTAGAAAATCATGAAAACCTGTCATACGCACTTTAAGTCTAGAGTCATTTACATAATCAATTATACCATTATCGCAAATGTTCCCTTTTATATCATGATAAAAGTGTTTGGTCATATCGCCCTGCCCTACCTGGGAGTGATGAATAAGTGTGTGTGACGTCTCACTTAATAATCCTGTAGCATTTTTTAGTAATAGTTGGAATTTTCTGAACACTCAACCCTCAAATGCAGGACTCAAACATCCATCAGTGACTCCAAAAATGCAAAGTGATGATGAAACTAACCAGTTATAACATGATTAACAGCTCTTAAATGTCAATGTCGGATCATGTTTCTGTTTTTATGTACATTTTCCTGAATTAAATCCAATAAGAACATTCATCTGTCGTGTGTTTATGCATCAGTCCAAAACAGTTTGACTACTGCAAAAATGAATTTAATTTCAGGATATTAATCTGGATTTCAGACGTTTTGACTCGTTAAGATCAGTGCAGACGATTTATTTGATGGAACTAGATTATTTTACTTGTTTCAAACCGTTTGTGACTTGTTTCAATACATTATTTCTTATTTCAGTCCAAATTATCTTCCTACACAGCAAAAATGTAAATCTGTAAAGTTTAAAATGGCTTGAATTTATCATTTTTATCTGGATTTGAGGAGTTTTGACTCTGTTGCTGATGTGATGCAGAATATTTCACTGTTTTCAAAGTATTTCTGGCTGATAATGCTAATAATTTTGCTTAAAATAAGAAAATACATTTGTCATTGGGGTAAGTAAAATGATCTTAACCCAGTGACAGATAATTTGGATTGAAGTCAGAAATAATGTGTTGAAACAAGTCAGAAACGGTTTGAAACAAGTAAAATAATCTAGTTCCATCAGATAAAAAATCTTAACTCATTAATATCCTGAAATCAAGACGTTTTAACTCATCTACACTGGAAAAATGTACAACCTTAAATAAGAAAATAAGTTAAAAAGTGATTGGATTCGTAGTATTTATCTTGGTTTGAATACATTTAGACAGTCTTAAAATAAGATTTGCCAATAGAACAAGTGCATTTGTTCTTATTTCAAGTGCAGTAGCGTCTTTTTTCTAATTTCAAGATAGAAAATGCTTGTCTTTTTCATAATTTAAGATTTTTTGTGCTTGTTCCATTGGCAATCTTACTTCAAATACACTCAAAACAAGTTAAATACTACTTATTTCAAGCACTTATTAACTTGTTATCTTATTTAAGACCATATTTTTTCCAGTGTACAAATTCATTTTCTGCAGTGCCCAGTTAAATCTTGTGTAATACGTTATACTTATCTACTTTTGATCTGCAGAGTCTGACCTGTCGCTCCAGTAGATGAAGCCCTCGAACACAGACACTGAAAACATGTCCATGTTGTTGTTGGCCAGGACCACCTCTCTGTTCTCTCCGGTCTCCAGGTTAATGCGCTCGATCTTATCTGTGCGCGCGTCGCACCAGTACAGCAGGCCGTCCTGCAGGGGGCGCACACAAGAATAAATGAATAAAGCACACAGCATCACATTTTACAACAGAGGTCATAGTTTAGTTCTGATCTGCTACGAGCTACAAAAAGGCAAGGGAAAACTACAAAGAGGCCAGGAAAAAGTACAGAAAGGCAAGGGAAAAGCTACAAAGAGGCCAGGAAAAAGTACAGAAAGGCAAGGGAAAAACTACAAAGAGGCCAGGAAAAAGTACAGAAATGCAAGGGAAAAACTACAAAGAGGCCAGGAAAAAGTACAGAAATGCAAGGGAAAAACTACAAAGAGGCAAGGAAAACTACAGAAAGGCAAGGGAAAACTACAGAAAGGCAAGGGAAAAGCTACAAAGAGGCAAGTAAAAAGTACAGAAATGCAAGGGAAAAGCTACAAAGAGGCAAGTAAAAAGTACAGAAATGCAAGGGAAAAACTACAAAGAGGCCAGGAAAAAGTACAGAAATGCAAGGGAAAAACTACAAAGAGGCCAGGAAAAAGTACAGAAATGCAAGGGAAAAACTACAAAGAGGCCAGGAAAAAGTACAGAAATGCAAGGGAAAAACTACAAAGAGGCAAGGAAAACTACAGAAAGGCAAGGGAAAACTACAGAAAGGCAAGGGAAAACTACAGAAAGGCAAGGGAAAAGCTACAAAGAGGCAAGTAAAAAGTACGAAAAGGCAAGGGAAAAACTACAAAAAGGCAAGGAAAAACTACAGAAAGGCAAGGAAAAAGTACAGAAAGGCCAGGAAAAAGTACAAAAAAGGCAAGGAAAACTACAGAAAGGCAAGGAAAAAGTACAAAAAAGGCAAGGAAAAACTACAAAAGCACAAGGAAAAACTACAAAAGGCAAGGGGAAAAACTACAAAAAGGCCAGGAAAAACTACAAAAAGGAAAGGAAAAACTACAAAAAAAGGAAAGGAAAAACTGCAAAAGCACAAGGAAAAAATATAAAAAGGCAAGGAAAAACTACAAAAAGGCAAATAAAAAGTACAAAAAGGCAATGAAAAAGTAAAAAAGGCAGGGAAAAACTACAAAAATGGAAGGAAAAGCTACAAAAAGGCAAGGAACAAATACAAAAAAGCAGGGAAAAATACAAAAAGGCAAGGAAAAACTACAAAAAAAGAAAGGAAAAACTGCAAAAGCACAAGGAAAAAGTACAAAAAGGCAAGTAAAAAGTACAAAAAGGCAAGGAAAACTACAAAAAAGGAAAGGAAAAACTACAAAAACACAAGGAAAAACTATAAAAGGCAAGGAAAAACTACAAAAAGGCAAGTAAAAAGTACAAAAAGGCAAGCAACAAATACAAAAAAGCAGGGAAAAACTACAAAAAGGCAAGTAAAAAGTACAACAGGCAAGGAAAAACTACAAGAATGGAAAGGAAAAAATACAAAAAGGCCAGGAGAAACTAAAAAAGGAACGGAAAAACGACAAAACAGATTCAAGGCAAAAACAAACGCCTCTTAAAAATATTAGTTAATGAAACGTTTAAATAAATGTGTGTCATCCTTCGAACATGTCCTTCTTTCAATCTGACTTTTTATTTATGTTTGGTTAAATATTTCTTCAAGCGTTTTCAGGTTTATACGTTTAGCTTAGTTTATTTCCATTTGTAGTTCAAAACCACATCGGAAAACCCTGCAGTGAGGAAATGCAGACTCCTCGAGTGATTTCACATGACCAGAGCGGACGTTTGCAGCAGACGTGGCTCGTACCTCGTAGTCGATGGAGATGCCGTTGGGCCAGCTGATACTGACGTTCACCAGGACGGCCCGCTGTGAACCGTCCAGACGAGAGCGCTCGATCCGCGGGTACTGACCCCACTCCGTCCAGAACAGGTACCTGAAACACACACAATAACAATAAACAATAAGAGGGAGGAGCTAGTGATGGCAACAGCCCTGAAAGATGAATAAGATAAACTGATAACTGTGTTTTAGAGCGATAATGACGAACTGTGAAGCTTTGTGTATTTTTAGTAAAACTGCTGCTGATGAACTGTTTACATTGTGTTAAATACTGTAGGTGTTTGAGTTACTTGTTTCTTTATTGTCTTCTGTCTAAGGATCTATTAAATGATCGGGATACTCTGTCCATGAGCCAGATTGATTAGTGGCCGTGCGAGGTATTGCAGTACTTAATTACTATAGCCGAGCCGCGTGAACGAGCGTCGGACGATACAAACAGAAGCACGTGGACATGGTTAGACTAACGATAGCTGTAAGTTGTACTTTATTTCATTTCAGACGCTTTCACGTGTGTCTAACATGAAGAACACAATTACAATCACACAAGCTAACGCTAACACAAAAACTTGTAAGCTGCGTGATCGTTCTCGTCACTCAAAGCATCATGGGGGATTGTCGACACACAAATCAAATCAAATCAATTTATTTTTATAATGCCCAAAATCACAACAACAGTTGCCTCGATGGGCCACAGGTAAAAGCAGTTCAGATAACTGTCCCAGAATGCCCCTGTCCTTTGACCCTCCTTCGCGGCGAGGAAAAACTACAAAAAACCCCATGGGAAAAAGTATAAACCTCGGGGAGAACCACAGTGAAGGAGAGATCCTACTCCCACGGACGGACAGGCTGCAGATGAACTAGGACTGACATCCACTTGGACTGAACCAGAACCACTCAAGAGGGAGGTGGCTTACTCAAGAGGGAGGTCCCACACAGTGGGAGGCGCTAGCCCCTATTCAGGAAGTAATGCGGAAGAGAAATATTTTTTGGCGTCATGCGCCAATGAGCACATGCCATAGGGATCAATACAGTTCATCTTCCAGATGTAATTATTCACCTTATTCCAGAAGTTGTTGTGGGCGCCGCCATCTTGTTTTAAATAAATAATAAAATAAAATAATAAATTATCTGTGAAGTGTTCCATTATTAGGCTTGTGTTAGCAGTCCATCTACTGGCGGGGGAATGAACAAAAGCTAGCTTGCCCTGACATGTAAACAGTGAGTTGTTAACCAGAAATGGCGCGAACAAGTCTGAAGACGATTCACGGACTTAAACACAGCACAGCGCCATCTCTGACGTCACAAAACTGGAATATACTTGAAACTGAGTATTTTGTGAGGCTCCTGTTTAGCACTTACTAAACAGGATTCATCAAACGAGCGAACGAAGCTAAACGCAACACCGGGTGTTTTCAAACAATGTTAGAACAAGCTCAAACAAGTCATCCCAGAGTGGTTCGGAGACTTGCCCTTTCTCGGGGTGAACGGTGATGGCGCGCGGTTTGTCCAGGCCCTGTGAGATCACCACGTATCTGAAGGAGCCGTTCAGTCGAGCCACTTCGATCACGTCGAAGCCCTGGTCCGTCCAGTAGATGTTTCCTGTCAACGAGAAGCGAGAGAAGCACGTGTTCGTCTGATGAGATAATGAGATGTTTTTACAGACGGTGATCATTCAGAGAAAAGTCACAGATAAAAACAGCAGACCTATCACAATAGCAACATTTGAGTGGTTTATTGTGACAGAAAATATCACGATGAACGATAATATTGAAACTAGGGCTGCAAGTAACAGTTATTTTTGTTTATTTTTCCAATGAGCGATTATTTCTATTGTACATTGAGACTTTTTAAACACATTATCAATCAAATAAAGGTTGAAATGTGGTGACTGAAGGCTTCTACATAGAGAATATTTACAAATACAGTGTGTTAATGATTAAAATTGTGATTACACTTTATTTTATTAATTTTATTACTTATTTTATTGCTACTGTATTTGTTATTTCATTTTTTAAAATTTCATTTTCTACCGCTTATTCCCGTTAGGGGTCGCAGGTGACTGGAGCCTATCCCAGTGACTTTGGGCCTTAGGCGGGGTACACCCTGGACCCTGGATTAATGATTACAATTATCAAAATACGACAACAAAAAGTAATTTCTATAACACAGACAGTTGCATTATGAAATCAAAAATGTCTACAACAGCAAAAATTCAATATCTAGCATTGCTTAAAATGAATTCAGAATGTTAATCTTATCTTGAGTAGTTTTGGCCAGAAGAGGTTTAATTGCTTATGTGATTAAGACAATTTTCACTGGTTTCAAGATATTTCTGACTGATTATAAGATAATTTATCTTAAAATAAGAAAATGAATTTGCCAGTGAGGTAAGTAAAGCCTGAAACAAGTCAAAAACACCTTTAAACAAGTGAAATAATCTAAGTCCATGAAGAAAATGCATTTTAACTTTTCAAAATTGTTGAAATTAAGATTAATATCTTGAGTTCAAGTCATTTAAACGTATCTAGAAATACTTTTTTGCAGTGTAAAAGGAAAAACAAATTAAAGCCGCAAGCGGCATCGAACGGCCCTCGCGGGCCGCGCTCGTACTCCGCTACCTAGCGCCATGTAAGGATGGCGCTGACGCGCCCTCATCCTTTCCTTTACTGGGGCTTTGTGATGGAACAAAGCTGTGTCCCAAAACTGCTGTTATGAATGAACAAAATGTAGCCAATTGTTGCGGCTCCGCCGCATGGATAGCGTAACACTTGTCCCGAAGATTTGGATAACTTTTGGTGTCACACTCCTCAAGATGATTTTCACCAAATTTCAGGTTGATCGGGCTTACGCCCGAGGAGGAGTTCATTAAAATACAAGGTTTCATTTGAGTGATTTTTCCCATAGGAATAACATGGGATGTTTCTGTCATTAGTTCAAGTTTGGGCAATATTTGTGGCTTCGCCACACGGAGACCATAATACTTATCTGAACAATTTGGATAACTTTTGGTGGGCCATTCCTCAAGATGATTGTCACCAAGTTTCAGGTTGATCGGGCTTACGCCCGAGTAGGAGTTCATTAAAGTACAAAGTTTAATTTGAGCGATTTAGAGATTTTCCCATAGGAATAACATGGGGTTTTTCTGTCTTTTGTAAAATGTTGGCAAAATTCGGCCACTGCACAGAGACCATAATACCTATCTTAATAATTTGGATAACTTTTGGTGCCCCAGTCCTCGGGAAGATGTCCACCAAATTTCAGGTTGGTCAGTTGTACGACCGAGGAGGAGTGCGTTAAAGTACAAACAAAGAAAAAAAGCAGATTTTGAGTTTTGAAATGTTCAATTCAATATGGTGGACTTCTGATTAATCAGGGGGCGTGGCCATAATACAAGTTTTTGTTTGTCCTCTTGAGAGGAATGCGTGTACCAAATTTCATGTCTCTATGACAAAGTTGACTTTGGGCAGGTCCCATAGGCGCAATGTATTTTGATTTTTGTAGGTGGCGCTGTTGTGCAATTTTATGATTTCTATTCAGGAAACCCATAGAAAACAAAATTTTTCACCATTTCTGAATTTTGGGAAAATTTTTGTGAGTTTTTGAGCATGTTCAGGGGGTCAAATTAGAGACGAAAGAGCAGAAGAAAAACTGGTGAACTTGGCCTTCAAAGAACAAGGATAATTAAAGCCGCAAGCGGCATCGAACGGCCCTCGCGGGCCGCGCTCGTACTCCGCTCTCGCAACAGTCGAGGAAGGGCGCTAACGCGCCCACATTCTTTCCTTTACTGGGGCTTTGTGGTGGAACAAAGCTGCGTCCCAAAACTGCTGTTATGAATGGGCACAAATGTAGCCAATTGTTGCGGCTCCGCCGCATGGATACCGTAAGGCTTGTCCCAAAGATTTGGATAAGTTTTGGTTTCACACTTTTCAAGATGATTGTCACCAAATTTCAGCTGGATCGGGCTCACGCCCGAGGAGGAGTGCGTTAAAGTACAAAGTTAAATTGGAGAGATTTTGAGATTTTCCCATAGGAATAACATGGGTTGTTTCTGTCATTTGTTCAAGTTTGGGCAATTTTAGCCACAAGACAGAGACCATAATACCTATCCCTATAATTTGGATAACTTTTGGTGCACCACTCCTCAGGAAGATGTCCACCAAATTTCAGGTTGGTTGGGCTTGCGCCCGAGGAGGAGTGCGTTAAAATACAAAGTTAAATTTGAGCGATTTAGAGATTTTCCCATAGGAATAACATGGGGTTTTTCTGTGTTTTGTAAAATGTTGGCAAAATTAGCGGCTTTGCCGCGCAGAGACCGTAATACCTATCCTAATAATTTGGATAACTTTTGGTGCCCCACTCCTCAGGAAGATGTCCACCAAATTTCAGGTTGGTCGGGCTTGCGCCTGAGGAGGAGTGCGTTAAAGTACAAAGAAAGAAAAATATGCAGATTTTGCGTTTTGAAATGTTCACTTCAATATGGTGGACTTCTGATTAATCAGGGGGCGTGGCCATAATATAATTTTTTGTTTGTCCTCTTGAGAGGAATGCGTGTACCAAATTTCATGGCTCTATGACAAAGTTGACTTTGGGGCAGCTCCCATAGGCGCAATGTATTTTGATTTTTGTAGGTGGCGCTGTTGTGCAATTTTATGATTTATATTCAGGAAACCCATAGAAAACAAAATTTTTCACCATTTCTGAATTTTGGGAAAATTTTTGTGAGTTTTTGAGCATGTTCAGGGGTTCAAATTAGAGACGAAAGAGCAGAAGAAAAACTGGTGAACTTGGCCTTCAAAGAACAAGGATAATTAAAGCCGCAAGCGGCATCGAACGGCCCTCGCGGGCCGCGCTCGTCGTTCTCCGCTCTCACAAAGGTCGAGGAAGGGCGCTAACGCGCCCACATTCTTTCCTTTACTGGGGCTTTGTGGTGGAACAAAGCTGTCTCCCAAAACTGCCGTTGTAATTAAAGAGGAAAAATATGGCCAATTGGTGCGGCTCCGCCGCATGGATACCGTAACACTTGTCCCGAAGATTTGGATACGTTTTGGTGTCACATTCCTCAAGATGATATTCACCAAATTTCAGGTTGATCGGGCTTACGCCTGAGGAGGAGTTCATTAAAGTACAAAGTTTAATTTGAGAGATTTTGCGATTTTCCCATATGAATAACATGGGATGTTTCTGTCATTTGTTGAAGTTTGGGCAGTTTAAGCCACAAGACAGAGACCGTAATACTTATCCTAATAATTTGGATAACTTTTGGTGACCCACTCCTCAGGAAGATGTTCACCAAATTTCAGGTTGATCGGGCTCACGCTCGAGGAGGAGTGCGTTAAAGTACAAAGTTAAATTTGAGAGATTTTGCGATTTTCCCATATGAATAACATGGGGTTTTTCTGTCTTTTTTTAAATGTTGGCAAAATTCAAGCCGCCAAGAGAGACCGTAATACCTATGTTGATAATTTGGATAACTTTTGGTGCCCCACTCCTCAGGATGATTGTCACCAAGTTTGGGATTGATCGGGCTTACGCCCGAGGAGGAGTTCGTTAAAGTCCAAAGTTCAATTTGAGAGATTGTGCGATTTTCCCATAGGAATAACATGGGGTTTTTCTGTGTTTTGTAAAATGTTTGCGTAATGTGCGGCTTCGCCGCACGGAGACCGTAATACCTATGTTGATAATTTGGATAACTTTTGGTGCCCCACTCCTCAGGAAGATGTCCACCAAATTTCAGGTCGGTCGGGCTTATCGAGGAGGAGTTCGTTAAAATGCGTAGTAAAAAATATGCAAATTTTGATTTTCCCATAGGAATAACATGGGATGTTTTGGTCATTGGTACGGCTTTGCTGCATACAAAATACGACATGGGTCTGATTGGCTTTTTGATCGGTAGGCCAAAATTGAATTTTGTGCAAAATTTCAAAAAATCGAAAAAGTAAATTTTTGCTCCCCATACAAAAAGTTTTTTCACTCTGTAGGGGGCGCTATCGCGCCAAATGAAAAAATTACACCTAAAGTAGGTCCAGGCAAGAAAGTTCTACAACCTATTAAAATTTGGGCATAATCAGACTCGTTTTGCCAAAACGGGAGCATTTTTTAAATTTTGAAAATGAAAGAAATCGTCGGTCAACTTTAGGGCTGCGCCGCGCAGAGACGGTAAAAGTTATTTTAACGAATTGGATAACTTTAGATGCCCCACTTGTGTAGAGCATGTGCAGCGATTTTGAGCGCCGTGGGCGAAACGCCCTAGGAGGAGTTCGTTCAAGTTCGACGTGAGCGAAAACGCTGACTCAGCTGCTGAACTTTAAATCCAATATGGAGGCCATACGGTGAGTCAGGGGGCGTGGCCATAATAATATTTTTTTTTCGTCCTCGGGAGAGGAATGCGTGTTCCGAATTTCGTGGCTGTACGACAAACTTGACGTCGGGGCGCCTCCCATAGGCGCAATGTATTTTGACTTTTGTAGGTGGCGCTGTCGCGCCATTATTTTTTCCCCAAACAAAAAACCTATAAAAAACAAAATTTTTCGCCGATTCTGAATTTTGGGCAAAATTTGGTGAGTTTTTGAGCATGTTCAGGGGGTCAAATTAGAGCTCAAAGAGCAGAACACGGAAGAATAAAAAAAATAATAATAAAAAAAAAAATAATAATATTTTTAGCAAAAACAATATATCCATTTTACTGAGAACGACATATTATCGTTTTGAAAGCTCTGACCCTTGCGCAGGTCGTCATAGGGTCAAATTGGACTTACGAGCGCCACGCTCGTCATTCACCTCCAAGTCGGGCCTACCCATGGGCTCCCATTGGTTTCCATGTATTTTAGCAGGAACAAGTATGGTTAGTGAGTGGGGCTTGATGCCAGGGGTGTGGGACAGTTCACTGTCAATGTTTGGGGCGTTTGGGGGGGCCGAAAAGTGGCGCGAAAGTTCGCCAAGACAGTTGATAGGGTTATTTCGCATAGCAGGAGTAAATATGCAGGTCCCATGCCTTCGGCATGGGCTATTTCACTGTCCGACCATAGAACCGACTAGGCTGCCAAACTTTCGCTGCGCCAAAAGTTTGGCGAGACAGTTCCGAACGATGCCTTCGGCATCGTTGCGGAAGCAATAGGCCCTACGCCCTGTAGGGGCTCGGGCCTAATTAAAGCCGCAAGCGGCATCGAACGGCCCTCGCGGGCCGCGCTCGTACTCCGCTCTCGCAACTCGCACCTAATGGCGCTGACGCGCCCTCATCCTTTCCTTTATTGGGGCTTTGTGGTGGAACAAAGCTGTGTCCCAAACCTGCTGTTGTTATGAATGAGCAGAAATGTAGCCAATTGTTGCGCCTCCGCCGCATGGATACCGTAATACTTGTCCCAAAAATGTGGATAACTTTAGATGCCCCACTCCCCAGGATGATTGTCACCAAGTTTCAGGTTGATCGGGCTTACGCCCGAGGAGGAGTTCATTAAAGTACAAAGTTCAATTTGAGAGATTTTCCCATAGGAATAACATGGGATGTTTCTGTCATTTGTTCAAGTTTGGGCAATTTCTGCGGCTTCGCCGCACGGAGACCATAATACTTATCCTAATAATTTGGATAACTTTTAGTGCCCCACTCCTCAGGAAGATGTCCACCAAATTTCAGGTTGGTCGGGCTTGCGCCCGAGGAGGAGTTCGTTAAAGTACAAAGTTTAATTTGAGCGATTTAGAGATTTTCCCATAGGAATAACATGGGGTTTTTCTGTCTTTTTGAAAATGTTGGCAAAATTCGCGGCTTTGCCGCACAGAGACCGTAATACCTATCCCTATAATTTGGATAACTTTTGGTGCCCCACTCCTCAGGAAGATGTCCACCAAATTTCAGGTTGGTCGGGTGTACGACCGAGGAGGAGTGCGTTAAAGTACAAACAAAGAAAAAAATGCAGATTTTGCGTTTTGAAATGTTCAATTCAATATGGTGGACTTCTGATTAATCAGGGGGCGTGGCCATAATAGAAGTTTTTGTTTGTCCTCTTGAGAGGAATGCGTGTACCAAATTTCATGGCTCTATGACAAAGTTGACTTTGGGCAGCTCCCATAGGCGCAATGTATTTTGATTTTTGTAGGTGGCGCTGTTGTGCAATTTTATGATTTCTATTCAGGAAACCTATAGAAAACAAAATTTTTCACCATTTCTGAATTTTGGGAAAATTTTTGTGAGTTTTTGAGCATGTTCAGGGGGTCAAATTAGAGACAAAAGAGCAGAAGAAAAACTGGTGAACTGGTCCTTCAAAGAACAAGGATAATTAAAGCCGCAAGCGGCATCGAACGGCCCTCGCGGGCCGCGCTCGTACTCCGCTCTCGCAAAGGTCGAGGAAGGGCGCTAACGCGCCCACATTGTTTCCTTTACTGGGGCTTTGTGGTGGAACAAAGCGGTGTCCCAAAACTGCCGTTGTAATGAAAGAGCAAAAATTTGGCCAATTGGTGCGGCTCCGCCGCATGGATACCGTAACACTTGTCCCGAAGATTTGGATAACTTTTGGTGTCACAGTCCTCAAGATGATTTTCACCAAATTTCACCTTGGTCGGGCTGACGCCCAAGGAGGAGTTCATTAAAGTACAATGTTTCATTTGAGTGATTTTCCCCATAGGAATAACATGGGATGTTTCTGTCATTAGTTCAAGTTTGGGCAATATTTGTGGCTTCGCCACACGGAGACCATAATACTTATCCCGACAATTTGGATAACTTTTGGTGCCCCACTTCTCAGGATGATTGTCACCAAGTTTGAGGTTGATCGGGCTTACGCCCGAGGACGAGTTCGTTAAAGTACAAAGTTAAATTTGAGACATTTTGAGATTTTCCCATAGGAATAACATGGGGTTTTTCTGTCTTTTGTAAAATGCTGGCAAAATTAGCAGCTTCGCCGCGCAGAGACCGTAATACCTATCTTAATAATTTGGATAACTTTTGGTGCCCCACTCCTCAGGATGATTGTCACCAAGTTTCGGATTGATCGGGCTTACGCCCGAGGACGAGTTCGTTAAAGTATAAAGTTAAATTTGAGAGATTTTAGGATTTCCCCATAGGAATAACATGGGGTTTTTCTGTCTTTTCTAAAATGTTTGCGAAATGTGCGGCTTCGCCGCACGGAGACCGTAATACCTATCCTGATAATTTGGATAACTTTTGGTGCCCCACTCCTCAGGAAGATGTCCACCAAATTTCAGGTTGATCGGGCTTGCGCCCGAGGAGGAGTTCGTTAAAATGCGTAGTCAAAAAATATCCAAATTTGAGACAATTTTCGATTTTCCCATAGGAATAACATGGGATGTTTCGCTCATTGGTACGGCTTCGCCGTACAAAATATGACATGGGTCTGATTGGCTTTTTTGATCGGTAGGCCAAAATGGAATTTTGTGCAAAATTTCAAAAACTTCTAAAAAAGTAAATTTTTTGCTCCCCATACTAAAAGTTTTTTCACTCTGTAGGGGGCGCTATCGCGCCAAATGAAAAAATTCCACCTAAAGTAGGTCCAGGCAAGAAAGTTAAACAACCTATTAAAATTTGGGCATAATCGGACTTGTTTTGCCAAAACGGGAGCATTTTTTAAAAATTGAGAATTCCAAAAATCGTCGGTCAACTTTGGGGCTGCGCCGCACAAAAACCGTAAAAGTTATTTTAACGAATTGGATAACTTTAGATGCCCCACTTGTGTAGAGCATGTGAAGCGATTTTGAGCGCCGTGGGCGAAACGCCCTAGGAGGAGTTCGTTCAAGTTCAACGTGAGCGAAAACGCTGACTCAGCGTTTCGGAACTTTAAATCCAATATGGAGGCCATACGGTGAGTCAGGGGGCGTGGCCATAATAATATTTTTTTTTCGTCCTCGGGAGAGGAATGCGTGTTCCGAATTTCGTGGCTGTACCACAAACTTGACGTCGGGGCGCCTCCCATAGGCGCAATGTATTTTGACTTTTGTAGGTGGCGCTGTCGCGCCATTATTTTTTCCCCAAACAAAAAACCTATAAAAAACAAAATTTTTCGCCGATTCTGAATTTTGGGCAAAATTTGGTGAGTTTTTGAGCATGTTCAGGGGGTCAAATTAGAGATCATTTCGCAGAAGAAAAAAGAATAAATAAAAATAAAAATAATAATATTTTTAGCAAAAACAATATATCCGTTTTACTGAGAACAACATATTATACGTTTTTTGAAAGCTCTGACCGTTCCCCAGGTCGCCATGGGGTCAAATGTGGATTACGAGCGCTTACGCGCTCGTCACTCACCTCCGAGTCGGGCCCCCCCATGGGCTCCCCATTGGTTTCCATGTATTTTAGCAGGAACAAGTATGGTTACTGAGTGGGGCTTGATGCCAGGGGTGTGGGACAGTTCACTGTCTATGTTTGGGGCGTTGGAGGGGGCCGAACTTTCGCGCTGCGCGCGAAAGTTCGCCAAGACAGTTGATAGGGTTCTTTCGCATAGCAGAAGTAAATATGCAGGTCCCATGCCTTCGGCATGGGCTATTTCACTGTCCGACCATAGAACCGACTAGGCTGCGCGCGAAAGTTTGGCGAGACAGTTGCAACGATGCCTTCGGCATCGTTGCGGAAGCAATAGGCCCTACGCCCTGTAGGGGCTCGGGCCTAATTAAAGCCGCAAAGCGGCGATGATGGCCCTCGCCCCGCACGCGACCGCCTTCCCACGCGGCCTCGGACGGTCCCAAACCGCCCCGGGGCACCGTCCTCCTCCTCTGAGCGTCACCTGGGCCCCTGTGACCCCCCCCTCCCCCGCTCACACCGGGTGGCGTCCCTATAGAAGTGGATTGGCGGGCGCTGCTCTCCAGAAGTGGCCAAACCGCCCAAAACCTGATTTCGATGTAATTGACTTTTTCGATCGGAATGCTCTAAATAATGCGTCTGCCGAGTTTCACTGACTTTGCTGGAAATAATTTTGGCCTCTCCATAGACTTATGACATGTCTCATAGGAAATGAATGGGGGATATGCGTGGCCCCCCAGGCCAAACGATCCAAAATAGGACATCGGTGTAATTGACTTTTTTGCAGCTGTTGATGCTTAAAATCAGATTTCAAGATTTTGTGGAAATCAGGAAATGTTGGTACTTTTACATGACCAGCAGGGGGCGCTATAGTGAAAAGTGCTCATGTGCTCCTGAGTCTGTTCTGTTTAATATTTGATTCGGCATCTGTGGTTACAGTTTGTGCTCTGTACGGCAATGCCTGTGGCTTGGAGAATAAGTTTAAGATACAGGAAGTGAAGGCGAATTCTGACAGGAAGTCATGACTAAACCGAATGAGACAGGCCAAAAATGTGGTTTATTATAAAATTTCAATGCGTCCTGATCAGGAGCGTGTATGTAAGACTGATCTTAGCCCAAAAACCTAGGACCCTTTTGCAATGGAAAAAAAAAAAACTTAAAGTGGCATCTAAAATTAAAATCAATATGGCCGCCTTGCCGTTTGTCTGATCACGGCGCACCAATTATGTTTTAGGGTCATATTTATGAGTACTATCACCGTGCCAAATTTCATTGGCCTCCTCCAAACTAAATGTGTCTCCCTTTCTATAGGCCTGACACAACAGGTGGCGCTGTAGAGGCTGTATTTGACTTGCATGAAAAATATGGTTATGAACCATTAATGTCTCTTATATGTAGACATTGTATTAAGTTTGGTGGCTGTTACTCACTGCTTAGTGGGTTTTTGCTGCCTCTTTGTGTGAGGACAGTCTGACTCCCATAGAGAATGCATGGGAGCTCTGGGGGGCCCTAGAGGCAAAAGTGTGAAAAATAGGCCATGGGTCTCATTGACTTTTTTGCATCTTATATAGCAAAGAATCAGGTCCCAAGATTGGGTGTCAATCGGACAATCTGGACACTTTTAAGTGAACTGTAGGGGGCGCTATAGTTATTAGTGGTCCTGTGCTCCCTGGTCTATTTTGTGTAATATTCAATTCTCCATCATTGGTGGCAATTTGGGCTCTGTAGGCACAGTCCAAGTGCCTCTGAGGGATAAGCACAAAAACAGGAAATGATGGCGATATATGACAGGAAGTCACGCGCAAACCCTAAGAGATATCTCCAAAAATTGGTTTTTTATTGAATTTCAATGCGTCCTGATCAGGAACGTGTATGTTAGACTGATCTAGGCCCAAAGACCTAGGACCCTTTTGCAATGGAAAAACTTAAAGTGGCGTCTAAAAATAAAATCAATATGGCCGCCTTGTCATTTGTCTGATCACTGTGCACCAATTATGTTTTAGGGTCGTCTTTATGTGTACTATCACCGTGCCAAATTTCATAGGCCTCCTCCAAACTAAATGCATCTCCCTTTCCATAGGCCTGACACAACAAGTGGCGCTGTAGAGGCTGTATTTGACTTGCATGAAAAATATGGTTATGAACCATTAATGTCTCTTATATGTAGACATTGTATTAAGTTTGGTGGCTGTTACTCACTGCTTAGTGGGTTTTTGCTGCCTCTTTGTGTGAGGACAGTCTGACTCCCATAGAGAATGCATGGGAGCTCTGGAGGGCCCTAGAGGCAAAAGTGTGAAAAATAGGCCATGGGTCTCATTGACTTTTTTGCATCTTATATAGCAAAGAATCATGTCCCAAGATTGGGTGTCAATCGGACAATCTGGACACTTTTAAGTGAACTGTAGGGGGCGCTATAGTTATTAGTGGTCCTGTGCTCCCTGGTCTATTTTGTGTAATATTCAATTCTCCATCATTGGTGGCAATTTGGGCTCTGTAGGCACAGTCCAAGTGCCTCTGAGGGATAAGCACAAAAACAGGAAATGATGGCGATATATGACAGGAAGTCACGCGCAAACCCTAAGAGATATCTCCAAAAATTGGTTTTTTATCGAATTTCAATGCGTCCTGATCAGGAACGTGTATGTTAGACTGATCTAGGCCCAAAAACCTAGGACCCTTTTGCAATGGAAAAAAAAAACGTATAGTGGCGTCTAAAAATAAAATCAATATGGCCGCCTTGTCATTTGTCTGATCACTGCGCACCAATTATGTTTTAGGGTCGTCTTTATGTGTACTATCACCGTGCCAAATTTCATAGGCCTCCTCCAAACTAAATGCATCTCCCTTTCCATAGGCCTGACACAACAAGTGGCGCTGTAGAGGCTGTATTTGAGTTGCATGAAAAATATGGTTATGAACCATTAATGTCTCTTATTTGTAGACATTGTATTAAGTTTGGTGGCTGTTACTCACTGCTTAGTGGGTTTTTGCTGCCTCTTTGTGTGAGGACAGTCTGACTCCCATAGAGAATGCATGGGAGCTCTGGGGGGCCCTAGAGGCAAAAGTGTGAAAAATAGGCCATGGGTCTCATTGACTTTTTTGCATCTTATATAGCAAAGAATCATGTCCCAAGATTGGGTGTCAATCGGACAATCTGGACACTTTTAAGTGAACTGTAGGGGGCGCTATAGTTATTAGTGGTCCTGTGCTCCCTGGTCTATTTTGTGTAATATTCAATTCTCCATCATTGGTGGCAATTTGGGCTCTGTAGGCACAGTCCAAGTGCCTCTGAGGGATAAGCACAAAAACAGGAAATGATGGCGATATATGACAGGAAGTCACGCGCAAACCCTAAGAGATATCTCCAAAAATTGGTTTTTTATTGAATTTCAATGCGTCCTGATCAGGAACGTGTATGTTAGACTGATCTAGGCCCAAAGACCTAGGACCCTTTTGCAATGGAAAAAAAAAAACTTAAAGTGGCGTCTAAAAATAAAAATCAATATGGCCGCCTTGTCATTTGTCTGATCACTGTGCACCAATTATGTTTTAGGGTCGTCTTTATGTGTACTATCACCGTGCCAAATTTCATAGGCCTCCTCCAAACTAAATGCATCTCCCTTTCCATAGGCCTGACAAAACAGGTGGCGCTGTAGAGGCTGTATTTGACTTGCATGAAAAATATGGTTATGAACCATTAATGTCTCTTATATGTAGACATTGTATTAAGTTTGGTGGCTGTTACTCACTGCTTAGTGGGTTTTTGCTGCCTCTTTGTGTGAGGACAGTCTGACTCCCATAGAGAATGCATGGGAGCTCTGGAGGGCCCTAGAGGCAAAAGTGTGAAAAATAGGCCATGGGTCTCATTGACTTTTTTGCATCTTATATAGCAAAGAATCATGTCCCAAGATTGGGTGTCAATCGGACAATCTGGACACTTTTAAGTCAACTGTAGGGGGCGCTATAGTTATTAGTGGTCCTGTGCTTCCTGGTCTATTTTGTGTAATATTCAATTCTCCATCATTGGTGGCAATTTGGGCTCTGTAGGCACAGTCCAAGTGCCTCTGAGGGATAAGCACAAAAACAGGAAATGATGGCGATATTTGACAGGAAGTCACGAGCAAACCCTAAGAGATATCTCCAAAAATTGGTTTTTTATCGAATTTCAATGCGTCCTGATCAGGAACGTGTATGTTAGACTGATCTAGGCCCAAAAACCTAGGACCCTTTTGCAATGGAAAAAAAAAACTTATAGTGGCGTCTAAAATTATAATCAATATGGCCGCCTTGCCGTTTGTCTGATCACTGCGCACCAATTATGTTTTAGGGTCGTCTTTATGTGTACTATCACCGTGCCAAATTTCATAGGCCTCCTCCAAACTAAATGCATCTCCCTTTCCATAGGCCTGACACAACAAGTGGCGCTGTAGAGGCTGTATTTGACTTGCATGAAAAATATGGTTATGAACCATTAATGTCTCTTATTTGTAGACATTGTGTTAAGTTTGGTGGCTGTTACTCACTGCTTAGTGGGTTTTTGCTGCCTCTTTGTGTGAGGACAGTCTGACTCCCATAGAGAATGCATGGGAGCTCTGGGGGGCCCTAGAGGCAAAAGTGTGAAAAATAGGCCATGGGTCTCATTGACTTTTTTGCATCTTATATAGCAAAGAATCATGTCCCAAGATTTGGTGTCAATCGGACAATCTGGACACTTTTAGGTGAACTGTAGGGGGCGCTATAGTTATTAGTGGTCCTGTGCTCCCTGGTCTATTTTGTGTAATATTCAATTCTCCATCATTGGTGGCAATTTGGACTCTGTAGGCACAGTCCAAGTGCCTCTGAGGGATAAGCACAAAACAGGAAATGATGGCGATATATGACAGGAAGTCACGCGCAAACCCTAAGAGATATCTCCAAAAATTGGTTTTTTATTGAATTTCAATGCGTCCTGATCAGGAACGTGTATGTTAGACTGATCTAGGCCCAAAACCTAGGACCCTTTGCAATGGAAAAAAAACGATAGTGGCGTCTAAAAATAAAATCAATATGGCCGCCTTGTCATTTGTCTGATCACTGTGCACCAATTATGTTTTAGGGTCGTCTTTATGTGTACTATCACCGTGCCAAATTTCATAGGCCTCCTCCAAACTAAATGCATCTCCCTTTCCATAGGCCTGACAAAACAGGTGGCGCTGTAGAGGCTGTATTTGACTTGCATGAATAATATGGTTATGACCCATTAATGTCTCTTATATGTAGACATTGTATTAAGTTTGGTGGCTGTTACTCACTGCTTAGTGGGTTTTTGCTGCCTCTTTGTGTGAGGACAGTCTGACTCCATAGAGAATGCATGGGAGCTCTGGAGGGCCCTAGAGGCAAAAGTGTGAAAATAGGCCATGGGTCTCATTGACTTTTTTGCATCTTATATAGCAAAGAATCATGTCCCAAGATTGGGTGTCAATCGGACAATCTGGACACTTTTAAGTCAACTGTAGGGGGCGCTATAGTTATTAGTGGTCCTGTGCTCCCTGGTCTATTTTGTGTAATATTCAATTCTCCATCATTGGTGGCAATTTGGGCTCTGTAGGCACAGTCCAAGTGCCTCTGAGGGATAAGCACAAAAACAGGAAATGATAGCGATATTTGACAGGAAGTCACAAGCAAACCCTAAGAGATATCTCCAAAAATTGGTTTTTATCGAATTTCAATGCGTCCTGATCAGGAACGTGTATGTTAGACTGATCTAGGCCCAAAAACCTAGGACCCTTTTGCAATGGAAAAAAAAAACGTATAGTGGCGTCTAAAAATAAAATCAATATGGCCGCCTTGTCATTTGTCTGATCACTGTGCACCAATTATGTTTTAGGGTCGTCTTTATGTGTACTATCACCGTGCCAAATTTCATAGGCCTCCTCCAAACTAAATGCATCTCCCTTTCCATAGGCCTGACAAAACAGGTGGCGCTGTAGAGGCTGTATTTGACTTGCATGAAAAATATGGTTATGAACCATTAATGTCTCTTATATGTAGACATTGTATTAAGTTTGGTGGCTGTTACTCACTGCTTAGTGGGTTTTTGCTGCCTCTTTGTGTGAGGACAGTCTGACTCCCATAGAGAATGCATGGGAGCTCTGGGGGGCCCTAGAGGCAAAAGTGTGAAAAATAGGCCATGGGTCTCATTGACTTTTTTGCATCTTATATAGCAAAGAATCATGTCCCAAGATTTGGTGTCAATCGGATAATCTGGACACTTTTAAGTGAACTGTAGGGGGCGCTATAGTTATTAGTGGTCCTGTGCTCCCTGGTCTATTTTGTGTAATATTCAATTCTCCATCATTGGTGGCAATTTGGGCTCTGTAGGCACAGTCCAAGTGCCTCTGAGGGATAAGCACAAAAACAGGAAATGATGGCGATATATGACAGGAAGTCACGCGCAAACCCTAAGAGATATCTCCAAAAATTGGTTTTTTATTGAATTTCAATGCGTCCTGATCAGGAACGTGTATGTTAGACTGATCTAGGCCCAAAACCTAGGACCCTTTTGCAATGGAAAAAAAAAACGTATAGTTTCGTCTAAAAATAAAATCAATATGGCCGCCTTGTCATTTGTCTGATCACTGTGCACCAATTATGTTTTAGGGTCGTCTTTATGTGTACTATCACCGTGCCAAATTTCATAGGCCTCCTCCAAACTAAATGCATCTCCCTTTCCATAGGCCTGACACAACAGGTGGCGCTGTAGAGGCTGTATATGACTTGCATGAAAAAATGGTTTTATGGGGCATTGATTTTCCTTAACAGGAGTCACTGTATCAAGTTTGGTGGCTGTTACTCACTGTTTAGTGGGTTTTTGCTGCATCTTTGTGAGAAGACAGTCAGACTGCCATAGAGAATGCATGGGAGCTCTGGAGGGCCCTAGAGGCAAAAGTGTGAAAAATAGGCCATGGGTCTCATTGGCTTTTCTGATCAGGAGGCCGTCTAGGAATGGTGTGCAAATTTTCACTAATAAAAGTCAAAGTAATTGTTTTTCTCCCCATTGTAATTTAGTGCGCTCCTACAGGTGGCGCCGTAGGGTTGATTGTTATTGTGCGCACATAAATGGATTCAGCTGCTTGACGTTTACGTGTGTTTCAAATTTCATGTCGATCGGAGTATGCATGCGTGCAGGAGCTATTTAAACAATTTCGTGATTACTCTTTGCGCTCTGGTGGCCAACGGTGATAATTGCACCATATCACTAATTCAGTTTTTCATGGCGCCCTACACTGGACATATTCCCCAAGTTTGGTCAAAATCGGACAATGTTGACTTTTCACTTAATAGGTAGGGGGCGCTAGCGAGTACTTTTTATTTATTTTTTTTAATGCATTATATTCAGACCATAATTACGCAGTCGTGACTGAAATTACAGCTCTCTCAGTCCAAGCGTGTAGCCGTGACATGTGATCAGAAAAACAGGAAACGGCTGCTTCTTCGATGGCGAGCCGCTAAACCATTTGAGATATCGTAAAAAGCGTATAACTATTGAATTTCAATCCGTGTAGATCGACTACGTGTATGCCAGACCCATGTCGGACCAAAACCCTAGGACTCATAGGAGCTCAAAAAAGTCAAACTGGCGTGGCGACTTCGGTCCAATATGGCCGCGGCGCTTGGTCCGAGGGCCGCGCTCCAATGTCATGTTTTGCTCGGTTCACTGTTCTCTATCACTGCTCCGAGTTTCGTGCGCGTCGGGCTATTTTTGCTCGTCCCATTTCCCATAGGGTCCGATTCGGGCCGGTGCTGTTCGTTCGGGTCGGGTCGGACGCTCTCGAGACGCGCAAATTATCAAATTTTTCGCCGGGCCGATCGCGACAATACCCCTATGTGGGACTTTTCGTGCATGTTCACTGGGTCAAAAAGGCCCGCCAATTGTAAGAAAAAAAAAAGAATAAGAAAGAAACCAACGAAGAACAATGACCCTCGCCAGTTTACTGGCTCGGGCCAATTAAAGCCGCAAGCGGCATCGAACGGCCCTCGCGGGCCGCGCTCGTACTCCGCTCTCGCAACAGTCGAGGAAGGGCGCTAACGCGCCCACATTCTTTCCTTTACTGGGGCTTTGTGGTGGAACAAAGCTGCGTCCCAAAACTGCTGTTATGAATGGGCACAAATGTAGCCAATTGTTGCGGCTCCGCCGCATGGATACCGTAAGGCTTGTCCCAAAGATTTGGATAAGTTTTGGTTTCACACTTTTCAAGATGATTGTCACCAAATTTCAGCTGGATCGGGCTCACGCCCGAGGAGGAGTGCGTTAAAGTACAAAGTTTAATTTGAGCGATTTTGAGATTTTCCCATAGGAATAACATGGGATGTTTCTGTCATTTGCTCAAGTTTGGGCAATTTTCGCGGCTTCGCCGCACAGAGACCGTAATGCCTAACCCAATAATTTGGATAACTTTTGGTGCACCACTCCTCAGGAAGATGTCCACCAAATTTCAGGTTGGTCGGGCTTGCGCCCGAGGACGAGTATGTTAAAGTACAAAGTTTAATTTGAGATATTTTGAGATTTTCCCATAGGAATAACATGGGGTTTTTCTGTGTTTTGTAAAATGTTGGCAAAATTAGCGGCTTCGCCGCACAGAGACCGTAATGCCTATCTTAATAATTTGGATAACTTTTGGTGCCCCAGTCCTCAGGAAGATGTCCACCAAATTTCAGGTTGGTCGGGTGTACGACCGGGGAGGAGTGCGTAAAAGTACAAACAAAGAAAAAAATGCAGATTTTGCGTTTAGAAATGTTCAATTCAATATGGTGGACTTCTGATTAATCAGGGGCGTGGCCATAATATAATTTTTGTTTGTCCTCTTGAGAGGAATGCGTGTACCAAATTTCATGGCTCTATGACAAAGTTGAGTTTGGGCAGCTCCCATAGGCGCAATGTATTTTGATTTTTGTAGGTGGCGCAATTGTGCAATTTTATGATTTCTATTCAGGAAACCTATAGAAAACAAAATTTTTCACCATTTCTGAATTTTGGGAAAATTTTTGTGAGTTTTTGAGCATGTTCAGGGGGTCAAATTAGAGACGAAAGAGCAGAAGAAAAACTGGTGAACTTGGCCTTCAAAGAACAAGGATAATTAAAGCCGCAAGCGGCATCGAACGGCCCTCGCGGGCCGCGCTCGTACTCCGCTCTCGCAAAGGTCGAGGAAGGGCGCCAACGCGCCCACATCCTTTCCTTTACTGGGGCTTTGTGGTGGAACAATGCTGTGTCCCCAAAGTGCTGTTGTTACGAATGAGCAGAAATGTTGTTAAATTGTTGTGCTCCGCATGGATACCGTAACACCCGTCCCGAAAATTTGGATTGAACTTTAGATGCCCCACTCTTCAAGATGATTTTCACCAAATGTCACCTTGGTCGGGCTTACGCCCGAGGAGGAGTTCGTTAAAGTACAAAGTTTCTTTTGAGTGATTTTCCCATAGGAATAACATGGGATGTTTCTGTCATTTGTTCAAGTTTGGGCAGTTTTCGCGGCTTCGCCGCACAGAGACCGTAATACTTATCCTAATAATTTGGATAACTTTTGGTGCCCCACTCCTCAGGAAGATGTTCACCAAATTTCAGGTTGATCGGGCTTACGCCCGAGGAGGAGTGCGTTAAAGTACAAAGTTAAATTTGAGAGATTTTGCGATTTTCCCATAGGAATAACATGGGGTTTTTCTGTCTTTTTTAAAATGTTGGCAAAATTCGCGGCTTCGCCGCGCAGAGACCGTAATACCTATCCCAATAATTTGGATAACTTTTGGTGTCACAGTCCTCAGGAAGATGTCCACCAAATTTCAGGTTGGTGGGGCTTGCGCCTGAGGAGGAGTGCGTTAAAGTACAAACAAAGAAAAAAATGCAGATTTTGCGTTTTGAAATGTTCAAGTCAATATGGTGGACTTCTGATTAATCAGGGGGCGTGGCCATAATATAATTTTTTGTTTGTCGTCTTGAGAGGAATGCGTGTACCAAATTTCATGGCTCTATGACAAAGTTGACTTTGGGCAGCTCCCATAGGTGCAATGTATTTTGATTTTTGTAGGTGGCGCTGTTGTGCAATTTTATGATTTCTATTCAGGAAAGCTATAGAAAACAAAATTTTTCACCATTTCTGAATTTTGGGAAAATTTTTGTGAGTTTTTGAGCATGTTCAGGGGGTCAAATTAGAGACGAAAGAGCAGAAGAAAAACTGGTGATCTGGTCCTTCAAAGAACAAGGATAATTAAAGCCGCAAGCGGCATCGAACGGCCCTCGCGGGCCGCGCTCGTACTCCGCTAGCCTAGCGCCTAGTAAGGATGGCGCTGACGCGCCCTCAGTGTTTCTATTTTAGGGGCTTTAGCATGCATTACATAGAACGTCAGCTTCATCGTAATTATGACTGAGTAAAATTCTCAGTCGACTTTGCGGCTTCGCCGCACAGAGACCATAACACCTGTCCCAAAAATATGGATCACTTTTGGTGTCACACTCCTCAAGATGATTTTCACCAAATTTCAGGTTGATCGGGCTTACGCCCGAGGACGAGTTCGTTAAAGTACAAGGTTTCATTTGAGTGATTTTCCCCATAGGAATAACATGGGATGTTTCTGTCATTAGTTCAAGTTTGGGCAATATTTGTGGCTTCGCCACACGGAGACCATAATACTTATCTCAACAATTTGGATAACTTTTGGTGGGCCATTCCTCAGGATGATTGTCACCAAGTTTCAGGTTGATTGGGCTTACGCCTGAGGACGAGTTCGTTAAAATACAAAGTTTAATTTGAGATATTTTGAGATTTTCCCATAGGAATAACATGGGATGTTTCTGTCATTTGTTCAAGTTTGGGCAATATTTGTGGCTTCGCCGCACGGAGACCGTAATACCTATCCCAATAATTTGGATAACTTTTGGTGCCCCACTCCTCAGGAAGATGTCCACCAAATTTCAGGTTGGTCGGGCTTGCGCCCGAGGAGGAGTGCGTTAAAGTACAAAGTTAAATTTTAGCGATTTTGAGTTTTTCCCATAGGAATAACATGGGGTTTTTCTGTGTTTTGTAAAATGTTGGCAAAATGTGCGGCTTCGCCGCGCAGAGTCCGTAATACCTATCTTAATAATTTGGATAACTTTTGGTGCCCCACTCCTCAGGATGATTGTCACCAAGTTTCGGATTGATCGGGCTTACGCCCGAGGACGAGTTCGTTAAAGTACAAAGTTAAATTTGAGAGATTTAGCGATTTTCCCATAGGAATAACATGGGGTTTTTCTGTGTTTTCTAAAATGTTTGCGAAATGTGCGGATTCACCGCACGGAGACCGTAATACCTATCCTGATAATTTGGATAACTTTTGGTGCCCCACTCCTCAGGAAGATGTCCACCAAATTTCAGGTTGATCGGGCTTGCGCCCGAGGAGGAGTTCGTTAAAATGCGTAGTCAAAAAATATCAAAATTTGAGACAATTTTCGATTTTCCCATAGGAATAACATGGGATGTTTCGGTCATTGGTACGGCTTCGCCGTACAAAATATGACATGGGTCTGATTGGCTTTTTTGATCGGTAGGCCAAAATGGAATTTTGTGCAAAATTTCAAAAAATTCTAAAAAAGTAAATTTTTTGCTCCCCATACAAAAAGTTTTTTCACTCTGTAGGGGGCGCTATCGCGCCAAATGAAAACATGTCACCTAAAGTAGGTCCAGGCAAGAAAGTTAAACAACCTATTAAAATTTCAGCTTGATCGGAGTCGTTTTGCCAAAACGGGAGCATTTTTAAAATTTTGAGAATTGCAAAAATCGTCGGTCAACTTTGGGGCTGCACCGCACAAAAACCGTAAAAGTTATTTGAACGAATTGGATAACTTTAGATGCCCCACTTGTCTAGAGCATGTGCAGCGATTTTGAGCGCGGTGGGCGAAACGCCCTAGGAGGAGTTCGTTCAAGTTCGAGGTGAGCAAACGCTGACTCAGCTGGAACTTTAAATCCAATATGGCGGCTATACGGTGAGTCAGGGGGCGTGGCCATAATAATATTTTTTTTTCGTCCTCAGGAGAGGAATGCGTGTTCCGAATTTCGTGGCTGTACGACAAACTTGACGTGAGGACGCCTCCCATAGGCGCAATGTATTTTGACTTTTGTAGGTGGCGCTGTCGCGCCATTATTTTTTCCCCAAACATGACACCTATAAAAAACAAAATTTTTCACGATTCTGAATTTTGGGCAAAGTTTGGTGAGTTTTTGAGCATGTTCAGGGGTCAAATTAGAGGTCAAAGTGCAGAAAAAACAATAAATAAAAATAATAAAAAAATAATAATAATATTTTTAGCAAAACAATATATCCGCTTTACTGAGAACGGCAAATTATACATTTTTGAAAGCTCTGACCCTTCCCCAGGTCACCATGGGGTCAAATTTGGATTACGAGCGCTACGCCGCCACTCACCTCCGAGTCGGGCCCGCCTGGGCTCCCCATTGGTTTCCATGTATTTTAGCAGGAACAAGTATGGTTACTGAGTGGG
This sequence comes from Rhinogobius similis, assembly GCA_019453435.1. NCBI lineage: Eukaryota > Metazoa > Chordata > Actinopteri > Gobiiformes > Gobiidae > Rhinogobius > Rhinogobius similis. The sequence goes on along the minus strand of CM033619.1, from coordinate 24,135,321 downwards.
GCTTGATGCCAGGGGTGTGGGACAGTTCACTGTCAATGTTTGGGGCGTTGGGGGCGAACTTCGCGCGCGCCAAAGTTCGCCAAGACAGTTGAAAGTGTTCTTTCGCATAGCAGGAGTAAATATGCAGGTCCCATGCCTTCGGCATGGGCTATTTGACTGTCCGACCATAGAACCGATAGGCTGCCGTTAAACTTTCGCGCTGCCGCAAAAGTTTGGCGAGACAGTTGCAAACGATGCCTTCGGCATCGCAGTGAGCACAGGCCCTACGCCCTGTAGGGGCTCGGCCTAATTAAAGCCGCAGCGGCATCGAACGGCCCCTCGCGGGCGCGTCGTCTCGCTCTACGCAACTCGCTGCAAATGGCGCCCTCATCCTTTCCTTTACTGGGGCTTTGTGGTGGAACAAAGCTGTGTCCTAAAACTGCTGTTATGAATGAGCAGAAATGTTGCCAATTGTTGCGGCTCCGCCGCATGGATACCGTAACACTTGTCCCGATGATTTGGATAACTTTTGGTGTCACACTCCTCAAGATGATTTTCACCAAATTTCAGGTTGGTCGGGCTTACGCCCGAGGAGGAGTTCGTTAAAGTACAAAGTTAAATTGGAGAGATTTTGAGATTTTCCCATAGGAATAACATGGGTTGTTTCTGTCATTTGTTCAAGTTTGGGCAATTTTTACAAGCCACAAGACAGAGACCATAATACCTATCCCTATAATTTGGATAACTTTTGGTGCACCACTCCTCAGGAAGATGTCCACCAAATTTCAGGTTGGTTGGGCTTGCGCCCGAGGAGGAGTGCGTTAAAATACAAAGTTAAATTTGAGCGATTTAGAGATTTTCCCATAGGAATAACATGGGGTTTTTCTGTGTTTTGTAAAATGTTGGCAAAATTAGCGGCTTTGCCGCACAGAGACCGTAATACCTATCCTAATAATTTGGATAACTTTTGGTGCCCCACTCCTCAGGAAGATGTCCACCAAATTTCAGGTTGGTCGGGCTTGCGCCTGAGGAGGAGTGCGTTAAAGTACAAACAAAGAAAAATATGCAGATTTTGCGTTTTGAAATGTTCACTTCAATATGGTGGACTTCTGATTAATCAGGGGGCGTGGCCATAATATAATTTTTTGTTTGTCCTCTTGAGAGGAATGCGTGTACCAAATTTCATGGCTCTATGACAAAGTTGACTTTGGGCAGCTCCCATAGGTGCAATGTATTTTGATTTTTGTAGGTGGCGCTGTTGTGCAATTTTATGATTTCTATTCAGGAAACCTATAGAAAACAAAATTTTTCACCATTTCTGAATTTTGGGAAAATTTTTGTGAGTTTTTGAGCATGTTCAGGGGGTCAAATTAGAGACGAAAGAGCAGAAGAAAAACTGGTGAACTTGGCCTTCAAAGAACAAGGATAATTAAAGCCGCAAGCGGCATCGAACGGCCCTCGCGGGCCGCGCTCGTACTCCGCTCTCGCAAAGGTCGAGGAAGGGCGCTAACGCGCCCACATTCTTTCCTTTACTGGGGCTTTGTGGTGGAACAAAGCTGTGTCCCAAAACTGCTGTTGTATTAAATGAGGCAAATATTTTGCCAATTGTTGCGGCTCCGCCGCATGGATACCGTAACACTTGTCCCGAAGATTTGGATACGTTTTGGTGTCACATTCCTCAAGATGATATTCACCAAATTTCAGGTTGATCGGGCTTACGCCTGAGGAGGAGTTCATTAAAGTACAAAGTTTAATTTGAGAGATTTTATTTTCCCATATGAATAACATGGGATGTTTCTGTCATTTGTTGAAGTTTGGGCAATTTTAGCTTCGCCAAGACAGAGACCGTAATACTTATCCTAATAATTTGGATAACTTTTGGTGACCCACTCCTCAGGAAGATGTTCACCAAATTTCAGGTTGATCGGCTCACGCCGAGGAGGAGTGCGTTAAAGTACAAAGTTAAATTTGAGAGATTTTGAGATTTTCCCATATGAATAACATGGGGTTTTTCTGTCTTTTTTAAATGTTGGCAAAATTTGGCTTCGCCGCAGAGACCGTAATACCTATGTTGATAATTTGGATAACTTTTGGTGCCCCACTCCTCAGGATGATTGTCACCAAGTTTGGGATTGATCGGGCTTACGCCCGAGGAGGAGTTCGTTAAAGTACAAAGTTAAATTTGAGAGATTTTGCGATTTTCCCATAGGAATAACATGGGGTTTTTCTGTGTTTTGTAAAATGTTTGCGTAATGTGCGGCTTCGCCGCACGGAGACCGTAATACCTATGTTGATAATTTGGATAACTTTTGGTGCCCCACTCCTCAGGAAGATGTCCACCAAATTTCAGGTCGGTTTGGCTTGCCCGAGGAGGAGTTCGTTAAAATGCGTAGTAAAGATCCAAATTTGAGACAATTTTCGATTTTCCCATAGGAATAACATGGGATGTTTTGGTCATTGGTACGGCTTTGCCGTACAAAATACGACATGGGTCTGATTGGCTTTTTTGATCGGTAGGCCAAAATTGAATTTTGTGCAAAATTTCAAAAAAATCGAAAAAAGTAAATTTTTTGCTCCCCATACAAAAAGTTTTTTCACTCTGTAGGGGGCGCTATCGCGCCAAATGAAAAAATTACACCTAAAGTAGGTCCAGGCAAGAAAGTTCTACAACCTATTAAAATTTGGGCATAATCAGACTCGTTTTGCCAAAACGGGAGCATTTTTTAAATTTTGAAAATGAAAGAAATCGTCGGTCAACTTTAGGCTGCGCCAAGCAGAGACGGTAAAAGTTATTTTAACGAATTGGATAACTTTAGATGCCCCACTTGTGTAGAGCATGTGCAGCGATTTTGAGCGCCGTGGGCGAAACGCCCTAGGAGGAGTTCGTTCAAGTTCGACGTGAGCGAAAACGCTGACTCAGCGTTTCGGAACTTTAAATCCAATATGGAGGCCATACGGTGAGTCAGGGGGCGTGGCCATAATAATATTTTTTTTTCGTCCTCGGGAGAGGAATGCGTGTTCCGAATTTCGTGGCTGTACGACAATGTTGACGCCAGCGCCTCCATAGGCGCAATGTATTTTGACTTTGTAGGTGGCGCTGTCGCGCCATTATTTCCCCAAACATGAAACCTATAAAAACAAAATTTTTCACGATTCTGAATTTTGGGCAAAATTTGGTGAGTTTTTGAGCATGTTCAGGGGTCAAATTAGAGCTCAAAGAGCAGAAAAGAATAAAAAAAATAATAATAATAAAAAAAAATAATAATATTTTTAGCAAAAACAATATATCCATTTTACTGAGAACGACATATTATACGTTTTTGAAAGCTCTGACCCTTGGCGCAGGTCGCCATGGGGTCAAATTTGGATTACGAGCGCTACGCTCGCCATTCACCTCCAAGTCGGGCCTACCCATGGGCTCCCCATTGGTTTCCATGTATTTTAGCAGGAACAAGTATGGCTGGTGAGTGGGGCTTGATGCCAGGGGTGTGGGACAGTTCACTGTCAATGTTTGGGGCGTTGGAGGGGGCGAACTTTCGCTGGCGCAAAGTTCGCCAAGACAGTTGAAAGGGTTCTTTCACATAGCAGAAGTAAATATGCAGGTCCCATGCCTTCGCATGGGCTATTTCACTGTCCGACCATAGAACCGACTAGGCTGCCAAACTTTCGCGCTGCGCCAAAGTTTGGCGAGACAGTTGCAACGATGCCTTCGGCATCGTTGCGAGCAATAGGCCCTACGCCCTGTAGGGCTCGGCCTAATTAAAGCCGCAAGCGGCATCGAACGGCCCTCGCGGGCCGCGCTCGTCGTACTCCGCTCTCGCAACTGGCTGCAAATGGCGCTGACGCGCCTTCATCCTTTCCTTTACTGGGGCTTTGTGGTGGAACAAAGCTGTGTCCCAAAACTGCTGTTATGAATGGGAACAAATGTAGCCAATTGTTGCGGTTCCGCCGCATGGATACCGTAACACTTGTCCCGAAGATTTGGATAACTTTTGGTGCCCCACTCCTCAGGATGATTGTCACCAAGTTTCAGGTTGATCGGGCTTACGCCCGAGGAGGAGTACGTTAAAGTACAAAGTTTAATTTGAGATATTTTGAGATTTTCCCATAGGAATAACATGGGATGTTTCTGTCATTTGTTCAAGTTTGGGCAATTTCTTGTAAGCCACAAGACGGAGACCATAATACTTATCCTAATAATTTGGATAACTTTTGGTGCCCCACTCCTCAGGAAGATGTCCACCAAATTTCAGGTTGGTCGGGCTTACGCCCGAGGAGGAGTTCGTTAAAGTACAAAGTTTAATTTGAGCGATTTAGAGATTTTCCCATAGGAATAACATGGGGTTTTTCTGTCTTTTGTAAAATGTTGGCAAAATTCGCGGCTTCGCCGCACAGAGACCGTAATACCTATCCCAATAATTTGGATAACTTTTGGTGCCCCACTCCTCAGGAAGATGTCCACCAAATTTCAGGTTGGTCGGGTGTACGACCGAGGAGGAGTGCGTTAAAGTACAAACAAAGAAAAAATGCAGATTTTGCGTTTTGAAATGTTCAATTCAATATGGTGGACTTCTGATTAATCAGGGGGCGTGGCCATAATAGAAGTTTTTGTTTGTCCTCTTGAGAGGAATGCGTGTACCAAATTTCATGGCTCTATGACAAAGTTGACTTTGGGCAGCTCCCATAGGCGCAATGTATTTTGATTTTTGTAGGTGGCGCTGTTGTGCAATTTTATGATTTCTATTCAGGAAACCTATAGAAAACAAAATTTTTCACCATTTCTGAATTTTGGGAAAATTTTTGTGAGTTTTTGAGCATGTTCAGGGGGTCAAATTAGAGACAAAAGAGCAGAAGAAAAACTGGTGAACTGGTCCTTCAAAGAACAAGGATAATTAAAGCCGCAAGCGGCATCGAACGGCCCTCGCGGGCCGCGCTCGTACTCCGCCAGCCTAGCGCCATGTAAGGATGGCGCTGACGCGCCCTCAGTGTTTCCTTTACTGGGGCTTTGTGGTGGAACAAAGCTGTGTCCCAAAAGTGCTGTTGTTATGAATGAGCAGAAATGTTGCACATTGGTTGCGGCTCCGCATGGATACTGTAGCAATTGTCCCAAAAATTTTGATAACTTATGGTGTGAAACTCCTCAAGAATATTTTCACAAAATTTCAGGATGATCGGCTTCACGCCCGAGGAGGAGTGCATTAAAATGCGTAGTCAAAAATATGCAAAGTTGAGACATTGGTAGATTTTCCCCATAGGAATAACATGGGATGTTTCTGTCATTAGTTCAAGTTTGGGCAATATTTGTGGCTTCGCCACACGGAGACCATAATACTTATCTCAACAATTTGGATAACTTTTGGTGGGCCATTCTTCAGGATGATTGTCACCAAGTTTCAGGTTGATCGGGCTTACGCCCGAGGACGAGTTCGTTAAAGTACAAAGTAAAATTTGAGAGATTTTTAGATTTTCCCATAGGAATAACATGGGGTTTTTCTGTCTTTTGTAAAATGTTGGCAAAATTCGCCGCTTCGCCGCACAGAGACCGTAATACCTATCCCAATAATTTGGATAACTTTTGGTGCCCCACTCCTCAGGAAGATGTCCACCAAATTTCAGGTTGGTCGGGCTTGCGCCTGAGGAGGAGTGCGTTAAAGTACAAACAAAGAAAAAAATGCAGATTTTGCGTTTTGAAATGTTCAGTTCAATATGGTGGACTTCTGATTAATCAGGGGGCGTGGCCATAATATAATTTTTTGTTTGTCCTCTTGAGAGGAATGCGTGTACCAAATTTCATGGCTGTATGACAAAGTTGACTTTGGGCAGCTCCCATAGGTGCAATGTATTTTGATTTTTGTAGGTGGCGCTGTTGTGCAATTTTATGATTTCTATTCAGGAAACCTATAGAAAACAAAATTTTTCACCATTTCTGAATTTTGGGAAAATTTTTGTGAGTTTTTGAGCATGTTCAGGGGGTCAAATTAGAGACGAAAGAGCAGAAGAAAAACTGGTGAACTTGGCCTTCAAAGAACAAGGATAATTAAAGCCGCAAGCGGCATCGAACGGCCCTCGCGGGCCGCGCTCGTCGTACTCCGCTCTCGCAAAGGTCGAGGAAGGGCGCTAACGCGCCCTCATCCTTTCCTTTACTGGGGCTTTGTGGTGGAACAAAGCTGTGTCCCAAAACTGCTGTTGTTATGTATGAGGAAATATGTTGCCAATTGTTGCGGCTCCGCCGCATGGATACCGTAACACCCGTCCCGAAGATTTGGATAACTGTAGATGGCCCACTCCTCAAGATGATTTTGACCAAATTTCCGGTTGGTCGGGCTTACGCCCCAGGACGAGTTCGTTAAAGTACAGAGTTTAATTTGAGCGACTTTGAGATTTTCCCATAGGAATAACATGGGATGTTTCTGTCATTTGTAAAAGTTTGGGCAATATTTGTGGCTTCGCCACAGAGACCATAATACTTATCTTAATAATTTGGATAACTTTTGGTGCCCCACTCCTCAGGATGATTGTCACCAAGTTTGGGATTGATCGGGCTTACGCCTGAGGACGAGTGCGTTAAAGTACAAAGTTTAATTTGAGCAACTTTGAGATTTCCCCATAGGAATAACATGGGGTTTTTCTGTGTTTTTAAAAAAGTTGGCAAAATTCGCGGCTTCGCCGCGCAGAGACCGTAATACCTATCTTAATAATTTGGATAACTTTTGGTGCCCCACTCCTCAGGATGATTGTCACCAAGTTTCGGATAGATCGGGCTTACGCCCGAGGAGGAGTTCGTTAAAGTATAAAGTTAAATTTGAGAGATTTTGAGATTTTCCCATAGGAATAACATGGGGTTTTTCTGTCTTTTGTTAAAAGTTTGAGCAATTTTGGCTTCACGCACGGAGACCGTAATACCTATCCTGATAATTTGGATAACTTTTGGTGCCCCACTCCTCAGGAAGATGTCCACTAAATTTCAGGTTGATCGGGCTTGCGCCCGAGGAGGAGTGCGTTAAAGTACAAAGTTTAATTTGAGCGATTTAGAGATTTTCCCATAGGAATAACATGGGGTTTTTCTGTCTTTTGTAAAATGTTGGCAAAATTAGCGGCTTTGCCGCACGGAGACCGTAATACCTATCCTAATAATTTGGATAACTTTTGGTGCCCCAGTCCTCAGGAAGATGTCCACCAAATTTCAGGTTGGTCGGGCTTGCGCCTGAGGAGGAGTGCGTTAAAGTACAAACAAAGAAAAAAATGCAGATTTTGCGTTTTGAAATGTTCAAGTCAATATGGTGGACTTCTGATTAATCAGGGGGCGTGGCCATAATATAATTTTTTGTTTGTCCTCTTGAGAGGAATGCGTGTACCAAATTTCATGGCTCTATGACAAAGTTGACTTTGGGCAGCTCCCATAGGCGCAATGTATTTTGATTTTTGTAGGTGGCGCTGTTGTGCAATTTTATGATTTCTATTCAGGAAACCTATAGAAAATCAAATTTTTCACCATTTCTGAATTTTGGGGAAATTTTTGTGAGTTTTTGAGCATGTTCAGGGGGTCAAATTAGAGAGGAAAGAGCAGAAGAAAAACTGGTGAACTTGGCCTTCAAAGAACAAGTATAATTAAAGCGCGCGGCATCGACTCGCCGCCTCGTACTCGCTCGCAAAGGTCTAGGAAGGCGCCACGCGCCTCATCCTTTCCTTTACTGGGGCTTTGTGGTGGAACAAAGCTGTGTCCCAAAACTGCCGTTGTAATGAAAGAGCAAAAATGTAGTTAAATTGTTGTGCTCCGCCGCATGGATACCGTAACACTTGTCCCGAAGATTTGGATAACTTTTGGTGTCACACTCCTCAAGATGATTTTCACCAAATTTCAGGTTGATCGGGCTTACGCCAGAGGACGAGTTCTACAAAGTTTCATTTGAGTGATTTTGCATTGTCCCCATAGGAATAACATGGGATGTTTCTGTCATTTGTTCAACTTTGAGCAATTTTCGCGGCTTCGCCGCACAGAGACCGTAATACCTATCCCTATAATTTGGATAACTTTTGGTGCACCAGTCCTCAGGAAGATTGTCACCAAATTTCAGGTTGATCGGCTTACGCCCGAGGAGGAGAAGTTAAAATACAAAGTTAAATTTGAGCGATTTAGAGATTTTCCCATAGGAATAACATTGGGTTTTTCTGTGTTTTGTAAAATGTTGGCAAAATTAGCGGCTTTGCCGCACAGAGACCGTAATACCTATCCTAATAATTTGGATAACTTTTGGTGCCCCAGTCCTCGGGAAGATGTCCACCAAATTTCAGGTTGGTGGGGCTTGCGCCTGAGGAGGAGTGCGTTAAAGTACAAACAAAGAAAAAATGCAGATTTTGCGTTTTGAAATGTTCAATTCAATATAGTGGACTTCTGATTAATCAGGGGGCGTGGCCATAATATAATTTTTTGTTTGTCCTCTTGAGAGGAATGCGTGTACCAAATTTCATGCCTCTATGACAAAGTTGACTTTGGGCAGCTCCCATAGGCGCAATGTATTTTGATTTTTGTAGGTGGCGCTGTTGTGCAATTTTATGATTTCTATTCAGGAAACCTATAGAAAACAAAATTTTTCACCATTTCTGAATTTTGGGAAAATTTTTGTGAGTTTTTGAGCATGTTCAGGGGGTCAAATTAGAGACGAAAGAGCAGAAGAAAAACTGGTGAACTTGGCCTTCAAAGAACAAGTATAATTAAAGCCGCAAGCGGCATCGAACGGCCCCTCGCGTCGCGCTGTCAGACTCGCTCGCAACTCGCTGCAAATGGCGCTGGCGCGCCTCATCCTTTCCTTTACTGGGGCTTTGTGGTGGAACAAAGCTGTGTCCTAAAACTGCTGTTATGAATGGGAACAAATTTAGCCAATTGTTGCGGCTCCGCCGCATGGATACCGTAACACTTGTCCTGAAGATTTGGATAACTTTTGGTGTCACATTCCTCAAGATGATATTCACCAAATTTCAGGTTGATCGGGCTTACGCCTGAGGAGGAGTTCATTAAAGTACAAAGTTTCATTTGAGTGATTTTCCCCATAGGAATAACATGGGATGTATCTGTCATTTGTTGAAGTTTGGGCAATTTTTGTGGCTTCGCCAACACAGAGACCGTAATACTTATCCTAATAATTTGGATAACTATTGGTGACCTACTCCTCAGGATGATTGTCACCAAATTTCAGGTTGATCGGGCTTACGCCCGAGGAGGAGTGCGTTAAAGTACAAAGTTAAATTTGAGAGAATTTGAGATTTTCCCATAGGAATAACATGGGGTTTTTCTGTGTTTTGTAAAATGTTTATAAATGTGCGGCTCCGCCGCACGGAGACCGTAATACCTATCCCTATAATTTGGATAACTTTTGGTGCCCCACTCCTCAGGAAGATGTCCACCAAATTTCAGGTTGATCGGGCTTGCGCCCGAGGAGGAGTTCGTTAAAGTACAAAGTTTAATTTGAGCGACTTTGAGATTTTCCCATAGGAATAACATGGGGTTTTTCTGTGTTTTGTAAAATCTTGGCAAAATTAGCGGCTTCGCCGCGCAGAGACCGTAATACCTATCCTGATAATTTGGATAACTTTTGGTGGCGCACTCCTCAGGAAGATGTGCACCAAATTTCAGGTTGGTCGGGCTTGCGTCCGAGGAGGAGTTCGTTAAAATGCGTAGTCAAAAAATATCCAAATTTGAGACAATTTTCGATGTTCCCATAGGAATAACATGGGATGTTTCGGTCATTGGTATGGCTTCGCCGTAGAAAATATGACATGGGTCTGGTTGGCTTTTTTGATCGGTAGGCCAAAATGGAATTTTGTGCAAAATTTCAAAAAATTCTAAAAAAGTAAATTTTTTGCTCCCCATACAAAAAGTTTTTTCACTCTGTAGGGGGCGCTATCGCGCCAAATGAAAAAATTCCACCTAAAGTAGGTCCAGGCAAGAAAGTTAAACAACCTTTTAAAATTTCGGCATAATCGGACTCGTTTTGCCAAAACGGGAGCATTTTTTAAATTTTGATTATCAAAAAAATCGTCGGTCAACTTTGGGGCTGCGCCGCGCAGAGACCGTAAAAGTTATTTTAACGAATTGGATAACTTTAGATGCCCCACTTGTCTAGAGCATGTGCAGCGATTTTGAGCGCGGTGGGCGAAACGCCCTAGGAGGAGTTCGTTAAAGTTCGACGTGAGCGAAAACGCTGACTCAGCGTTTCGGAACTTTAAATCCAATATGGCGGCTATACGGTGAGTCAGGGGGCGTGGTCATAATAATATTTTTTTTTTGTCCTCGGGAGAGGAATGCGTGTTCCGAATTTGGTGGATGTACGACAAAGTTGACGTCGGGACGCCTCCCATAGGCGCAATGTATTTTGAGTTTTGTAGGTGGCGCTGTCGCGCCATTATTTTTTCCCCAAACCAAAAACCTATAAAAAACAAAATTTTTCGCCGATTCTGAATTTTGGGCAAAATTTTGTGAGTTTTTGAGCATGTTCAGGGGGTCAAATTCGAGCTCAAAGAGCAGAAGAAAGAAGAAAAATAAAAAAAAAAAAAAATAAAAATAATAATATTTTTAGCAAAAACAATATATCCGTTTTACTGAGAACAACATATTATACGTTTTTTGAAAGCTCTGACCCTTCCCCAGGTCACCATGGGGTCAAATTTGGATTACGAGCGCTTACGCGCTCGTCATTCACCTCCGAGTCGGGCCCGCGCATGGGCTCCCCATTGGTTTCCATGTATTTTAGCAGGAACAAGTATGGTTACTGAGTGGGGCTTGATGCCAGGGGTGTGGGACAGTTCACTGTCAATGTTTGGGGTGTTGGAGGGGGCCGAACTTTCGCGCTGCGCGCGAAAGTTCGCCAAGACAGTTGAAAAGGTTGTTTCGCATAGCAGAAGTAAATATGCAGGTCCCATGCCTTCGGCATGGGCTATTTCACTGTCCGACCATAGAACCGACTAGGCTGCCAAACTTTCGCGCGCGAGACAGTTGCAACGATGCCTTCGGCATCGTTGCGAAAGCAATAGGCCCTACGCCCTGTAGGGGCTCGGGCCTAATTAAGATTCTCATCAATAACACACTGTATTTGTGTGTATTTGTTTACCCTCCAGCGCCCTGAGGCCCGAGGGCCAGCTCCAGCTCCTGGTGCCTCAGACCAGACTTAGAACCAGGGACAGGGTCTTATATTTGGAAAGTTCATTCTGTCTTCTTGTAATTATTAACTTGTGAGTTCCTTCTAATGACAGTTGTAAAAAGTTATAAGCTCATTTACCTGACGGAGGGAGGACTTCCACCAAAACATGTCGGGTAAATGAGCTAACTACAGCTCAAGTGAGTGACACCAGAGCTGCTTCAAACACATTTATTATTGTATTTTACATCATGTTTGAGGAAATTATGACCAACTCTTTGCATTTTTGATGAAGGAACAATCCAGATTTATGGGTTTTACTGGAAAAATACTCACAGAAATGTTGAGCACATAATCATTTTTCATTTTATCTAGAGATATATTTGATACTATTCCATAAATTAGATTATTTTGAAGCTAAAATACAATTTTAAGGCGAGAAAATTGTATTTTATCCATCGTTTGTTACAGAAAAGCAAACTAACTGACCTTTCTACTCTGGAAATTCAAATGTGTTGCTTTTTTCACAAACACTTAAAACCAGTAGAATTTAGATCTAATGTGAGAGAATCATTTCCAGTCACTTCATTCTGGACTTTGATGACGTCACATTTTAAAGGGTCTCCTGATGGAGCTGCTGCTCTCGTGCTCTGACCTGCGATCCAGTCCACGGCGATGCCCTCCACGCGCCCGATGCCGTTGGTCACCACGTCCTCTCTCCAGGTCTGGTCCCTCTTGGCTCGGCTGATGGTGCTCAGGCCCATGTCCACCCAGTAAATCGTGTCATTGTCTGAGGAGCGGAAACACAACGTTAGACGAGCCGTGGAAAAGACTGCTGAACAAAACGTCACGCTTACTGAGCATGGGTTTGGATTTAGACAAAACACAGCGAGTACATTTACGGCCAGAAAAAATTATTAGAATAATCAGATAATCAGATAATGTGTGTCTAGTACAGCATAAGAGAAACCTGATCATCAAAACTCCTGGTGTCAGTTAATCAGAGGATTTTTAGAGTAAGTGTTACAAATTACAATGAATTTTAAAATTATTTTCAATCTTTAACATTGTCCCTTTAATTTTTGTCTTTGCCATATGGAAACATAGAACCATTAGTGTAGCATAAACATTATCAGCAGGTTCTTTTCATCAAAACAGGAAGGTATTACATTAAAACGAGAACATTTTCATGTCATGACGATTTCATTTTCTCCTTTTAACAACTTTATTTTCTCATTTAAACATTTGGTATTGGCCAATACCGAGAAATCAGCCGATTTTTTTTTCCTGAGCAAATATGAAAAATATAATAATGAAAACTAAATAAATAAATAAAATAATAAAAATAAATATGCCCATGTGTTTACACAATCATGCAACAAATTATTTTATATACCACATAAATACATTGTTAAATTTATGAACTTTTCTTCAACTTAAGATAGATTTGTGGGCTTTTCTATGGTTTAAAAAAAAATCGGCAAAAGCAGCAAGAGAAATATCATAATTGGCTAATAAAAAATACATATCAGGTTAGGGTTATTACAATAATGATATAACTCAAATAAAACATGGAATAAAACACAAACGGTGAGCACTTCAAATAATAAAGAAGAAAAATAAAACAAAAACTTGACGTGCAAAGTAGATCACAAACTGTAAAAGTGAAACAGCCAAAGCTCAGGCTGTTGCGATACTCAAGAGCTGTAGGTAAGACGCTATTGACGATAATGTGGTAGAATAACTTCAAATTGCAGTAACAAGTACTGATAGCCGTAGTTTGGACACCATTGGTTTAAAGTAATAAAGATACTAAGGTACTTTAAAGATACTGGTATTGAATATCGGTGTCAAAACAAACACAGATTTGTGGGCTTTTCTATGGTTTAAAAAAAAAAAAAATCGGCAAAAGCAGCAAGAGAAATATCATAATTGGCTAATAAAAATACATATCAGGTTAGGGTTATTATAATAATGATATTCAAATACCTGTAAAAAGTACAATGTGTGAAAATGACTAAGAAAGAAAATGTGATCCAACAGTAAACTGATGTTATTTGGTGCATTGACAGATGAAAGAGCGTCTCGTGTCTGAACCCTGAGGTGGTGCATTACCCGCGTGGAAGTCTATGCCCACGGCCAGAGAGGTGCCCGACACTGGGACCAGGGCGTCGGACTTGTCTGCAGGGTCCAGAGGGATGCCCCGGATCCCCTCGTGCACCGAGTAGAGCAGGAAGGAGCCCACGCCTGCAGAGACCAACAGAGTCAGACCCTGGATGGACTGAGAGGGGGTCAAACATGGACAAGAGGGATGAACAGACACTGTATTCTTCAGGGTTTTTCACTGATCGAGGAGACTATGGAGGCCCCACATAACTGAACATCATCAAACTTTCATCATGTATAAAAGTCACTACAGTGTTAGAGTAAAGAACTGTATAAAGTTTAACGGTAGAGATAGAGAGAGAGAGAGAGAGAGAGAGAGAGAGAGAGAGAGAGAGAGAGAGAGAGAGAGAGAGAGAGAGAGAGAGAGAGAGAGAGAGAGAGAGAGAGAGAGAGAGAGAGAGAGAGAGAGAGAGAGGGAGGGAGGGAGGGAGGGAGGGAGGGAGGGAGGGAGGGATGGATGGATGGATGGATGGATGGATGGATAGATGGATAGATTAATTTAGTTTATTTGCGTCGACAGAATTTAACTCTGTGCCAGCTTTTGTTTCATGTGGATAGGATCAGAAATTACAGCGATATGAACCATGCATCAACAATCTGACAGTTAAAGTCTATATGACAGATTAGACACACATTTCACTAAAATGTAGTGAACATGATTCCATTTAAGATTTTACTGAGCATTTTGCCCACAGTGAACTCTACCATAGAATTCTGGCTTGTTTCAGCTCAGTTTTAAACTATATAGATTACAAAATGATGTACTAAATGAACCAAAAGATTAAAACCTGGTTCTGTCCATTTTTCAGATTGAAATGTCCCAAATATGTGTAATTTTGGCTGTTTTTACAAATTAAAGGCCTAAAGCAGGTACAGCCTAGATTTTCTAGAATTTCTAGATGAAAGGAGATAATACATTTTTTAATACCTTTAAGGTGAGACTCTACAGGCAAAACTCATTTTTTCAACTTTTTGTTTTTTTGTCAGTTTGCTCTTTCAACACATCGACTTTCATGAGGAAACAACAAACTTGTCCAATCTGCTCCTAAAAATGTTTTATTCTTCCATTGAATCCACTTCATCCATAGATTTCTCTGGGACATTGTAACTTCAAAGGCCGTTTTCTTAAAATGCATTTTTGTCCCTTGAGACATAAAGATCAGCTTTAAAGTAGATCCTACACCAAACTGTACAATCTGGACTCAACAAGATCCTGATGAAGCATACTGAAGTATTTTTTGATATCTAATTCTAAAACTGATTTGTTGAAGTTTTAAGTAAAAAAAAATGAGGCGAAATTGAACAATTTTCAGTCCAATCTAGTTTACTTAAAAACTAAATAAGATGCAACTAATATGTGTACAAAATTAGCTAAAAATGTTTAACCTGGTTCTGTCCATTTTTCAGATTTAAATGTCCCAAATATGTGTATATTTAGCCATTTTTTCCACATAAAATGCCATATTTCTACATGAAAACATGACACGATGAAACAGTTGTAATACATTTTTTTCTTACATTTATGTGACTAAACTACAGGAGAAGTTTACAATTGATATCTTTAAATTCAAGACTTTTTCCTATTCACCTGCAGTGTCTCACCTTAATCAACACAAAATATCTAATACACATACACAAGTCTCACTCCATATGGTTCTCAGCCAAGTCCCTGCACAGAGAGTTTTTAATGGCCTTCAAATAAAACCGGGATGAAAACAACAAATGACCACAAATCCTCTTTTTTTTACGCAAGAAAAGAAAACACTGGACAAAGAAATAATCCTTGCCCATTATGTTTTGACCGTGCACAGTTTACCCCCAGAGTACTGCGCCCTGCACTGTCTCTTGTCAGTTTCCCTCCACAGACTCTTACCCTCGCAGGACTGCTGGCCGCGGCGCAGGCTGTACCCGGCCGTGCACATGCAGGCTCTGGAGGTGGGCGACGTCGGCAGGCACAGCTGGGAGCAGTCTCCGTTGTTAATGCTGCACAGATTACTGCCTGGAAACACCAAAAACAAGACCAAACACGAGGGCGAATCAAAGACCGGGTCGACGAGTGTTATACAAACGCAAACTCTTTCAAACAAGAATGAGATGGAAAGGGCCCGTGCGACGCGAAACTGACTTTATTGTGTTATAATGTTGTGTTTTACGCAGAAACAGACCGGAGTTGTGTTTGGTTTTGTGCACGAATGTTTCAGTAATCCTGGAAATTTGTAATCCTGGGATACGTCATTTTATCGAAATCCACGAAGGTCCTTTTTTCTTAACACCACATCAAATCGGGACTAAACCAGGACTAGACCCAGAACTAAACTTGGACTAAACAAGGACAAGAAAAGGCCCAAACCAAGTCTAAATCAGGACTAAAATAGGCTCAATTTAGAACCAAATAACGGCATCCTGAACCTAGACTAGGCCAGAACTAAACCTAGAACTAGAGGAGAACCAAATCAAGTCGACTGGACTGAACTGGGCGAATGTTTTTAGCTTGAGACAAACTGCTTTTTCATGCCCCAGCAGATACAGTCAGTGCCCTCTGCTGCGAGCAATTTTAATGCAAAATAAGGTGTTTCCACGACATATCATTTTAAAGGAAAAATATGATGCATTTTTCATATTGTTATTAGCCTTTAAACATGCTCTTGAGTATCGTAGAAAGGGGTTCAGAGGTTGTCATCCGGACGCCGTTTAAAGATCGAGACGTTTCGACTTTTATCCAAAAGTCATTGTCAATCAGAGAGCTGGTATGGGAACCTGGGCCTTATATGCTACTCTAAGTAGTGGGAGTCCAGCCCCCAGGGAGGAGTCACTGCACTCCTGTCTTTGTTATAAGATTGTTTGTTTGTCACCTGGGATTTAATTAATTGGTCTATCTTGTTGATTAATGGTTGGCCTCACCTAGTTTCACCTGTGTCTAAAGGTCTATTGTTATCTTGATAGCTGGCTGTTGCTCCCTCCTCACTACTGATTGCCTCATTAGCATTTGACTGGTCTATTGATCTGGACCAAGGTGTGAGAATGCTGTCATAAATTTTGGCTAAATTAAATCTTAAGCCCCCATTCCTGTTCAGGGAAGGATTTTCTCTTTACAAAAATGGCCTCCTTTACTCCTCTTTCAAACCAGTTCTTCTCTCTGCTCAAAATCTTCACCTCACTGTCCTCAAACTTGAGTGATTTGTAGCTTTAGGTGCAGATGGACTGCACTCTGCGGTCCGGTGGAGGAACATCTTCTGTGTTGGTACAGCCTTTTTGTGCAATGGCTGTTTTGTTTCTCCTATGTAACGTTCTTTACAACTGTCCTCACTGCACTCTATCGAATAAACTACATTGCTCTGTTTCTCTGTCGGCCTCTTGTCTTTCGGGTGGACCAGTTTCTGTTTAAGCGTGTTGCCAGGTTTGTAATAGACAGGGATGTCGTGTTGTCTAAAAATCCTTTGAAACTTCTCAGACAGGCCCGAGACATAAGGGATAGATACACCCCTCCTGCTGGGGTCTTTATCCTTTCTGTCCTGTTTCTTGGCTCTTCTGACTTTGTTAAAGGCCCAGTTAGGGTATCCACAAGCTGAGAGGGCACGTTGGACGTGTTCTTCCTCCTTCTTTCTCCCCTCAGAGCTGGTGGGTACTTCATGGGCTCTGTGTTGCAAGGTCCTAATCACTCCCAGCTTGTGCTGCAGTGGGTGGTTGGAATCGAACAGTAAGTACTGGTCTGTGTGGGTGGGTTTCCTGTATACTTCTGTCTGAAGGCTGCCTTCCTCCTCTCTGATTGTGGAGCAATCAAGAAACGCCAATCCAGCTCTTGTTTCTTGATTATCACAAACGTATCGTCCACGTAACGCAGCCAGAGGCTCGGAGGTGTGCCCAGGAAGGAGGTCAGAGCCTTCTTCTCGAAGTGTTCCATATATAGGTTGGCTACGATCGGCGAGACCGGAGAGCCCATAGCACAGCCGTGGATCTGTCTGTAAAAATGTCCCCTGAATTGGAAGTAAGTTGTGTTAAGGCAGATGTCCAAGAAACAAGAGCTGGAAACTTTCTCTGAGCATATCAATGGGTTGGATGTATACATTAAGTTCACCCGAGAAGATGCTAAGGACAACCGGTTGGCGTTTCTTGATTGCTCCACAATCAGAGAGGAGGAAGGCAGCCTTCAGACAGAAGTATACAGGAAACCCACCCACACAGACCAGTACTTACTGTTCGATTCCAACCACCCACTGCAGCACAAGCTGGGAGTGATTAGGACATTGCAACACAGAGCCCATGAAGTACCCACCAGCTCTGAGGGGAGAAAGAAGGAGGAAGAACACGTCCAACGTGCCCTCTCAGCTTGTGGATACCCTAACTGGGCCTTTAACAAAGTCAGAAGAGCCAAGAAACAGGACAGAAAGGATAAAGACCCCAGCAGGAGGGGTGTATCTATCCCTTATGTCTCGGGCCTGTCTGAGAAGTTTCAAAGGATTTTTAGACAACACGACATCCCTGTTTATTACAAACCTGGCAACACGCTTAAACAGAAACTGGTCCACCCGAAAGACAAGAGGCCGACAGAGAAACAGAGCAATGTAGTTTATTCGATAGAGTGCAGTGAGGACAGTTGTAAAGAACGTTACATAGGAGAAACAAAACAGCCATTGCACAAAAGGCTGTACCAACACAGAAGATGTTCCTCCACCGGACCGCAGAGTGCAGTCCATCTGCACCTAAAAGCTACAAATCACTCGTTTGAGGACAGTGAGGTGAAGATTTTGAGCAGAGAGAAGAACTGGTTTGAAAGAGGAGTAAAGGAGGCCATTTTTGTAAAAAGAGAAAATCCTTCCCTGAACAGGAATGGGGGCTTAAGATTTAATTTAGCCAAAATTTATGACAGCATTCTCACACCTTGGTCCAGATCAATAGACCAGTCAAATGCTAATGAGGCAATCAGTAGTGAGGAGGGAGCAACAGCCAGCTATCAAGATAACAATAGACCTTTAGACACAGGTGAAACTAGGTGAGGCCAACCATTAATCAACAAGATAGACCAATTAATTAAATCCCAGGTGACAAACAAACAATCTTATAACAAAGACAGGAGTGCAGTGACTCCTCCCTGGGGGCTGGACTCCCACTACTTAGAGTAGCATATAAGGCCCAGGTTCCCATACCAGCTCTCTGATTGACAATGACTTTTGGATAAAAGTTGAAACGTCTCGATCTTTAAACGGCGTCCGGATGACAACCTCTGAACCCCTTTCTACGATGGACCACACCTGGACGAATGAGGGTTTACATCGACATGCTCTTGAGTACCTTAAATGTGCCCTCTCATGTAAAAAAAAAAAAAAGAAAAGTTCATTATGCATTAAAGGAACAAGTTTCTCTGCTGTCTGCCGTGACACGTATGTAGTATGTATCTAGAACTTACACAATTTAGTTATGCTATCACTTTAAGAGACTGTGAGACACGCTATGGTCAGGTTAGCAGCAGCGGTGATCATGTTTAGAGGCAAAAATTCTCAGAACGAGTGACGATTTAAGCACTTAAAACAGCAGAAGATGCGTGTATAGGTGGCATATCGAATTGGGGAAAAAACTTCAGCGATTGAGGGAGTTCAGCAGGAAGTGTGTTTGACGCAAGTCAGGCCAGTTAGGAACAGAAATAAAAACCTACAGTTTTAGCTACGCTGCCCTTGGAGCAATTCTGCTGGGGGAAGTATGGCAGCTTGAACACTATCCTCTGGTTCTTCCTACTTTATCTATCAACAATATTTAATATTACTTCAACTGTAGTCTGTTCATTGCTGTTCACATGTTTCTCTTTCTCTCCACTTCCCCCGGGGAGTGGAGACTGTTTCAGACACTGCGGCGGCTGCTCCAGTGACGACCCCCCCACCCCCACCCCCACCTGTCTGGACGATCTATGCGCCACCTGCCTGGACAGCTGGATTAGCCACACCTCGTCTGCCTGGACGAGCTCCTTCTACTTTAGATGAACTGTTCCTCATCTCCTGCTGGAGGATCTCTCTACACTGGTGGACTGCTCCTCGTCCGCCTGGAGGAACTCTTTAAAGCCACCTCCCTCTTGAGTGGTTCTGGCTCCACAGTCCAAGTGGATGTCAGTCCTAGTTCATCTGCAGCCTGTCCGTCTGTGGGAGTAGGATCTCTCCTTCACTGTGGTTCTCCCCGAGGTTTCTACTTTTTCCCATGGGGTTTTTTGTAGTTTTTCCTCGCCGCGAAGGAGGGTCAAAGGACAGGGGCATTCTGGGACAGTTATCTGAACTGCTTTTACCTGTGGCCCATCGAGGCAACTGTTGTTGTGATTTTGGGCATTATAAAAATAAATTGATTTTATTTTATTTGATTTGACGCTCTGAGGGAGAGGATTTTCAAACCAGCATTCCTCAAAACAGCGTGAATGCAGCTAAAAGCAACTCCAGGTGTGTTTTTGATGAAACAGAACAGGGTTAAAGGCTCAAAAAAGACACCGTAGCCGAATATTTGTCCTTTAAATTATACAAGAGGAAATACCACGGCGAAGTGTAAAAAGTAGTTAAAAGGGGCCATTTTATGAAAAGTCGAGTTGTAATTGGTTGATTCGTGTATGTTTGAGTGAGTGCTCAGGGTTCCTTTTTATAAAGCGTGTGAACATAAAAAATGATAGATACGTGACTTTCCACATGAAGTCTGCGAGCTGTAAAAAGACAACTCGATGAGGAGATCTGGGCTCAGTGAGACGAGCAGTGTTTGAGGAAGTTGTTGTTCGTACCTTTTTGAACTGTTTCATTATAGATCTTCATGTGCATCATGGGAGACGTGCTGTTCCTCAGGACTTTCCAGTTTCCTCCGTCTTTTTTGTCGCACGTCCCGATCTGGTCCGTGCCCTGGTCGGCCCACCACAGCTTCTCCCCTGGGAACAAGAACAAAGAAATGAGATATTATTTTTTAGAGATTTTTAGAGATTTGTCCTCTGCATTTGACCCATTTGCTGCCGGTGTTAAACCTGGAGCAGCGCCTGGCGACCCATCTCCAAAAGCACACATAATCCACCATGTTTCTGTTGTTTTTAGTGACAGGTTTTCATGTTTTTCCAATTCTGACTCATGGACTCATGGACGTATTAAATGAACTGGATAAGACCCTCTGCCTGTGGTCCCAGATTGATTTGTGGCCGTGCGAGGTACTGCAGCCTCTTGGAACCAGCCTTTTTCCACGAGCTTCTGTTTGTATCGTCCGACGCTCGTTCACGTGACTCGCACATGTTTGAGTGACGTCACATCATATAAAAACGGTAATTTCTGTGATTTTAGAAATGGTAGAAAAGAACATTTCCTTCTATTTTATTTAAATACCGATAATAATTCAGTCCTGTCTGCAATTATAATGTGCAATTTTAGAAAAAGGCTGGTTCCAAGAGGCTGCAGTACCTCGCACGGCCACAAATCAATCTGGGACCACAGACAGAGGGGGCGTACCTTATCCAGTTCTTTTAATACATCCATGAAGTAAATGCGGAAGTAAGAAACTTTTTTGGGGTCATGCGCCAACGAGCTCACTCCATAGGGATAAACAGGGCGCCATTTTGGATTCATCTTCCAGGTTTAATTATAGTTCTATGTTCTGCAGGCATGTCCAAACTCAGGCCCGGGGGCCAAATGCGGCCCTCAGACCAATTTTTCTTGGCCCTTAGTCTTCCTGGTGAACTGGCCCACATTGTCCTGATAAGTACTATTTACAGCACATTTAAGATTTTCTACAATTCCAACCTAAATAACTAACATTTTGGTGCGACACAGACCTGATATTAAGGCAATGAGACTGAATGTAGATGTGGTGGTGCTTAAAACATCAGATAAATGCAGCTTTTTTTAAACGTTTCGCGATTGATTTGTGGCCCTCCGCTTGGTCTGTATTTCAATATGTGGCCCTCGATGGAAAAAGTTTGGACACCCCTGATGTTCTGACTTGGTTTGGTGGGATAGACCCTGAGGTAAATGGTTTTACACCAGTCAAGTGGCACATTGTGAAGAAAAATGGAAAAATAAAAGTTGAAAATGACAGGACGTTGTGCTGAGTTCTAAAACAGAATCCCTCTGTGATGTCATCAATGAGCGACATTCTATTGAAAATACAGGGACAATTTACAGGCATTTTTCCTCCTATTGGTCATAACTATACATTTAACACACACACAATTCCTTCTTCCTCCAAAGTCTGACCTCGGTTCCAAGCATGTTTTTACAGAGTATCGACTTATGGTTGGCGTTCAAAAATCCCAACTAGGTCTGGGCAATATGTTGATAAAAATCGAATCGCGAATCTGCTATTTTTGTGAAATCGTCGTATCGTGGTTTAATGCAGCTGTCTGTTCAAACAAACTAACAGCGTTCCATCATAAGAAACCTTCCTGAAGTTGCATTTAGCTTCATTCAGGCAAGTTTGAGAAACGCTGGTTAGAAAATCCTCTCCCTCCGACCGTCAGAAACACTTCCTGCTGAACTCCCTCGATCGCTGACAGTTATTTTCCAATTTTAAACGTCTCTTATACGAGAATCTTCTGCTGTTCTAACTCCATAAATCATCGGCAGATTCGCACTGAGCCTTTCTGCCGCTAAACAACACGATAACTGTAACTGCATGATAGCTTAGCACACCAACAGCGGCAAACCATTGTGTAATTCCCTCTGCAGCCAGTAGATGGAGCCACAGCTAAGTTAATATGGCATTTTCCAAGACTGTGATAAAGTTATGTTGTTCTTTGTAAAAACATGTTATTTTTCATTCTAAAACATGAGATATCAAAGTAAAGATACTGTTTAAAGGCTTATAACAATACAAATAATGCTTGTCCTTTAAGTATTTCTAGACATTGGGACAAATGGGATGGATCTGTTCAACAATAAACGTCGACTTTGATTTCGTTTACACTTTTTGTTGTACGAAAAAATAAATAAATCAGACTCCGGTACAAAAATGTCACATATAAAGAATCAGTCCAGCAGTTTTTAACAGGAATTCAATGGACCTGTGTTTCATTTTGAAGTTGTTTTAGATCAATAGTTTGGTTTACACTGAACAAAAGATTGATTTGAGGAAACCGTCCGCGTTGCACAAACAGTTTTTCGGGTCCGTCTGGTCGAGAGGAGATAAACAAAAGAAAATCTAGGCGTTCTTTGTTCACTGTTGTTTCAATCTGACTCACCAAAACATCGCTTAAATTTGAGAGAATAAGTTTTTTCTTCTGCTCTGACGAATCCACTTTGTAACACTCGGCACAAGGACGACGGAGAAGACCTTGCATGGAATGACTCACCGCTTTCAAACATGATTTTATTCATTTGGAGCCACGTTCTTTATAATCAGAGACGCTGTGAAGTTTAAAGGTTCAATTTGTGTTAAGTTTTAGACAAATTAAATAGAAGTAACAATTTAAGAGTAAATGTGTGAGGATTTTTATGAACAAAAATAAAACTAAATTACAAAATACAAAATATAGACGACAAAATAAAAATGCATCGTTTTCCTATCCACACTGTATACAGACTCAACACACAAGTGAGAAAATCTCCATAAAAAAAAATGAAAAAAGACGTCCTGCCGGAGAATAGTTACAGACAAGATAGTATTTTCATCAAAAACACGACATTTACACAACTCCTGTGTAATTTTTGAGTGATTCTTGCTCTGTCTGAGTAACAAAATCTCTTTTTTCTCAACTCATGGCATGTTTTGGACGAATATTCAATTACTTAATTAGTTGACAGCTATTTATATAATGGATTAGTTGCGATTATAAACACGCTGGAGGGACTATGTCTCTCTGTGGCCTGGGAACGCCTCGGGATCCCCCCGGAGGAGCTGGAGGAAGTGTCTGGTGTGCAGGATGTCTGGGAGTCCCTGCTTAGACTGCTGCCCCCACGACCTGGCCCCGGATAAGCGGAAGAAGACAAATATTAGTTGCGATTAATCGATGAACATGCAGCTCTATTTACGTTATTCTGCCCCGCCCACTTTTGCCTCTTTTTATGTCAGTGATCCTTGTAGTAAAGGGACTTCTGGTTTGACACTAACGGTGTTCGCGCAAATGGTCAACGAGGGAAAAGTCTCTCGCAAAAACATTATATAAAGTAGATTGATTTGTGTAAAAAGTTTAATGAACACGAGCAACAACAAGTCACAACACAACGATTTCCTGGGCGGCTTTTTAGATTAGATTAGATAGATCTTTATTGCGGACTCGTGGTCAAACGGACAATATTTTAAAACAAACATAAAAAGCAACGTTAATAAGAGGCCCCTAAGTTCCTCTAAGGATACACTACACCAGTGTTTCCACAGCGGAGAAGAACGGCACTGTATTCAATATTAGACAACGATAAAATCACAATATTTTCTGAATTGTTGAGACGATACATACATTTACGCATTAGGTGTCTTCAGACAGCTTGCAGTGCATTGATTCTTAAAGACACGAACAGTTCACTTGTGCTGGTCCATCTGGGCTTTTTAACAAAAGTCTTAAAGCATCATTGTAGGCCACTTTCAGTCTCTAAACTGAATTTTTTAGTCCGTGCAGAACTTATTTTCTGTTGCGCTCGTCTGCCCGGTGTAAACTACAACGGAAACAAGATGGCGGCGCCCACGGTAACTTCCGGAATAATGTGAATAATAATAATAATAATATCTGCAAAGGAATACCGACTCCACAGAGACGAGCAGCTGGCAGATCAGGCACCAGAAGAAAAGTCACATTGTGCACGCTCCGTTACAACCACGACCAAGATTAACAATAAATAATAATAATAAACACTCCCCGTCTTACCCATGATGGCCAGAGCCGTGGCTTTGACCAGTTTGCCCTTCACTCCGTCCATCACCTCCAGCCCAGTGCCGTCCAGTCTGCAGCGGTTGATGGTGCTATTCCCGGAGCTTATCCAGTACAGCTGCTCGGCGTCAAAGTCGATGGCCAGACCTGTGAAGAGACCGCGCACATTAGTTGTACAGAGGTGCAGTGAGGCGCTCGGTCGACAGGGGGCGCCGCACTGCAGGCTCCGGAGGGCCACGTACCCACGGGTCCTTTCTGGTTGGTGAAGAGGATGCTCTGGTTGCTCCCGTCGGTGTTGGCCATGCTGATGTTGTCTCCGTCGGTCCAGTACAGTTTGCTGGAAGAGAAAAGCCAAGATTTGCCTTGGAATTTGGATCAAACATTCTATTCTATATATATTTAAAATGGGATGTCATAAAAAGTCCTGAATGGAGGCGACTGGAGGAAAAATTAAGTAGACTACATTTTTCAATGATTCTCTCACATTAGATCTAAATTCTATTGGTTTAAAGTGTTTGTGTTGGAAAAAAAAGCAACACATTTGAATTTCCAGAGTAAAAAGGTCAGTTAATTTGCTTTTCTGTAACAAACGATGGACAAAATACACTTTTCTAGCCTTAAAATTGTATTTTAGCTTCAAAAGAATATCTCTAGATAAAATGAAAAATGATTGTGGCCTCAACATTTCTGTGAGTATTTTTCCCGTAAAACCCATAAATCTGGATTGTTCTTTCATCAAAAATGCAAAGAGTTTATCATAATTTCCTAAAACATCATCAAACATCATCAAATACAATAATAAATGTGTTTAAAGCAGCTCTGATGTCACTCACATGTGTCTGAGGCTTTTACTGACACTAAATCATCTACATTTGTCATATTTTGTGATATTCTGAGGTTAATCCCAGTTTCTCCAGTGAAACCACATCATGTTCCACTTCACTTTTGCTTCCGTTCTGAATTTAGAAAGTTTTTGTTTACAAACTTTTAAAGGATCTATAGACCCCTTAAAATGCTGTGTCATCAGAATGTTCAAAATTCCAAAATGGAGGCGACTGGAGGAAAAATTAAATAGACAATAATACAGTTTCAAAGATTAACTGATATCAGATCAAAAAGGTAATGATTTAAACTTTTTGTGATTAAAAAATAAGCAACAATTTTGAATTTCCAGGCTAGAAACGTCAGTTAGTTTGCTTTTCTTTTACAAAGGATGGAGAATATACACTTTTCTAGCCTCAAAATTGTATTTGAGCTTAAAACAAGCATAATTTGTGGTAAAGTCTGTGATACATCCACAGGTAAAATGAAAAACTATCGTGTGTTCAACATTTCTGTGAGTATTTATCCAGTAAAACCTAAGAATCAGGATTTTGTCTTCATCAAAAATGCTCAGAGTCTTACATAAGCTCCTATTAAATCAACAAACGTCTTAAAATAAGTCTCAAAATCCAATAGTGCACGTGTTTAAACCAGACTCTGACATCCTCACACGAGGCTTTTCATTTGCCAGAACCACCTGGATTTGTCATATTTTGTGATATTCTGAGATTAATCCCAGTTTCTCAGTGAAATCACATTATGTTCCGCTTCACTTTTGCCTCCGTTCCAAATTTATAATGTTTTTGTTTGCAAACTTTTAAAAGGGTCTGTATGTGTGTTTAGTTTAAACCTAAAGTGCATATGACAGATTCGACTGTACATTTGACTAAAACGTAGTGAACATGTTTATATTTAAGATTTTACTAAACATTTTGCCAATTTGTCCCGATTTTGAAAGTTTTTGTTAAGTTTATAATGTCACTTCCTGGTTGAACATGACTAGAGGTAATTCCACAACTGTTACCTAGCAACCAGACTCTAAAGAACGGCAAAAAAACGTATAAATTACACAATAGTGAGGAGTTGACAATAAATAATACCTGATAACGTCTTTAGTTTGTAATATGATCGTTTAAACTGTGAGAAATATGTGTCAGCTGCTGTAAATTGTCTGTATTTTCAAGCGTCTTTTTTTCCTCCAACCCGGTTTTGCTGAGACCTGGTAATCTTTCCTGACCCAAAGCCCTAAACTTGACCAAATTATGTGCTCCTAAACCTAACCCTGAGCCTAACCCTAACCTTCCCTTACCTAAAAATTAACTTTCATGAGCATAAGCGCCAACGCAACGTGACAGTCGGTGGCGTAAGTGGGTTGGGGGGAAAAAATGATATCTTCAATGATACGTCGCCTATTGATGACATCACAGAGGGATTCTGTTTCAGAACTCAGAGCACTACTTCCTATTTTATTTCTCAAGATCTCTTCACAAACCGCAACTTCAGGGATGCAAAACTTTGCCATATATTTACCACAGGTGCCCTCCCACCAAACTAAATCATAATTCTAAAAAAAACACAGACTTTAAAGATGCAATTTGTAACTTTTCTGACGTGGGTCACTTGCTTGTTGCATAGTTTGACTTTAAAGAAGACATACTAGTGTTTCCTCATTATTATTTCACTCAAAGTTGTATTTTGATTGATTCCTGCATGTTTGAGTTAATCCTGTATTGTTCTGCAACTAAGGCTCGAGTGCTTGGAAAGGTCCTGTTTTCACCTACCCCCTATCCCCGCCCACATCTCCGTCTCTACATCTCTATCCGAGTGATAAATGTAGAGTTCTAAAAGGTCTTGTAGTCACTTTTCACAAATAAAAACAGTGTAAATGAAAACAAACAAACAAAACAAAAAAAAATCAGCACTGCTTCCTGTAATTTTAAAGTTCTATTTTTCAATATTTCTTCACGAACTGCAACTTCATGGGTGTAAAATTATGATAAATATTGACCACTGGTGCTCTTCCACCGAACTAAGGAGTCAGAATTAGAAAAACATGAGAACTTAAAATACAGATCGCCTCAGTGAAGATATTTTTTGTCAGCTCTTAAAGTCAAAATAGGACCGCTTTGTGCTGTCTGCATTGGATAAATAAAAGCAGATTCTATTTTTAAACGTATTTATCTTGTTTTTTATTGCATGCTTCTATTCTCCTGTATAATAATAACGACGCAGGAAGTAATGCTGCTGCGCTGTTAGCATGCTAGTCGCTGTTAGCAGTGGCGTGATGCCCAAACTTTGCTCTGGCCCCTGAAAGTTGTGCTCAGAAACTCATGACGCTGAATAATTATGGTAGCGTTAGGAAAGTGAGAAATAAGTCTGGACTTGGATAAAGTGTTTAAAAAGAGCTGGTTCTGTTTTCCACGCAGTAAAACTTTTCAGTGCATAATTTTTCTGAGAGTCCACCACCATATTCTCTCAAGAAAATGAGAGAAAACTAAATCTTCTAACAAGTTAAACCAGAAGATCTGATCATGTATTTGTATAACTTTCTCCAACGCTGTCTATAAATCAACAGAAAAACACACAAAGAACATGGCCCCTCCCTCCCTGTGTTTGCCCCAGTGCATTCTGGGAGAGAAGCCAATGTTTGGACCAGACATCTGCTTCTCATTTAAGCCCGTGTTAACAATGAGCGGATAGACATTCCTCCGAAGGGCTTTGAAGGAAGAAGAAATTACATAATGAAGCTACTGAAAAAATAGAAGTGTAAGTTTGTAAGCTTTGACACCTTTGGCCAGTTGAGTTTTCTGAATAATTTGTTTTTATTCGACTGTAATCTAAGCCGTACTAGTTAGATGACCACACAAAGAATAACTTTTAACCGAACTTTATAGTTAAAATCCAGAACTGCAGGCTTGTATTTTAATGCAACAGATTACAGACTACGCTGCAAAAAATAGAGAACTGAAAACATTAACTGACAAAATTTTTGTTTTGCTTTTTTACAGTGGCCAATGAGCAATGTCCATCTGACTGCACCCAAGTAAAAAAAAACAAACCTAGCTACATACTGCATATCATTCTGAAGAGACGCTGAATCTCCAACCTTCCTGTTATTGTTGGAAGATCTTGGAAAAAGCAGTGACTGGTCATTTGCAGTACAGTACCCTATGTCCAACCATCAGCTCTATGAAGGCAAGGCACCTTTATTTGTAGAGCATAATTTGTACACAAAGTAATAGAAAGTGCTTTATATAACAAGACAATGTGCTGTTATTGTCTGATGTCTGATATAAAAGAATAAACACAGCTAAAAAGAATCATTATAAAATGTACTTTTAAAAGAGAACCAGAAGATTAACCATTCAATTCAGGATTTAGATCCCACCATAGCACAGGAAAGGCACTCAGTATCATAACCATGGACCTACTCAGAGCTACACACTCAGGAAACATCCCTATATTCATTTTTGCTGCTTTTATGTAACACTTTTGACACAGTCTCCATCCTCTTTAACCGCCTCTAGCATAATTTGTACACAAAGTAATCTGACTGACAATGACTTCTGGATAGAAGTCGAAACGTTTTGATCTTCAAACAACGTCCGGATGACAACCCCTGCAACCTTTTCTATGACTGCACACAGTAATAGAAAGTCCAAGACAATATGCTGTTATTGTCTGATGTCTGATATAAAAGAATTAAAACAGATAAAAACATAAGTAATCATTATAAAATGTACTTTTACCAGTCCATGAACCATTCCATTTAGGATTTAGACCCCACCATAGCACAGGAAAGGCACTCATTATCATAACCATGGACCCACTCAGATACTCAGAGCTGCACACTCAGGAAACATCCCTATATTCATTTTTGCTGCTTTTATGTAACACTTTTGACACAGTCTCCATCCTCTTTAACCTCCTCTACAAGTATATCACACTGGTTGATACTGTACTCTACTGGTTTCACTTATATCTTTCCAATAAACAACAGTTTTTTTCCCTTAATGGCTTTCAATCAACTGTATCTTTCATCCACCAAGGCGTACCACAGGGCTCAGTACTCACCCCCCTCTTGTTTATAATTTTTCCGCTTCCCCTTGGACAGCTCATATGTAAAAAAAAAAGGACTAAATTTCCACTCATAAGCCAAGAACAATCAGGAGAATTCCATGTGTGTTGTGTTAATGCGATTTGGGAGATTCAAACCATGCTCCCGTCTTAATCAAAGTTCCGTGTTTAGATACGTTTCAGAAATCCTGTTCATTTAAGAAGAGGCCGTTAAGTGTTTTTCCTTTCGTGTGTGTAAATGTGGAGACTGAGGAAGCCCTGGTGGTGAGTGGACGTACCCCAGGATCGGGTGCAGGACCAGGCAGTGGGGTTTGTCCAGGCCCTGGATCACCGCGTTCTTGAAGGATCCGTCGAGTCGTGCCACGTTTATCTGCTTCTTGTTGGAGTCGTAGCTCGTCCAGAACAGGTTTCTTGAGACCCAGTCCACAGCCAGACCGTGAGCGTTTGGCAGGTCTGGAGAAGTAAAACTAATAATTACTAACAATTTCTATCAATATATATACAACCAAAATAATAATAATGAAATAAAGTGAGGAATTTAATTGACTATATAGTATGTAGGTTTCACACACAAGACTAGGTTTTACGAAATATAACTGAAACATTACTTACACGTGGCTAAAATTATACCCAAAAGCTCCAAAAGTCTATCTAGACAAACCCTTTGAAGGAGACATATTATGCAAAATCCACTTTTATGAGCTTTTAATCATGTTTCCTCATTAGGGGTGTTCATGGTTAACCGATTAGCCGATTAAACGCTAAACCAAATGAAGACGTCTTGCCCGGTTAACTGGCAAGTTTCATTTTCATGTTGTAATACACTTTAGCACCATCAGAGGGCGTGCGAGTGAGCAACCCAAGCAAATGTTACGCCTCTGAGTGAAAACAAGTTCGCTAACAACTCCAAATCAGTGGATTTATCCCATAAAGACGGAGCAAACCAGAGTGACACTGCAGTATTTATGAACTAAAATTAATGTTAGATGGGTTTATTTAACTGGATTTCACGTTGGTGGAGAAAACCTCAGATGGAAAATTATCGATCTTTTACCTGCACAAGCTAAGGTAGCATTAGTGGAAAATTATCGATATTTTACCTGCACAAGCTAAGGCAGCATTAGTGGAAAATTATCAGTATTTTACCTGCACAAGCTAAGGCAGCATTAGCGGAAAATTATCAGTATTTTACCTGCACAAGCTAAGGCAGCATTAGCGGAAAATTATCAGTATTTTCTCTGCACAAGCTAAGGTAGCATTAGCGGAAAATTATCAGTATTTTACCTGCACAAGCTAAGGCAGCATTAGCGGAAAATTATCAGTATTTTACCTGCACAAGCTAAGGCAGCATTAGCGGAAAATTATCAGTATTTTACCTGCACAAGCTAAGGCAGCATTAGCGGAAAATCATCAGTATTTTACCTGCACAAGCTAAGGCAGCATTAGCGGAAAATCATCAGTATTTTACCTGCACAAGCTAAGGTAGCATTAGCGGAAAATTATCAGTATTTTACCTGCACAAGCTAAGGCAGCATTAGCGGAAAATTATCAGTATTTTACCTGCACAAGCTAAGGTAGCATTAGCGGAAAATTATCAGTATTTTACCTGCACAAGCTAAGGCAGCATTAGTGGAAAATTATCAATATTTTACCTGCACAAGCTAAGGCAGCATTAGTGGAAAATTATCGATATTTTACCTGCACAAGCTAAGGCAGCATTAGTGGAAAATTATCGATATTTTACCTGCACAAGCTAAGGTAGCATTAGCGGAAAATTATCGATCTTTTACCTGCACAAGCTAAGGTAGCATTAGCGGAAAATTATCGATATTTTACCTGCACAGGCTAAGGCAGCATTAGCGGAAAATTATCAGTATTCTACCTGCACAAGCTAAGGTAGCATTAGCGGATAATTATCAATATTTTACCTGCACAAGCTAAGGTAGCAATAGCGGCTTTATAACGTGATTTTAAAAAAAAAGAGTGCTCTATTCATAATGTCTGCAACAGTGCATCAAAACAGCGTTTATAGGAGCCTTTCATTCATCGTGTTATGGACAGTTCAAAGACGTGTTGTCGCGCTGCTTTGCATTTGCTCTTGTAATGCACTGACGTCTATCATGACTCGTACAGTTAATAAAAACTACAACAAAAAAACAGTGTTCATGCAACCGATTAACCGATCATTGAATCGGTTAAAGAAAAAAAATGAAAAAGTGCATCCCTATTCCTCACCGTACACGTACTCAGAGTTGTATTTCGACTGATTGATGCATGCATGTGTGGGTGATTTTGTGTGAAAAGAACATTTCCATTAACACCTACCCTCCATCTCCGGCTACTGATCTGTACTTACTTCTGAGTCTTTGAAAAGTTTAGACTCCCGGTTATAAATGTTCAAGAAAACTGTAAAGCTTTCCAAGTCAATGGGCATGTTCCTGTCAAGTTGTTTGAAATACTTTTGTACTTTACAATAAACAAAATTTGAAATAATGTGACTTTCTTGCTGCAAACGAGGCTGAATGTGTCTGTGATACATCTGCAGATAAAATGAAAAACTACTGTGGGCTCAACATTTCTGTGAGTATTTCTCGAGTAAAACCTAAGAATCAGGATTTTGTCTTCATCAAAAATGCTAAGAGTCTTACATAAGCTCTTATTAAATCAACAAACGTCTTTAAAAATGTCTTAAACTCCAATAGTGCACATGTTTAAACCGGGCTGAAACTCTCTCTCTCTCTCTCTCTCTCTCTCTCTCTTCCCCTTCCGTCCTCAATTTAAAGCCTTCTGACCAAAACTATCTTTGAAGAAAACAAAAAACTACTAACTACTAGAAAAAAGTAAAGATCGACAGTGTTTTTGTGGCCAATGCCGAAATCCAGAGAAATCGATGGTCGACAAGCTCTGCTGATGTTTTTTGGTTGATATGGATGGCCAGTTTGGATAATTTTACCCAAATGACATAATCCACTTTTATTACAAACTCACCCATTCACCACAAACCTACAAGAGAGCAGTGTTGTCCTGTTTCGTGTCATTCCGTATTCGCATAAAAGTGTTAAAAAAAGCTCTGTATGTGTTCTTTAAGCAGCCGACCCACCAGAAAGTGCAAATATCGGCCGATCTCTAGTAAAAAACAAGCATGACATGTCTCCCCTGCACGTACCGGCGGACACCACGGTCTCCATAAGCTCTGCCGATGTTTTTTGGTTGATATGGATGGCCAGTTTGGATCATTTTACCCAAATTACGTAATCTACATTTACTACAAACTCATTCATTCACCACAAACCTTTAAGAGAGCAGTGTTGTCCTGTTTCGTGTTGTTCCGTATTCGCACAAAAGTGTTAAAAAAAGCTTTGTGTGTGTTCTTTAAGCAGCCGATCCACCAGAAAGTGCAAATATCGGCCTATCTCTAGTAAAAAACAAGCATGACATGTCTCCCCTATATGTACTGGCGGACACCACAGTCTCCATAAGCTCTGCCGATGTTTTTTGGTTGAAACGGATGGCTAGTTTTGATAATTTTACCCAAATTATGTAATCTACATTTACTACAAACTCACCCATTCACCACAAACCTATAAGAGAGCAGTGTTGTCCTGTTTCGTGTCGTTCCGTATTCACACAAAAGTGTTAAAAAAAGCTTTGTGTGTGTTCTTTAAGCAGCCGATCCACCAAAAAGTGCAAATATCGGCCTGTCTCTAGTAAAAAAAAGTTTCCCCTGCACGTACCGGCGGACACCACGGTCTCCACGCCGGTCCCGTTGATAAAGGCCCTCTTGATGGTTTGGGTCCTGACGTCGGACCAGTAGATCCTGTGCTCCTGGGCGTCGTAGTCCACCACCGTCACGTTGTCAATGTCCGGCACCGTGAAGGAGATGATGTAGTTGTAATACGGGTTGTCGATGTCCACGCCGCGGATCTCGATCTGACGAGCGTACAACAGGAACTGACGGGATTCTGCCAGAACAAAGTGAAAGAGAAGTGGACGACAATCAATCGAGGGCTTGAAGAGGAAACACTTTCATTGATTAAATGTGTGTGCGAATCTAGCATTGGTATAAAGTCATTGTCTTCTCACGCATTTTCTAACCTCAAATAAGAGACATGCATACTTCATACTTCTTGAATGTATGACCTTGCACAAAATACATAAATAGGTGAAATTGAAAAATGAAATGATCGATTCAGGCAGTGTTTCCCATAGATTCTGCAGAGACTATGATGGCAAATGAGATCTCATTTCTATTTTACACAAGTGTTTTAGAATAGATGTCACTTCTCGCCTCAATTCAATCTTTAAACATCAATCAAAACCATACAAAACCATTTACGATAATATAACAGACAAAAACTATTATGTGTCGAACAAGTTTATTCTTATTTGTTTGTTTTTAGACTACGGAGGATTAAATTAGACAATGGGGGACAAGAACTCCGTTACAGCTAATGACAAACGAGGGAAAAGTCTCGCCGCTAAAATGTTACATAAAGTAGATTGATTTGTGTAAAATGTTTAATGAACACGAGCAACAACAAGTCAAAAACGCACCGATGTCCTGGTCAGTCTGAAAACGGCTTTTTCCTGTTTTTCTTTTCTTTCTTTATTTCTTATTTTCTGTTGAGCTCGTCTGCTCCATGTAAACTAATACAACGGAAACAAGACGGCGGCGTGTACGGCAACGTCCGGAATAAGGTGAACATGGTTGTCAAAAGTATAAAAAATATCAGATAATAATCTAAAACTCTTTGACCTTTCCTGAACAGTTTTGAGCTTTATCAGAACTAGTTTAAGACCACATGGAAATATAAAGAAACTACTAGTGTTGTGTGTTACAGTCTATAGTTTAAGAAAAACAACGTACTTTATTGTCATTGTGGTATCGAGCCTATTCTTTAAAATCAAGCTTGACATTTTTATATCGTAACAACACAGCCCTAAGTCCAACAAACAAACAATAAAAGTGATATATCGGTGAGGGAAAAAAGAGTGAGAACAATTTCATGTTATCAACTGTGCCACCCCAACATCTAACACTTTCAAGCAATCCAGCCAAACATTGATATTACGTTGTCAAAAGCAGCGGCGTAATCACGGGTTTAACTCATCTCCAAACTCAGGGTCACACGCCTGAACGCACCGAGCCGCAGAGACGACCTGAGCACTTCTGACTCCGGAGAAAACATTTAATCCGATCTCTTCTGCTCTCTCTGATCATCGAGTTTGTGCAGTCGGATCAACGCAGGAGAAAAGTAAATGAATTCAAACGGCGGAGGTACGTTAGAGATGCATAGAACCAGTCTGACAAGAGAGAGAAACAGAGAGAGAAGAAGAAGAGGAAGGGAGAGGGGGAGAGAGGAGAGAGAGAGAAGCAAGAGAAGAAGAAGGGAGAGGGGGAGAGAGGAGAGAGAGAAGCAAGAGAAGAAGAAGGGAGAGGGGAAGAGAGAGGGGGAGAGAGGAGAGAAGCAAGAGAAGAAGAAGGGAGAGGGGGAGAGAGGAGAGAGAGAGAGAGAGAGAGGGGGAGAGAGGAGAGAAGCAAGAGAAGAAGAAGGGAGAGGGGGAGAGAGAGAGAGGAGAGAGAGAGAGAGAGAGGAGAGAGAGAAAGAGAAGAAGAAGAGAGAGAGAGAGAGAGGAGAGAGAGAGAGAGAGAGAAGAAAGAGAGGGAGAGAGAGAGAGGGGGAGAGAGAGGGGGGGAGAGGGGAGAGAAGCAAGAGAAGAAGAAGGGAGAGGGGGAGAGAAAGAGGGGGAGAGGGGAGAGAAGCAAGAGAAGAAGGGAGAGGGGGAGAGAGAGAGGGGGAGAGGGGAGAGAAGGGAGAGAAGAAGGGAGAGGGAGAGAGGAGAGAGAGAGAAGCAAGAGAAGAAGAAGGGAGAGGGGGAGAGAGAGAGAAAGGGAGAGAAGAGAGGAAGGAAGAGAGAGAAAGAGAGAAGACGAAGAAGGGAGAGGGGGGAGAGAGAGAAGGGAGAGAGAGGAAGAGAAGAAGAAGAGAGATGGAGAGAGAAGGCAGAAGGAGGGGAGAGAAAGCGAACGAGAGAGAGAGAAGAGACAGGGGGGAGAAAAGAGAAATAGAGAAGGGAGGGAGAGAGACAGAGAGAGCGAGATAGAGAGAGGAGAGAAGAAGGGAGAGGAAGAGAGAGGGGTATAAGAGAGAGAGCGAAAGAGAGAAAGAAAGTGAGAGAAAGAGAGAGAAGAGAAAGATGGACAGAGACAGAATGGACAAGGAAAGAGAGAGGGCAGAGAGAGAATGAGAGAGAGACAGAGAGAGAGAGAGAATGAAGGGAGAGAGATACGGGAGAGAATGAGAGAGAGAAGGACAGAGAGAAGAGAGAGAGCAACAAAGAGGGGAAAAGAGAGGTAGGAAAGGAAAAAGATAGAGAGAGAGAAAGAGTAAGAAAACTAAGCTGGAGCGAGAGAGTGTAAAAGAGAGACAGAGAGAAGACAAGACAGGGAGTTTAAAAACGACAGAAGGAGTAGAGGGAGAGACAGACGAAAGGGGAAAGAGGGAAAAAAGAGAAAGAGTGAAGAATAACTAAAAAAAGGGTGAGAACGAGAGCGATAAAAGGAACGAAAGATAAAGAGCAGAGAACACGAAAGCGGGACAGAGGAGAGAGAAAGCAAGAAGATGAGAAAAGGTGGGAGAGGGAAAAGAGAAGAGAGAGAGAGAAAAAGTGAGACAAAAAAAAAACAGGGAAAGAGAGTGGAAGTTAAAATAAGAAAAGAGACAGGGGAAAGAGAGAAAGAAAGACAAAAAGTGGAAGAGAAAATAAAAGAGAGAAAGAGCAAAACGATAAAGTAAGAGAGAAAGGGAGAGAAAGAGCAAAGAATGAGGGGAGACAGAGAAAGAGAGAGGATGAGAGAAAGGGGAGAACAATGGAAGAGAAAGAGAGAGAAATACAGAGAATAAAAGAGAAAGGGAGAAGAGCAAAGAAAGTGAATTAGAGAACGAGGGAGAGGGACGGAGGAGGAGAGAGATAAAGCGAGCTGGGCGAGATAACACAGAAAGAAAGAAAAAATTGAAAGCGAAAAGAGAGAAAGAGCAAAACGGAAAAGTAAGATGGAGAAAGGGAGAGAAAGAGCAAAGGCTGAGGGAAATAGAGAAAGAGAGAGGATGAGAGAAAGGGGAGAACAATAGAGGGGAGAGAGACAAGGAAAAATACAGAGAATAAAAGAAAAAGAGAGGAGTAAAGAAAGTGAATTAGAGAACAAAGGAGAGGGACGGAGGAGGAGAGAGATAAAAAGAGTTGGGTGAGATAATAGAGAAAGAAAGAAAAAAGAGGAAGAGAAAATGAGAGAGAGAGAGAGAGAGAGAGAGAGAGAAATGAGAGAGAGAGAAAAAGTAAGATGAAGAAAGGGAGAGAAAGAGCAAAGGCTGAGGGAGACAGAGAAAGAGAGAGGATGAGAGAAAGGGGAGAACAATGGAAGAGAAAGAGAGAAATACAGAGAATAAAAGAGGTGCAAAGAAAGTGAATTAGAGAACGAGGGAGAGGGACGGAGAGATAACGGGAATTAGTGAAACGACAGGAGCAAGAAGAGAGATCTACAGAGACAGATAAACAGAGAGCGAAACAGAGAGAGACGAGAAGGAAAAGGAGCAGAAAAGGGGGAGGAAAAGACCCCCTAATGATGGTGTGGTTTGGAGCCCGAGGCAGGCCGACAGGACGGGCCGCTCCATCCCATTACGCCGGGGATAATAGAGCGCTCGGGCCCGAATGCTAAACGCACCGAGTGAATAAACACACTCCGTCTGAGGTTTGGCGCGCTCAAACTGTCAGCGACCCGCGAGACGAAAGGCGCTCCCCGGCACGTCTAATCCGCCCGCTCGTGTCTCCTTCACGTCCAGACGAGCAGGAGCGAGCGATTCCACTTTCACCAGAGCGAGGACGGAGTGCAGAGAGAGTAAACGAGGAATAAACGACGAGAAACAAATACAGGGAGAAAAGCAAGAGTCGCTGTGGTTAAAGGCGGTTAAAGAGAGAGAGGGGGGAGAGAGAAAGAGGGGGAAGAGAGAGGAGGAGAGAGAGAAAGAGAGAAGGAAAAGGGAGTAAGAGAGAGAGAGGGAGAAGAGAGAGAAAGGGAAAAGAGAGAGATGGAGAGGGGGGAGAGAGAAAGATGGGGAAGAGAGAAAGAGAGAGAGAGGGAGAAAAGAGAGAGAGGGGGGGTAGAGAGAGAGAAAGAGAGAGGGAAAGGACAGTGAGAGAGAGGGGGAGAGAGAGAAGATGGACAGAGAGCAAGGAGAGAGAGGAAGGGAGAGAGAGGGAGGAGAGAAAGAGAGAGATGGAAAAGACAGTAAGAGGGCGAGAGAGGGAGAAGAGAATGAGAGAGAGAGGGGGAGGGGGAGAAAGAAGAGAAAGATGGACAGAGAGAGAAAGGAGAGAGAGGAAGCGGGAGAGAAAGAGAGAATGAGAGAGACAGAGAGAGAGGGAAAAGCGAGTGAGAGAGAGGGGGCGAAGAGCAAGAGGAGAAAGGAAGGGAGAAGAGAGCGGGAGGAGAGAAAGAGAGAAGGGAGAGAGAGAAAAAAAGAGAGAGAGTGAAAGAAGAGAGAGACAGAGAAGGGCAGAGAGAAAGGAGAGAGGAAGAGAGAGCGCAAAAGAAAGAAGAGAAAGAAGATGAATGAGAGAGAGAGAGAGAGAAGTGAGGAGGAGAGAGGAAGAGAAAGAGAGAGAGAGAAGGGAGAAAATGAGAGAGAAGAGAGCGCAACAAAGAGGGGAAGAGAGAGGTAGAAAGGCTAACGCTTTCCCCAGTGTGAGGGAGGAGTGCACAGAGAGTGAACTTGGTAAAACAACGAATAAAAACAAAAACAAATACAAGCAGAAAAGCAAGAGTCGCTGTGGTAAAGGCGGTTAAAGAGAGAGAGAGGGGGGAGAGAGAAAGAGGGGGAAGAGAGAAAGAGAGAAGGAAAAGTGAGTAAGAGAGAGGGAGAAGAGAGAGAAAGGGAAAAGAGAGAGATGGAGAGGGGAGAGAGAGGGAGAAGAGAGAAGGAGAGAGAGGGGGAGAGACAGAAAGAGAAGGAAAAGACAGTAAGAGGGCGAAAGAGGGAGAAGATTATGAGAGAGAGGGGGAGAGAGAGAAAGATGGACAGAGAGAGAAAGGGAGGAGAGAAAGAGAGAATGAGAGAGAGAGGGGGAGAGAAAAAGAGAGAGAGGGAATAGAGAATGTGAGAGATGGAGGGGAGAGAGAGAAAGAAAATAGAGATGGAGATTAATAGAATAGAGATTACAACTTAAATATGAGTTAAATAAATCACTTGTAGTTAGGTATTAGTTTACACGGGGCAGACGAGCTCAATAGAAAACAAGTTCTACCTAGTCGTTTTCAGACTCCAGGAAATCGTTGCGTTGTTGACTTGTTGCTCGTGTTCATTAAACATTTTACACAAATCATTTTACTTTATATACTGTTTTAGCGGCGAGGTGTTGCCAGGTGTGCCTTGAAAAAATGTCCAATTTTGGTTTACAAATGGATTTAATTGGAAAAGTTACCATTTTTGAGTGTCTTGAACATACTTCTGCACCAAAAAAGAAAGCAAAAACAATCACCATCAACGGCACGGACATTATTCGACACATTATGTATTTTTTTACTAAAAGGTCTGATTCGGTAATGTTTTAGTGGGTTGCGTGCCGCGGTATCTTTTCCACCAAAATAAGTGCTGCCACTCAAAAAAGGTTGAAAAACACTGCCGTAGACACTGTACGTCAGGGGTGTCTAAACTTTTTCCATCGAGGGCCACATATTGAAATATAGACCAAGCGGAGGGCCACAAATCAATCGCGAAACGTTAAAAAAAGCTGCATTGATCTGACGTTTTAAGCACCACCACATCTACATTCAGTCTCAGTGCCTTAATATCAGGTCTGTGTGGCACCAAAATGTTAGTTATTTAGGTTGGAATTGTAGAAAATCTGGAATTTGCTGTAAAAAGTACTTCTCAGGACAATGTGGGCCAATTCACCAGGAAGACTAAGGGCCAAAAAAAATTGGTCTGAGGGTCGAATTTGTTAGTACTCTCTCTTAGTTTGGACACGCCTGCTGTAGGTGTAGCCCAGGGAAAAAATATGGGTTAATCCAATCCAGTTCCCACTCCAGGTTTTCCATTCCCTTTCCATTTCCTCCCTTCTAACCCTCTGTATTCAATGTAGTTGCCAGTCCATGTTTTCCACCCCTTTCTCCCCTTGCCACATGACACACGTCCTTCAGTTCATTTAGCCAATCACAGCCCTCTACCCCAGTATAAAAGCTGCTCTGATTTCTTTCAGCTCAGTTGTGTGGGAGAGAAGCCAGAGGACAGCAGCTGGAGGTCAGTACAAACAAACAAATATTTGGTTTCCATATATTCTGTTAAATTCTGTTAAACATTTCTGTAGAACCAGAACCATCCGGTGATTGGGGCGTTGTCGGGTGTGCTGGGCAAATATTTCGAACTGAACTGGTGAGTCTGATTTTACTGGTCGTTAGCTTGCTAGTTGTTTTCAGTTTCTGTTGGGAGACTTTGGATTTAGTTGGTCTTTTTCTGCCTGAACAAACCATTTATTTCTCGAACATTTGATTTAATTTAATATTGTTCTGTTTTGGTTCTGATTTATTTCTGCTGCAGCATTTGTATATATTGGGTTCTGTTTTACACCGTTTTGTACAATACACCTTTTTCATAATTCAACCATTCTGTCAATTGTCATTATTTACTGACCCCTACCCTCCAGCAGCCGTTCCTAGTCTTCCTGATCAATTAGCCTACATTATTCAGCCTCACACAGCTATTCCACATTTGTTAAATAGTAATAACAACCACTTGTTACATACGTCTTTAGTTCTGAAACATGAGACGCCAAAGACCAAGGCCAGTAACAAAATAATGAATGCGTGACGTGTCTGGGTGCTGCTTTGCCTGGAATGTTTCACGGTGACTACGGCGCACCAGCGGGGTCTAACTGCCCTGAACGTCACTGTCTGTTCAGTGTGGAACATTTACCACTGTAAACCCTGCACAAAACACCGCGATGCACAAAAACCTGCAGGATAGTGTCAAATCAAATCAATTTATTTTTATAATGCCCAAAATCACAACAACAGTTGCCTCGATGGGCCACAGGTAAAAGCAGTTCAGATAACTGTCCCAGAATGCCCCTGTCCTTTGACCCTCCTTCGCGGCGAGGAAAAACTACAAAAAACCCCATGAGAAAAAGTAGAAACCTCGGGGAGAAGTGTGTCTGTGGTGACACAAAAACTGAATTTCTAGCTGTGTTAAAATGTCTTGATTTCAGGATATTAATCTGAAATGGGGTGCATGGTGGCAGAGCGGCTAGAGCTTCTGCCTCCCAACAAGGAGATCGTGGGTTCAAATCCAGAACCACCCCAACATCACACGATCTCTCTGGGTGGAGTCTGCATGTCCTCCCCATGTTCTCCGGCTCCTCCCACCGTCCAAAGACATGACAGTGTAGGTTACTTGGAAACTCTAAATTGCCCGTAGTGAGTGAATGTGAGAGTGAATGGTTGTCTGTCCTTGTCTCTGTGTTTGCTGTGACGAGTTGGCCACTGTCCAGGGTGTACCCCGCCTAAGGCCCAAAGTCACTGGGATAGGCTCCAGTCACCCGCGACCCCGGGAACGGAAATAAGCGGTAGAAAAAGAATGAAATAATGAATGAATCTGAATTTCCGATGTTTTGACTCGTTAAGATCAGTGGAACTAGATTATTTTACTTGTTTCAAACCGTTTGTGACTTGTTTCAATGCATTATTTCTTATTTCAATCCAAATTATCTTTCACTGGGTTAAGATCATTTTACTTACCCGACTGACAAATGTATTTTCTTATTCATTTTTCATTCATTCATTTTCTACCACTTATTCCCGTTAGGGGTCGCGGGTGACTGGAGCCTATCCCAGTGACTTTGGGCCTTAGGCGGGGTACACCCTGGACAGTGGCCAACTCATCGCAGCAAACACAGAGAGACAGAGACATTGACAGACAACCATTCACTCTCACATTCACACACTATGGACAATTTAGATTTCTCAATTAACCTACACAGTCATGTCTTTGGACGGTGGGAGGAGCCGGAGAACCAGGAGAGAACCCACGGTAACACGGGGAGGACATGCAGACTCCACCCAGAGAGATCGTGTGATGTTAGGGTGGCCCGGGATTCGAACCCACGATCTCCTTCTTGAGAGGCAGAAGCTCTAGCCGCTCTGCCACCGTGCACCCCGTGTATTTTCTTATTTTAAGCCAAATTATCATATGATCAGTCAGAAATACCTTGAAACCAGTGAAATATTCTGCATCACATCGAGTCAAAACTTGTGAAATCCAGATGAAAATGAACAATTCAAGCCATTTTAAGCTTGGACAGATTTACATTTTTTGCTGTGCATCTGAGAATGCTCTGTACCCGCGGTCGTACTTGTCAAAGCACAATCTCAACAGACCTTTGAAACTAAGCAGGTCAGGGCCTGGTCAGTCCATGGATGGGAGAAAAAAAAGCGTAAAAGTAGAGTGTCTGCAGTGACATCTGAGGATGCTCTGTCCCCGCGGTCGCACTTGTCAAAGCACAATCTCGACAGATGTTTGAAGTTAAGTATCTGCTGTGAGAGATACTTGTAGAGATAAGTGTTTATTCAGCCGCCTCTAGGCTGTGGGGCCAAAAGGGGACAGGGGTAAAGAGTCTGCAGGTTTGAGAATTGTTATGAGGGGCAATTCACCTTATTCTGCCCCGCCCACTTTTTCAGTTTTTTGCCAGATACGCACTTTTGTTACACGAGCAACAACAAGTCAACAACGCACCGATTTCCTGGGCCGTCTGAAAACGGCTTTTTAGTCGTGTTTAGACAAAAATGTGACAAAAATGCGATTAAAAGTGACAAAAACGTGGAAAAAAACAGAATAAAGTGGCAAAAATGCGGCAATAAGTGACGAAATCACGACAAGTGACAAAAACGTGACTAAATGACTGACAAAAATATGAGTAAAAAACAGAAGAAAGTGACAAATGCACGACAATAAGTGACAAAAACGTGACAAGAACGCAACTAAAAGTGAGAAAAATGTGATTAAAAGTGAGAAAAATTTGGGAAA
The DNA here is from genome assembly GCA_019453435.1 of Rhinogobius similis. NCBI lineage: Eukaryota > Metazoa > Chordata > Actinopteri > Gobiiformes > Gobiidae > Rhinogobius > Rhinogobius similis. The sequence continues at coordinate 24,093,268 of CM033619.1, read as the reverse complement.
AAGTGACAAAAACGCGACAATAAGTGACAAACAGGTGACAGTAAGTGACGAAAATGTGACAATAAGTGACAAACACAAAAAGTCTCGCCGCTAAAATGTTACATAAAGTAGATTGATTTGTGTAAAATGTTTAATGAACACAAGTCACAACAAGTCAACAACGCACCGATTTCCTGAGGCCTGAAAACGTCTTTTTAGTCCATGTAGAACTTATTTTCTGTTGAGCTCGTCTGCTCCGTGTAAACTACAACGGAAACAAGACAACTTCTGGAATAAGGTGAGTAATAACAACGACAATAACAGACGAACATGCTTCTTTTTCATACTGGGCTTTGTGGGTGAAGAGCACAACGACATTTCCCCCTCCAGCGCCCCCCTGTGGCTCCTGGTATTCCAGCGCTTCCAGCATTCTCAGATGTCACCGCAGACACTCTACTTTTACACTTTTTTACACTTTCTGCCACCCACAAACGTCGCTTACATGCAAGTCGTCTGAGCAGCGACCATAATTGAGAACGCTCTGTTGACAAACCTAGACAAAATTGAACACGGCAGCTAAAACACAAAGTTCTCAAGACCTGAGGTAATAGTTGAGTGCGAGTGTGTTTGTGTGTTTGTGTCATAGAACTATAATAAAACCTGGAAGATGAATCCAAAATGGCCGCCCTGTTTATCCCTATGGAGAGTGCTCATTGGCGCATGACCCCAAAAAAATTTCTTACTTCCGCATTTACTTCCTGATACGGAGGCGGCCATCTTTGTTTTACTTCCTGATACGGAGGCGGCCATCTTTGCTTTAGGGCGCCACGTGACGACAATCCCCCATGATGCTTTGAGCGACGTGAACGACCAGCAGCTGCAAGTTTTTGTGTTAGCGTTAGCTTGTGTGATTGTAATTGTGTTCTTCATGTTAGACACACGTGAGAGTCTGAAATGAAATAAAATACAACTTACAGGTGTCTCTAGTCGAGCCTTTTCCACGAGCTTCTGTTTGTATCGTCCGACGCTCGTTCACGTGACTCACACATGTTTGTGTGACATCACTTTATATAAAAACGGTAATTTCGGCGATTTTAGAAACGGTAGAAAAGAACATTTCCTTCCATTTTATTTAAATACCGATAATAATTCAGTCCTGTCTGCAATTATAATGTGCAATTTTAGAAAAAGGCTGGTTCCAAGAGGCTGCAGTACCTCGCACGGCCACTAATCAATCTGGGACCACAGACAGAGGGGGCGTGTCTTATACAGTTCATTTAATACATCCATGGTTTGTGTTTTTACCGTAGCACGTGCGTCTGTCCGGCCCCAGCTTCATCAGGTGAGGGCACGAGCACGAGAACGTCTGGTTGTAGTTGATGAGGCACAGGTGGGAACACGGGTCCTTCCCGTCTTTGGCGGCGCACGGATTGGGAGCTGAGGGGAAAACGAGAGGAGCACTGTGAATGTGTGGAGATGAAGAGGCGGAAAAACTGGGGGAAAAATGAGAAAAAAAGGGGAGAGAGGTAAAGAAATAGGGTGAGAAAGGAGCGTGAGAGAGAGGAGGTGAAAGAGGGAGAGAGAAATAGAGACGGTGAGAAAAGGTGGGAGACGGAAAAGAGGAGAGCGAGAGAAAAGAAAAGAGAGAAAAACGGGAGAGGGAGGTGGAAAAAAGTTGAAAGAGAGAGAGACGATGAGAAAAGGTGGGAGACGGAAAAGAGGAAAGCGAGAGAAGAGAAAAGAGAGAAAAACGGGAGAGGGAGGTGGAAAAAAGTTGAAAGAAAGAGAGAGAAAGAGAGACTATGAGAAAAGGTGGGAGACGGAAAAGAGGAAAGCGAGAGAAGAGAAAAGAAAAGAGAAACGGGAGAGGGAGGTGGAAAAAGTTGAAAGAGAGAGAGAGAGAAAGTAAGACTATGAGGAAAGATGGGAGACGGAAAAGAGGAGAGCAACAGGAGAGGGAGGTAGAAAAAAAGTTGAAAGAGAGAGAGAAAGAAAGTAAGATGAGAAAATGTGGGAGAGGGAAAAGAGAGAGAGAGAAGAAAAGATAGAGAAAGGGAGAGAGACAACAACGAGGGAAGAGGGCGGAAGTTAGGAAAAGGAAAGAGAAAGAAAAACATGAAAGAGAGAAAGAAAGAGCAAAGGCTGAGGGAGACAGATAAAAAGAGGATGAGAGAAAAAGAGAACAATGGAAGAGAATGAGAGAGAGAAAGAGAGAGACAAGGAGAAGCACAGAGAATAAAAGAGAAAAAGAGAGGAGCAAAGAAAGTGAATTAGAGAACGAGAGGGAGAGGGATGGAGGAGCGATAAAGAGAGTTGGGTGAGATAATAGAGAAAGAAAGAAAAAAGTGAAACAGAAAATAATAGAGAGAGAAAGATCAAAACGGTAAAGTAAGAGGGAGAAAGGGAGAGAAAGAGCTAAGAATGAGGGGGAACAGAAAGAGAGAGGATGAGAGTAAGGGGAGAACAATGGAAGAGAAAGAGAGAGAAATACAAAGAATAAAAGAGAAAAAGAGAGGAGCAAAGAAAGTGAATTAGAGAACGAGAAAGAGGAAGAGAGAGAGATAAGGAGAGTGGTGTTTTGTTTTGGTTCTCGAGCTGATTATCCAGACAGAAAGCTTGTGTTTAGGATTAGAATGAATGTACATTGAAATCAGACACAACAAAGACGCTGCAAAAGTACTATTTGAAATATTATTAAGAAGACGTCTGGAAAATCAACTTTTCCGAACTTTAACCATTTTATAATTGTTGTTTACCTTATCATTAAACCACTCAAAGTTGTATTTAGAGTTATTCAGTTTGAGAAATGTATTTTATTGTGTTGTATTTTTTCTTAAAACGGTGATAAATCCAGGATTCAGCAGCAATTAGAAACTATACTCCTCTGTGAACTGTGTAGGAGCTGAAAATAAAAGTCAAAAGTCACAATAAAAGTCAGTAAAAAGAAAAGAGAGATAAAATTGGTCCAAATGACTCAATATCAATATTATTATGAATCAAGAGACAATAGGTTCAGTCGTATCAGGGGGCGGGGCCTGGCGTGGGGGAAACTCTCCGATGATTTAATACAAAACTCAACTTTTCCCTCGGCTAATACATTTCCTGGTGAATTGTGTCTAATTTAAGCACAACCAAATCAAATCAAGTCACAATAGTGTTCCTCGATGTTAAAATAATGTTGATGACGATGAAGTGTGAGTGAATGATTGAGTGTCAGAGAATGTATGAAAACTGTTGCACTGTAAATAATGCACGTTGTACTCCCCCTGTCCCTGATCCAGGACTGCAGATGGAAATTAGCTTGCGTAGCTATAATCTGGTGCAATCATCTTTGCCCTCGAGCATAATGTCATTGTACATGGTCCTGCTCAAATAAATAAATAAATAAATAAAGTGTTTGAACAGATGTTAATGACCAGGCATTTCCTCCCAAAAGGAAACGGATTGTTCTGTAGACGTTAAAATACTGCAGGTGGACAAAGTTGGGAAGTTAAAGGGCCTGTACCTAATTTTTTAACTGTTGTGAAGCGGGAAAAACAGAGCTAGTCAGTGTTCCCAATTTCTGCATGTAATAAAGTCAAATCTGTGTCGCTCCAGCACAGATATGCTGTAAAAAGTATCTATTTGAGTGTTTTATTCCACGAGAGAAGCAGGAAGTGTGCTGTTAGCATGCTAATGTTTGTTAGCCTTACCCGGAACGCTCTGAGCTCAGAGAAAGGTGTTTATAAACTCATTGCGGTGAATATTTATGATGCTGGGACTGCATACTAAGTTCGGACATGTCTGCGCTAGATAAAAGGAAAAATGATTGTGGGATCAACATTTCTGTGAGTATTTTTCCAGTAAAACCCACAAATCTGGATTGTTCCTTCATCAAAAATGCAAAGAGTATATCCTAATTTTTAGTTAGTCTATTTTTCTTCTGTCCATAGAAGAAAAAAATAAAATAAAATAAAGCTAGAACATACGAATAAAGAAAGAAATCATTTTACAGACCGAAAGGGTTTAGGCTGAAATTTAACACTTATTTTGCCTAACCCTAAAAAAAATATCCAAAAACTAATGATAAAACTAAAACTAATAATGTAAAGTTCAATAATAAATGTGTTTAAAGCAGCACTGATGTCACTCACTTGTGTCTGAGGCTTTCCTTTTCCAAAATCATCTAATTTTTGTCATATTTTGTGATATTCTGAGGTTCATTCCAGTTTGTTCTTATGTTCCACTTCACTTTAGCCTCCGTTCTGAATTTAGAATGTTTTTGTTCACAAACCTTTAAAGGGTCTGTTGGGTTTTGTCCCGTTTTCATGGTAACTGCCACTGCCGGGTCGATGCTGTACGTACTGTACTTGGGTTTTGTGGATGTGTATTGATCTTTGGTTGTGCACACACTTCACTGGAGGTTATGCCGACACATTCTTTGATTCGAAAAAGGCTCCTCAACATTCTGACTCGAGTGGACGGATTATAGGCAGCACAAACTGATAAAATGCGCTTCTTTGGCCTGAGTTTCATCCGTGGAGCATTAACTTTTTTTTTAACTAACCAAAGACCGTACATATCGATGGACTATGGGATTGTGACGTCATAGCGTTTGGCTCCAGTCAAATGAAGCCCATCGCGGCTAGCAGTTATAGCGACTAAAGTGGAGCCAGACTCCATATTTGGAGATCTGAGTGCGTATCGTGGCAACCACACGGACCAATCAGGAGCGAGGTTGTTAACGGTCTCCGCCCCTCGGTGGGAGGAGACGGTGGCAACGTGCGGCGCTAGCTGTCAATCAAACCTGTTGCTAACACGAGCGAAAACTCCCCCTGGAAAAGGAAGCACGTGATTGGTCAGGTATTATTGTAATAACTTGATTTATGAACAACCAACGAGAAAAAAACACCAGGATCATGTAAAGTGTGTCAAGACAGACATTTTAGTTCCAAAATGGTGAGTTTGACCCAAACAGTTACAGAGTAAAGCGCAAGTGAATGGCAGCTCGGCTTTATGGAGCCAGGACCGCCTCCATAACTGCTTCCTATTTGGAACGCAGCAGCTAGCATGCTAACGCAGTCCACTGATATGTACGGTCTATGCTTTGAACGGTAAAATGTAAAAGAAGAAAAGAAAAACCTAGGACGACGAATGAGGGATTACATCGACGAATAAAGTGAAAGTAGTTTCTCTGTTGTTGCTCCGACTGCGCAGAGCTTAGCTAGGTTGTTTGCTAACGCCAGTTGGAGATTCAGGACAAACTATTTCATCAACACTTGGATTCAGAAACATGTTATTTAAAGTTTATGTGAAGGTTCTCAAAATGTTCTAATTATGACTTAGTTTGGTGGGATTATTTACTATAGTTTTGCATAAGAGAAGTTGCAGTTTGCGAAGAAATTTAGAAAAATAAAAGTTTAAAAATACAGGAAGTGCTTGAGTTCTAAAACAGAATCCCTCCCTCTGTGATGTCATCAAAAAGCGACGCGCCATGAAAAATACAAACACAATTTACGCACAAGTGACACAACTTTTTGATACTTTAAAGTGTCATTCAACAAAATAAAGTTGTTATTGGATATCATTATTTGTGAAATCATAACTATTGTGTCGTTTATGTGGTTTTGGCCCTTGTTTTCAAAATGGTTGCTATGGTAACAGTTGTAGAATTACCTCTAACTGTGTCATATTTGTGCTCATGTTCAACCAGGAAGTGACATTATAAACTTTACAAAAACTGTCAAACTGGGGATAAATGGGCAAAATGTTTAGTAAAATCTTAAATATAATCATGTTCACAACGTTTTAGAGAAATGTGTAATCTAATCTAATCTAATCTAATCTAATCTAATCTGTCATATAGACTTTAAGGAGAGAATGTAATGAGTTCAACTGCGTGTGATCCAAAGTCTGTGTCAGTGATAAATGTGAGCGCAGTCGCTGTGTTCCTGTTGTTTATCTGGTTTTCCACAAATGTTTACTTGATTTTCTTTTTGTCAAATGTCAAGTACAAACTAAACATTGAGCAGAGTTGTAGACCTTTATATTTGTTGTCAGGCCGTAGCAGCTTTTTCACATTTTAGTCGCGTTCTGAGCTTTTACAGGTGAAAATGTCATCACTCACCATTGACTCTCAAGCGTTTTTGATAATTACTGCTAAAATGTCCTGATGTCACCTGCACAATCTGTATCGCTTCAGGCCAACGTACGTCACATATTAAGTTAAAGGGCCTCTGACAGGTTGAACTACTCATTTAACTAAAATGCAGTTAAGACAAATATATTTCAATTTCTACTAAAATCTATACACATTTTACCACAGTTTAGCTATTCTTTTAGGTTTTTAATTTTACTTCCTGGTTGCAAAGTATGACATCACACTAGGAAATTACCATAGCAACCACTTTGTACACTGGGCCAAAACTCATCTAATGTCACAGATTTTGTTAATTTGACAAAGAAAAATGCACGTGAACACCTTTATTTTGTTGAATCAATGTTTAAAGGGTCAAAAAGTTGTTTATTTTGTGTAAATTATGCATGACCTTTGTCTCCCCAGTGTGATGTCATCAGTTTGTTTACTTCCTGTAATTTTCAACAGATTTTTCAACTTTTCTCCACAAATAGCGACCTGATTGGTGTAAAACTACAATTTATATTTACAAGAGGTATTAATACACTGAATAAAGTAAAAATTGGAAAATCCTAAAAACCTGTCATACGCACTTTAAGTTCAAGTTAAACTGTGGCTGGTCGGAGACATTGTTTCTACGGGAAGCGACAAGAGTTTACTTTTTGTACTTTGCCTTTTATTAAACAGAAAATTGAGCCACAAATGTTGCCTGAAAAGTTTGTTTTTGCCTCTAACGTCTCACAGACTTTTGCAAAGACCTTCATCAAAGTGAGCACTAAAAGCTCAAACTCACACGAAAACCTAATTAATATTTAGTGCGGCAGTATTAATCAAACACAGGGAACGTTTCAGACATTCACAAGTCATGTTTCCGTTCTTAGAAGATTTATTGGAGCTCATTATGTTTGACTTGGATGTTAATCACCAACGCTAATCAATTATTAGCATTTTCTACATAACAAAGCCACGTTTGCGTTTTAAGGCGAGACTCTACAAGCAAAACTAATTTTTTTTAAATGTTTTGTTTGCTCTCTCGACATATCGACTTTCATGTGGAAATAACAAACGTGTCCAATCCGTTTTATTCTTCCATTGAATCCATAGATCCATAGATTTCTCTGGGACATAGTAACTTCAAAGGCCGTTTTCTTAAAATGCATTTTTCTCCCTCGAGACATAAAGATCAGCCTTAAAGTAGATCCTACACCAAACTGTACAATCTGGACTCAACACAGAGGGATTTTTTAATATCTAATTTTAAACCTGATTTAGCCCTGCCACGACTTGGCCCCTGTCCAGGGTGTACCCCGCCTAAGGCCCAAAGTCACTGGGACAGGCTCCAGTCACCCACGATGGGAACAAGCCGTAAAAAAAAAAATGAGGAAAAGAAAAAAAAAAATCAGATTTATTGTAGTTTTAAGTTTAAAAAAAATTAGTCGAAATTTTAATTTTTAGGACAATTTCCAGCGCACTCTAGTTTACTTAAAACTAAATAAAATATCTCTGTAAAATTTGTTGTAACTAATATGTGTGCAAAAAGAACCAAGAAATTTAAACCTGGTTCTGTCCATTTTTCAGTTTTAAATGTCCCAAATATGTGGATTTTTAGCCATTTTTTCACATAAAATGCCTTATTTCTACATGAAAACATGACATGATGAAAAACTTGTAATACATTTTTTTCTTACATTTATGTGACTAAACTACAGGAGAAGTTTACAATTGATATCTTTAAATTTAAGATTTTTTCCTATTCACCTGCAGTGTCTCGTCTTAAAATGCAGCAGCACGATGTCATTTGTGGTTGACACTAAAGATCAGGACTGTTCTGATATTTGACCACTTTATGCAGATTTTCTTCGGAGTTTGTTTACATTAGCGAACCAGAACCAAGATGGCTGCCGCTGGAGTACGGGTCACGTGTCTGTTTCCGGAGCGTCCTGCACGGATCTCTTCATTAAACGACAACAAACGCTAACCAAACCCGAAGCAAAAGTGCAGAGCCGTGAGCGCGTCCGTACCCTGAGGCTGCCGGGACGGGTGGTAGACCTGCAGGTCGAACGGCTGCGTGTTGGTCCTCTGCACCACCGTCACGTTGCTGCCCGTCCACTTGTTGGCTTTGGCCAGCGTGTTGGTCCTCCAGTCGGTCCAGTACACCTCCCCGCCGTACATGGTGACGGCGAACGGGTGCGACAGGTACTCGTGGCCCCGCAGCACCTCGATCAGCCCCGAGCCGTCGTACCGAGCAGAGTAAATGGCGTCCGACCTGCAAAACGGAGCGCAATGTTACGCCGCGACAAGGCTAAAAAGTCTTGGTTTCAGGAGATTAATCTTAAAGGGCCTATGACAGGTTGGACTAAAATACAGGTACGATAAATATATTTCAAGTTTTGCTAAAAATAATTAAATATTTTATCAATTTTAGCATTTTTTTAGTTTTGTAATTTCACTTCCTGGTCGCGAATGATGACATCACACTGGGAAATTACTTTGTACACTGGGCTAAAACTCGGCTAATGTCAGAGATTATTTTGTCCAACAAATCAAAATACACAATACACCTTTATTTAGTTGAATTAATGTTTTAATGGGTAAAATAAGTTGTTTGTTTTGGGTAAATTATGCTAAACGTTTGGATGGAATGAGTCTCCCCAGTTTGATGTCATCAGTTTTTGACAGATTTTTCAACTTTTCTCCACAAACCATGACTTGATATATTCTGCATCACATCAGTAATTAAATCTCATCAAGACAAAACTTCTCAAAGCCAGACAAAAATGATAGATCAAGCCGTTTTAAGCTTGGATAGATTTACATTTTTTTGCTGTGTAAGGAGTTAAAACAGCAGAAGAGTCTTGGATAAATGATGCATAAAATCTGAACAAACGTCAGCGATGGAGGGAGTTCAGCAGGAAGTGTTTTTGACTGTCAGTGGGAGAGGAACAGTCCTAAAATGGCGTGAATGCAACGGAATACAACTCCAGGTATGTTTTTGATAAGGGAGAACAATTTTAGAGCTCAAACAAGTCAATTTTGCTAAATATGTGTCCTTTAATGCAGTGGTTCTCAAACTTTTTCAGTCGCGACCCTGAAAATAACAATAGTTCACATCCGCGACCCACAAACACAAAAAATAGGCGACACGCAAAGTGATAAATTAGCCTTATGTCTAATGTTTGATTTTATTTTGAGAATATAGACCTAGAAAAATGACTTTAATCGGCAACAAATAGGAATCTACATTTCCCACTGCATTTGAAGGGGATCCGGCCTTGTTTAACACTATTGTATACATTTTCCCATCATCTGGCGACCCCTGGAGATCATTTTGCGACCCCAATGAAGGTCCCGACCCCTAGTTTGAGAACCACTGCTTTAAATCTATCCAAGCTTAAAATGGCTTGAATTAATCATTTTTATCTGAATTTGAGAAGTTTTGACTCGTTAAGATTTAATTGTTGATGTGATGCAGAATATTTCACTGGTTTCGAGGTATTTCTGACTGATCCTGTGATAATTTTGCTTAAAATAAGAAAATAAATGTGTCAGTGGGGTCAGTAAAATGATCTTAACCCAATGACAGATAATTTGGATTGAAGTAAGAAATTATGTGTTGAAACAAGTCACAGTTTGAAAAAAGTAAAATAATCTATCCATCCATCCATCCATCTTCTTCCGCTTATCCGGGGCCGGGTCGCGGGGGCAGCAGTCTAAGCAGGGACTCCCAGACTTCCTTCACCCCAGACACTTCCTCTAGCGTTCCCAGGCCACAGAGAGACATAGTCCCTCCAGCGTGTCCTGGGTCTACCCCGGGGCCGCCTCCCGGTGGGACATGCCCAGAACACCTCCCGAGGGAGGCGTCCAGGAGGCTCCGGAACAGATGCCCGAGCCACCTCAGCTGGCTCCTCTCGACGTGGAGGAGCAGCGGCTCTACTCCGAGCTCCTTCCGTGTGACTGAGCTCCTCACCCTATCTCTAAGGGAGCGCCCAGCCACCCGGCGGAGGAAGCTCATTTCGACCGCTTGTATCCGCGATCTCGTCCTTTCGGTCATTACCCAGAGCTCATGACCATAGGTGAGGGTAGGAACGTAGATTGACCGGTAAATCGAGAGCTTCGTCTTTCGACTCAGCTCTTTCTTTACCACAACGGTTCGATACAACGCCCGCATCACTGCAGACGCTGCACCGATCCGCCTGTCAATCTCACGCTCCATCCTTCCCTCACTCGTGAACAAGACCCCGAGATACTTAAACTCCTCCACTTGAGGCAAGGACTCCCCACCCACCCGGAGTAAATAAATCGTCTCCATTGATCTTAACGAGTCAAAACGTCTGAAATTCAGATTAATATCCTGAAATCAAGACATTTTAACTCAGCAAGAACGTCATCATTTGCAGTGTACAGGGATATTATCGTACGGCGGTTGTCTCGAGTTGCTCCAGACAATGCACACTGCAAAAAAGGTATTTCTAGCTGAGTTAAAATGTCTTGATTTGAGGATATTAATCTGAATTTCAGACGTTTTGACTCGTTAAGATCAATGGAGACAATTTATTTAATAGAACCAGATTATTTTACTTGTTTCAAACCGTTTCTGACTTGTTTCAATACATTATTTCTTATTTCAATCCAAATTATCTGTCACTGGGTTAAGATCATTTTACTTACCCACAAATGTATTTTCTTATTTTAAGCAGGATCAGCCAGAAATACTTTGAAACCAGTGAAATATTCTGCATCACATCAACAATTAAATCTCATCAAGTCAAAACTTCTCAAATCCAGACAAAAATGATTAATACAACCCATTTTAAGCTGGGATAGATTTACATTTTTTGCTGTGCAGGAGATCATTTGGATTGAAATAAGAAATAATGTATTGGAACGAGTCACAAACGGTTTGAAACAAGTAAAATAATCTAGTTCCATTAAATAAACCGTCTCCACTGATCTTAACGAGTCAAAACGTCTGAAATTCAGATTAATATCCTGAAATCAAGACATTTTAACTCAGCTAGAAATTACTTTTTGCAGTACAACACGTCAAACACAAACGAATCACAACGTCGACGTAATAACGGATGTGTTTCTGCGTGGAGTCTGACCTGGCGTCGATCCAGAGTATGCGGCGCTCCAGGTAGTCCACGGTCAGTCCGTTGGGCCAGCCTCCGTTGCCCGTTTCCTTGTGGATGGTCTTGCGGCCCTGTCCGCTCATGGACGCCGCCTCGATCCGGGGCATGCTTGCGTCCCAGTCCGTCCAGAACAGGATCCTGCACGACACCGGCACGTCTCACTCACAGAACACAGAACACAACTCGACACGTTCGTTCTGTATGAGTTCGAAATGTGTTCTTTTTTTAAATTAGACGAACGTGAAATCTATGAGAAAACTGAAATATGAACAGCTTAAAGCGACAGGTTAAGGTACTCATTTCACCAAAACACAGTAAAGACAATTATATTTAAGATTCTGCTAAAGAATTAACATTTTTTAATCCCAGTTTGGCCATTTTTTTGGTTTAAATTTTTACTTCCTGGCTGTAAATCATGATGTCACACTAGGAATTCTGTAACCTAGCAACCATGTCATAAACTGGGCCAAAACTCCTCTAATGTCACAGAAATTATCATTTGACAAATAAAAATATACGGGAACACCTTATTTAGTTTAATTAACGTATACATAATCAGAAAAATGTCTCTCTTGGTTGTAAATTGTCCCTGGAGAGTCTCCCTGGTGTGACGTCATCTTGTTTTGGAACTCTGCTCTGCTTCCTATAAATTTCAACATATTTTCCAACTTTTTTCCACAAACTGACTTGACTTGACTTGATTGGTGTAAAACCACAATTAATATTTAAGATTCTGCTAAAGAATTAACATTTTTTTATCCCAGTTTGGCCATTTTTTAGGTTTAAATTTTTACTTCAAATCAAGACTAGGAAATTCTGCAACTGTTACCTAGCAACCATGTCATAAACTGGGCCAAAACTCCTCTAATGTCACAGAAGTTATCATTTGACAAATAAAAATTAAACTAAATAAAGGAACACCTTTAACCACTATTAATAAATACAACAGGTTTCATCCATCCATCAAATAAAGTCAAAACTAGAAAATCATAAAAAACTGTCACACGCACTTTAACATGTTTACTGAGGTCTAAAATACAGAGTTGGCAGGTTTTATACAGAATAAAACTGGATTTACTAGAATAATTTAAGTCATGGTGATGTAAAGCTGTCCTTAAGATAAAAATAAATGTAAAGTGTAAAGTCACATACTGTACGTCACTTTATAAATGAGATTCCTGATCATTAAAGGTATGAAAACACCCACAAAGAAAGCCAGGTCAGACTGAACGACTTAAGTTATTCTAACAAAGCTAACCACTTGTATTCACCTTATTCCGGACGTTGTTGTGGGCGCCGCCGTCTTGTTTCGGTTGTAGTTTATACGGAGCAGACGAGCTCAACAGAAAATAAGTTCTACACGGACTAAAAAGACGTTTTCAGGCCTCAGGAAATCGTTGCGTTGTTGACTTGTTGTTGTTCGTGTTCATTAAACATTTTACTCAAATCAATCTAGTTTATATAATGTTTTAGCGGCGAGACTTTTCATGTTTTTGTCACTTATTGTCACATTTTCGTCACTTAATGTCACTTGTCGCGTTATTCTCACTTTTTCCCGCATTTTTGTCACTTTTAATCACATTTTCTCACTTTTAGTTGCGTTCTTGTCACTTGTCACGTTTTTGTCACTTATTGTCGTGCATTTGTCACTTTCGTCCGTTTTTTGTCACGTTTTTGTCACTTTTAATCGCATTTTTGTCACATTTTTGTCTACACGACTAAAAAGCCGTTTTCAGGCCTCAGGAAATCGGTGCAGTGACTTCTTGTTGCACGATACGAGTACAACATTTTACAGAAATCAATCTACTTTCTTTAATGTTTTAGCAACGAGACATTTCCCTCGTTCTCCGTTTGCGTGAACAGAGTTTTCATCAAACCGGTTGTACGTTTACTACAGGAGTGTGGCGTTTCAGCTCATTTAAATACATGTATTTATAATTTTCATTTATAATTTTACATTGTCAGATTTTGTTTTTCTATTCAGTTTCTATTCACCTTATTCTGCCCCGCCCACTTTTGAAGTTTTTTACCACAGATACACACTTTTGTTGTAAACGCACTTCCGTTTGACGAGAACTCCGTTAAAGCTAATGACGAACGAGGGAAAAGTCTCACCGCTAAAATGTTACATAAAGTAGATTGATTTGTGTAAAATGTTTAATGAACACGAGCAACAACAAGTCAACAACGCACCGATTTCCTGAGGCCTGAAAACGCTTTTAGCCTCGAGAGTAGAACTTATTTTCTTGTTGAGCCTATCTGTTGTCTGTGTGAACTACAAGACGATTGTGCGCAGACGTGCAACTTCAGGAATAAGGTGAATACAATCCCAGAGTATTTTGCTGGCCATTTTTCTTGGTTAAAACTACTTTACTGTAATATTGAGAGAAAAGCAACTGTTTCCTTGTGTCTAAGATGATCGGGGGGCGTCTTATTGGGGCCCCTTCAGGTCGGGGGCCCAAGGCAATCGTGGCCTGTTGCCTAATGCTAAGTCTGCCATGTGACATGTGAGCTCTGAATCCAGCTCTAGACATGACTCAATCTGGAAAGGCTCTCACTCAAATCGTTTGGGACGTAAAAACAAGAAAATATGTTAAAATTGGGTTAAAATTCAGTTCAATTCAATGTATTTTTGTAGCGCCTAAAATCGTCTGAAAAAACATCTGACTGAAATGAGCCTCGTTTCAAACTGAAGCCGTTTCTGATCCTTTGCAGCTCAAACTATTGTCTGGACTCTTTGTGAAGCTCAGACTCTGTAGTTTTGTGTCTGATTTACTCTGATTACAAGAGGAAACTGCTCTGCAAAGAGGAAAACCAAACTGTAGAGTCCGTCTACATTTTCTTTGTTAAATCTATGAAGAAGTGAAGCTGTGTCTGTAGATTTTGCCTGATCGACACGACTTGTGGCTTTTGTTGGTTTTGACAATTCCTCTTTCAAAGCTGAAGCTAATTTAACAAAAAAATGTTTTAGAGACTTGTAATAAAGTAAAAAAAAAGTCCAGTCCATATTAAAGACCTATTACATTTTTAGGAATTTTAGTGTAATTAAAACAAAAAAACTTACTTATGGAGTAAAAACTGACTCTAATTCATCACAGAATGTTTGATTTGACTGAAAATAAGTGGGTCACAGCTTTCTTTTCATATCAAACACGTCCAGCAGCTGATAGTTTCCTTTTATCAGATGTGGATAAAAGCAAATAAATGAACTTTAAGTCTGAACATTAACAGGATCAAGTGTTTAAAGCTCCTCACCCGTCTCTGGGGTCCAGCGCGATGGCTCTGGGGTGCTCCACCTCTCCGGCCAGCAGGGTGGTCCTCATGGTCCCGTCCAGCTTGGCCACCTCGATCTGGTCCAGGTTACTCTCCACCCAGTAAATGTTCCCCGCGATCCAGTCCACGGCCAGGCCCTCGGGCGTGGCCAGACCGTACTGGATCACCACGTCGAAGCTGGTCAGCGCTGGGACAGAACAGACGGGCGCACCGGTTACATTTGGTTTATTTCACTGCTTTTTTATATTTTACGCTTTTTAGTTACGGTCTATTGACCTTATTCTGCCCCGCCCACTTTTGCCGTTTTCTGCACTTCCGTCTGTAAACACACTTTTGTTTGACGAGAACTCCGTTAAAGCTAATGATGAACGAGGGAAAAGTCTGACGCTAAAATGTTACATAAAGTAGATTGATTTGTGTAAAATGTTTAATGAACACGAGCAACAACAAGTCACAATGCAACGATTTCCTGAAAACGGCTTTTTAGTGGTGTAGACAAAAATGTGACAAAAATGCGATTAAAAGTGACAAAAACGTGGAAAAAAACAGAATAAAGTGGCAAAAATGCGGCAATAAGTGACGAAAACGCGACAAGTGACAAAAACGAACTAAATGGCTGACAAAAATGTGATTAAAAGTGACAAAAAGTGACAAAAACGGAAGAAAGTGACAAATGCGACAATAAGTGACAAAAAGCAACTAAAAGTGAGAGACAAAATGTGAGTAAAAGTGACAAAAATGCGGAAAAAAGTGACGAAAATGTGACAATAAGTGACAAAAACACGAAAAGTCTCACCGCTAAAATGTTACATAAAGTAGATTGATTTGTGTAAAATGTTTAATGAACACGAGCAACGACAAGTCACAGCGCAACTATTTCCCTGAAAACGTCTTTTTAGTCCATGTAGAACTTATTTTCTGTTGAGCTCGTCTGCTCCACTTAAACTACAACGGAAACAAGACGGCGGCGCGTACGGCAACTTCAGGAATAAGGTGAATTGTTTTACAGTAGTTCTATTATTTGTTGAATAAAGAACTACTCTATTGTTTTAGAGTAGTTCTTTATTTTTGTTTTACAGTTTTATTATTAAGAGCACTTTAATTGGTTTTTTATTGTTGTTTTTTGTGCACTTTGGAAACATTTCAGTGCATAAAATGTGCGATATTGGATGTTCATTGGAGCTGTCACTAGCGATTATTTTAGCAGTCGACTAGTCAGAGATCATTTTTTCGATTGTACATTTAAAGGGCCTATGACAGGTTGAAATACAGTGATCCCTCGTTTATCGTGGGAGTTGCGTTCCAAAAATAACACGCGAAAAGTGAAATCCGTGAAGTAGTCACAGCTTTATTTTTTATTATTTTACAATGCAATACTGAACTATGGAATGAAACCAAAAATCAAAACCTGTTTTAAAGCCCAAAATTTGTTTAAAACAATACTTTTAATATAATAATACAAGGTTGTAAACATTGTCACTGGTGTATTTCACAGTCTGTGCCTCTTGGTCCTGACTCCGCCCCCTGTAGCCTCTGTTTCTACTGAAGGCGCACGACTCTTTCTTTAGTTGTTGGCGCTCTTTCTTTTTCTGAGCAAGAAGATTTTTATAAACGGATATGCCACCTTCGATTATATTTGAGAACTGCAATGAACGACTCATCAAAGGGTCCCGTTCTTGTGCGTGCGCTGAAGTTCAGTGGATGCACTGTAAAAATATCCGCACTGTAAAAAAAATCCGTGAAAGATGAAACGCGATAGAGCGAGGGATCACTGTACTCATTTAACTAAAATGCAGTTAAGATAAATATATTCAAATTTCTACTAAAATCTTTACAAATGTAACCCCAGTTTAGCTGTTTTTTAGGTTTTAAATTTTACTTCCTGGTTGTAAAGTATGACATCACACTAGGAAATTACCATAGCAACCACACTGTACATTGGCCAAAACTCCTCTAATGTCACAGATTTTGTTCATTTGACAAAGAAAAACACATGTGACACCTTTATTTTGTTGAATCAAAGTTTAAAGGGTCAAAAAAGTAGTTTCTTTTGTGTAAATTATGCATAGCATTTGTCTCCCCAGTGTGATGTCATCAGTTTGTTTACTTCCTGTCACTGTCAACAGATTTTTCAACTTTTCTCCACAAATAGCGACTTGGTTGGTGTAAAACTATAATTTGTATTTACACAAAGTATTAATACACTGAATAAAGTCAAAATTTGACAATCATAAAAACCCGTCATACGCACTTTAAAGTTTTCAAATACATTATTAGCCAAACAAAAGGTTGAAATACGTTGACTAAAGGCTTCTAGATACAGAAGATTCATGATTATTGATGAAATATGCAATAATCTATTATTTTTGGACATTTTGATAATAATGTCACTGTCGTTGTTATAAAAAGTCTTTATAATGTGTTTTAGAGTCTGTTTAGTTCAGTTTTTTATAGTCGACTCGTCACAATTAGTTGACCAATCGCTGCAGTCCTAATGTTGATTATAACGTCTGAAACAATAGATTTTTCACAGCTGCAACTTTAATTGTTAAAAGCATTAATAAGGGGCAGTAAGAGTTATCTGTCCTGTGCTGCTGTGTGTGCTGTGCATGTGATTGAGGTAGTTTTACATGAATTTTACAATTTTAAATACATTTTATTGTCATTTTTATGCTTTTATTTTTGTCCTGTGTTTTAAATTGTATTGTTTTGTGATTTTAATGTGTTTTTATGACTGTAAAGCACTTTGAGTTCTTTTGTATGAACTGTGCTCTGCAAATACATTTAGTTTGATTGATCTGATTGACATTCGTCCCACAAATGTCCAGTTTCAGAATCTTTTTAATGGGACACAGTCTTCAAAATCAACATTAATGAGCTTTGAACCTCGTTACAACGGTGTTTCTTCTTCATTAGTTCATTCAAACTTGTATTTTAATTTAGGTTAATCCTGTTTTGGGGCTCGTTTGGAGGTTCAAGTGCTCAGAAAATGCCGGTTTTCCCCTGAACTCAGATGCAATTATTCAAAAGACTTTAAGTGAAAAGTGTAGATTTATCAAATGTCACAAAGCCACTTTTCAAAAATAAATACATGTTACTCTAAATGTGCTGCTTGTTTCGATGAAATGTGTTTTGACAACATTGAAAAATTGCGTGTCAAACTGTGGAATGCATTGAATTATATTAATTTTAATGCTGCACTAACATTTATACATTTAAAACAATGTACAAGGAGAAAATAATGACGGACTGTAAATAAGGAAAGGAAATGAGTCACTGAAATGTAAACCAAAACAAAATTGCTCACATTCGGTCTGGGTTAGAATGAGAACGACTCAAATTTTATTTTAATCGATTTGAGAAAGGGGCAGGGTTTATAAGATTTATCTTCTTCCTGTTCTTTTTGTTTGTGCCAATCATGCATAGAATGAATCTGCTGGAAATGTATTGTTTTTGTTTTTTGTAGTACAGTGATCCCTCGCTATATCTCGTTTCATCTTTCACGGCTTCGCTGGTTCACGGATTTTTTTTACAGTGCGGATATTTTTACAGTGCAATGTGCTCTGAATCCTGATTGGCTCAGGGGCTTTACTGTTGTCTAGTTCTCAAATATAATTGAAGGTGGCATATCCGTTTATAAAAATCTTCTTGCTCAGAAAAAGAAAGAGCAACAACAACTAAACAAAGACTCGTGCGCCTTCAGTAGAAACAGAGGCTCCAGGGGGCGGAGTCAGGACCAAGAGGCACAG
The DNA here is from genome assembly GCA_019453435.1 of Rhinogobius similis. Taxonomy (NCBI): domain Eukaryota; kingdom Metazoa; phylum Chordata; class Actinopteri; order Gobiiformes; family Gobiidae; genus Rhinogobius; species Rhinogobius similis. The sequence continues at coordinate 24,075,020 of CM033619.1, read as the reverse complement.
ACTGTGAAATACACCAGTGACAATGTTTACAACCTTGCATTACTATATTAAAATTATTGTTTTAAACACATTTTGGGCTTTAAAACAGGTTTTGATTTTTGGTTTCATTCCATAGTTCAGTATTGCATTGTAAAATAATAAAAAATAAAGCTGTGACTACTTCACGGATTTCACTTTTCGCGTGTTATTTTTGGAACGCAACTCCCGCGATAAACCAGGGATCACTGTACTTGGTTTGTTTTCTGAATTCGAGCTAATGAAAGTAAATGGCATGTTCAGAATCAGATCAGAATTACTTTTATTTATCCCCAAGGGGAAATTCTTTTTGTTACATGTGCAACCGACCAGTAGAGGCAGTAAAGTATTAAAAACAAAATAAGATACATATAAAATAAAAATAAAATACAATAGATCTATAATGGTCAACCCCATTTAACTTATAAAGTGTCTTTATTAATCAACTAAACCCCCGATATGAACAATTTACAATAAGCTTAAAGGGCCCATGACAGTATGAACTACTCATTTAACCAAAATGTAGTTCAGATAAACATATTTCAAAATTAGCTAAAATTCTTTACAAATTTTACACCGGTTTCGCAATTTTTAGCTTTTTAATTTTACTTCCTGGTTGTAAATGATGACATCACGCTAGGAAAATACCATAGCAACAACACTGTACACTGGGCCAAAACTCATCTAATGTCACATTTTTTTGATTTGACAAATAAAAATAAATGTGAGCACTTTTATTTTGTTGAATTCATGTTTAAAGGGTCAAAAAAGTAGTTTCTTTTCTGTAAATTATGCGTAATCTTTGTCTCCCCAGTGTGATGTCATCAGTTTGTTTACTTCCTGTATTTTTCAACAGGTTTTTCAACTTTTCTCCACAAACAGCGATCTGATTGGTGTAAAACTATTATTTCTATTTACAACAAGTATTAATACACTAAATAAAGTCAAAATTAGAAAATCATAGAAACCTGTCATACGCACTTTAACTCTACTATCCTTGTCTATTTACATATTCACATGATTCACATGTTCAATCAATCAACAAAAATTGTATTTAAAAAATGTCACGATGAAGAGGCGGGGCTTATCAGTTCTGCAGAAGTTAATGGACCTGTTTCTATTACTGAGCAGTTTTAGTTTAGTTTAGTTTGTTTAGTCTTTATTTGAAGGGACAATGTACAGAGACATTAAGCTCATAAAAAACAGAGATGTTCCGCACCAGATTAGAGCTAAAGAGCTAGTTTCCATCTGCAGTAGAATAAATATTATAGTTAATAATAATAATATAGTTTTAGATCATTATTGTTGTTTACTAAGAACAAAATGTAGAACGCTGAGCTACTTCAGTTGTATTTCATTCCTAAGTAGCGCAGTATTTCTCCTTTAAAGTGATAATTGACGCATCCAAAGAACTATTATTGATCCAAACTCTTAAACCGAACTTCTGTTTCATTAATATCTCTCATGGCGCTTATTTCTTTAGCTAAAAGTTCATTTGGTGTTACGTGAAAATACATTTAGTCCTATCAGCCTTTGTTTAAAGCTGCCGAGGAAACTTGAGCTAATATTTCAAGTTTCTGCTTCATTAAAATAAACTTTGCCGGCAGCGCTCCCCTGATTAATTCAAACATTATTACGAAACGTGAGAAGAAAAGCTTCGAGAGGCTGAGACGGAGCCGGCGGCAATATTCACAAACCCACTGTAACCCAAATTGGATTTATGCTCCAGTTCACTGTTTAGCGCTTGTTTAAATGCAATAAGGCCATTTGTATTCAACGCCGCCGAAGTCCTCCGAGTGAGAAACAAACACGAGCATCCAAAGAGTGACGGGAAACAAAATAACCACAAAATACAGATGACGAGCAGGTTTTGGACAGCGCTTTGGATTCACAGAAAAGAACACTGGCACAGATTCGTTTACAAAGCAATTCTGGGGAAAGTTCCGGCGATAAATGAGCGGCTTCACTCACTACAAAACTATTTTTTAAGGCTGCACAGTATAGGAAATTAGTGCGATATATGATACGGCTATTAAGATCTACGATATCGATATAATTGCGATCTCTAAATACTTTTTGAGTATCAGTACTAAGGCTGAAACTAACAATTATTTTAGCAGTCAACTAGTCAGGGATTATTTCTAAATATTCTACTAAATATATGTTGATATATTGTGAATGCAGGCCTCCAGAGAGAGAATATTAGTTTTATTAATAATATATTCCATCCATCCATCCATCTTCTTCCGCTTATCCGGGGCCGGGTCGCGGGGACAGCAGTCTAAGCAGGGACTCCCAGACTTCCCTCACCCCAGACACTTCCTCCAGCTCCTCCAGGGGGATCTCGAGGCGTTCCCAGGCCACAGAGACATAGTCCCTCCAGCGTGTCCTGGGTCTACCCCGGGGCCGCCTCCCGGTGGGACATGCCCAGGGACAGAACACCTCCCGAGAGAGGCGTCCAGGAGGCTCCAGAACAGAGGCCTGAGCCTCAGCTGCTCCTCTGGACGTGGAGGAGCCGCGGCTCTACTCCGAGCTCCTCACTGTCTCTGAGGGAGCGCCCAGCCACCCGGCGGAGGAAGCTCATTTCGACGCTTGTATCTCGTCCTTTCAGTCATTACCCAGAGCTCATGACCAGGTGACAGAGGAGCGTATAATAATATATTACTATTATTAATAATATAGTGTTTGATTGAGGAAAATCCGATTTTTTTTTTTTTTGCCATTTTTCTGCTAATTTCTTTTGAAAAAAGCTTGATTTTATTCAGGATCTTCCCTTTTCAATGTTTGATTTTATAATCAGAATATCAGATGAAGACTTTGGTGTTACTGCGATATATTTAGCTTTGTTGCGATATCGTTATTGCGTCAGACAATATTGCGATATCGATACATTTGCGATAGATTGTGCAGCCCAACTGTTTTTCTTTTTTCGCGTTTCTCACATAATATAATATAATAAATGTGTAACAGAGCGCACTGGGTGATTTGCAGGTTTCAGCAAATCAAACTGAATGCTTTTTGATGCTGCATTTCAAGATTTTAATGCAATAATCCACATCAAAACGAGAAATTTACTCTTTTATCATGTCTTATAATCACTGCATTGGGCAGCAGAATGACCAGAATATAATAAACTACTTTAGAATATTCATAAAGGTAACTTACATGAAATTTAAACCATGCACATGTATGTTTGGAAGACAAGCTTTTATTTTTTTAAATCTGGGATTCAAAATACATTTGAAAGTCCTAAGTCCTAAGGGTCAGGAAAGTTGCAGCTGCTTTTCCGCGCAGAGACAGCAGGGGGCGACTACGGGGGCTTCAAACGCCCGAAAATACATCTGCAACCACCACACGGACTCACAAAGATTAATAAGTAAATAAATAAGTTAAAACGTTACTTAGTTCTGCTTTAACTAAATATTTTGCTACTACTGACCTTTACAAAACCGTAGTGGAGTAGAAAGTACACATTCCTGCTCTCAAATGTAGTGAAGTAAAAGCAAAACGTATCAGATACAACAAATGACGTGCTTTTGCTTTTGTACGTGGTCTGGTCTGTTCCTGTTATAGACCTGGTTAAGTTCTGGTGGTACCAAGGGCCAGAAAGCTAAATGTTTTATGAAGTACTTAAAGAACAAATATTAGGGCTGTAATCGACTGAAGAAATTCTTGGTCGACTGAAGAATTTCCCTATCGACCCGATTAATCGACTAAAAAGGGGTTTGACAAACATCTCTCTGTATCTGACCCACACTGCACTCAATAAAACACAAGTACTCAGGAGTTCATGCAAAAAAATTACAATTTATACAGAAAAGTACTCGGAAACAGTGTTCTTATATGTTAGAGATATATAAATTAGATTAAACTGATGAAGAATATTTTAGCTTCACAAAACTCAGTGCATAGAAGAAGTCACTAGAGCTACATGTGCACTGGAGGCTCATTTAGGACAATACTGGAGGCTGCCACTAGGGGCAAGTCTTGTAACTACTGCAGCAAGAAAACACAGCTGTGAGGAACCTGTGCCATGGTCGTGAGATCATGGGGGTCAGTGAGTTTACACGTGGGTTCAAAGAATAATAACGTGCTTGGGAGGAGTAGTGCCCTAAACCTAGGAAACTATAGGAGAAGAGCCGAGCTGTGGGGGGTAATGGTTCTGAATATTCAGAGCTATAAATCGGGCTGCATTCTCTTTGTTGGGGCTTCTGGAGGTTTTTTCTTCGTGCCATGATCTGGGACACTGGGTAGAGGAGCTGGTCTGCGAACCACCCAGATCTTACATTTTACCAAGGATGACGTTATTTTTTGGACAATAAAGACTCTATTGCATTGAATTTCGTCGAGTGTGTCTTCTTCATTGTGTCAAACATGCGAGCGTCACCCAGAAGAAATGATGACACAACAAAACACATGATTCACTCCAAAATGTTAATGAACACGAGCAACAACAAGTCAACAACAACAAGTCAACAACGCACCGATTTCCTGAGGCCTGAAAACGTCTTTTTAGTCCATGTAGAACTTATTTTCTGTTGAGCTCGTCTGCTCCATGTAAACTAATACAATGGAAACAAGACGGCGGCGCGTACGGCAACTTCTGGAATAAGATGAATAAAAAAACCCCAAAGTGAACATGAATCGTGATCAAATCGAAATCATGATCTGGCCCCAAGGAAATCATGATAATCATTTTTTGTCATATTGCCCAGCTCTAAATGAAGCTACATGTTACTCCAGGTGTGTTTTTGACGACGGAACAAAGTTAGAACATGGATAAAAGCTCTAGAAAGTCAGTTTTGCGTAATATTTGTCCTTTATAATGTTCAGAACCGGTGGCCAGGTGTTGGAGTCAGCACTAGTGAAGACACAGGTGATCACAGCCTGTTTACAGACGTGTAAAGGCTAACGTTGGTGTATCTCTTCACGTGGCGGGGCTGAGGGTCACAGATCGGTTGGGTTTAACTCGAGTGTGGCCTTGTTTACTCGCTCTGAGGCGCTGTGTGCCAGGCGTCTGGTAAACAGCTCTAATTCAGACGCTCTAATCACACGGACACAGCTAATTATCAGGATGAGTCATTAGTGTCGGCTGCAAATACGCACACACGCACACAAGATCACAAGCACACACACACATCAGATTAGAATATAGATCAGGCAAAACCAGGCCCTCCAAGGGACATGATCCGGCCCTCAACTATCTTTATAAATATACAACATATTTAGTCCAAGTATAGTCCTGCTTTAGACCTGGTTTAGTCCTGGTTTAGTCCTGCTTAAGACTTAGTTTAATCTTGGTTCAGTCCTGGTTTAGACTTGGTTTAGTCCTGGTTTAGTCTTGATTCAGTCCTGGTTTAGACCTGGTTTAGTCTTGATTCAGTCCTGGTTTAGACCTGGTTTAGTCCTGGTTTAGTCCTGCTTAAGTCCAGGTTTAGTCTTGATTCAGTCCTGGTTTAGACCTGGTTTAGTCTTGATTCAGTCCTGGTTTAGTCCTGGTTTAGTCTTGATTCAGTCCTGGTTTAGACCTGGTTTAGTCCTGGTTTAGTCCTGCTTAAGACTTAGTTTAATCTTGGTTCAGTCCTGGTTTAGACTTGGTTTAGTCCTGGTTTAGTCCTGCTTAAGTCCAGGTTTAGTCTTGATTCAGTCCTGGTTTAGACCTGGTTTAGTCTTGATTCAGTCCTGGTTTAGACCTGGTTTAGTCCTGGTTTAGTCCTGCTTAAGACTTAGTTTAATCTTGGTTCAGTCCTGGTTTAGACTTGGTTTAGTCCTGGTTTAGTCCTGCTTAAGACTTACGTTTAATCTTGGTTCAGTCCTGGTTTAGACTTGGTTTAGTCCTGGTTTAGTCTTGATTCAGTCCTGCTTAAGTCCTGGTTTAGTCCAGGTTTAGTCTTGATTCAGTCCTGGTTTAGACCTGGTTTAGTCCTGGTTTAGTCTTGATTCAGTCCTGGTTTAGACCTGGTTTAGTCCTGGTTTAGTCTTGATTCAGTCCAGGTTTAGACCTGGTTTAGTCCTGGTTTAGTCTTGATTCAGTCCAGGTTTAGACCTGGTTTAGTCCTGGTTTAGTCTTGATTCAGTCCAGGTTTAGACCTGGTTTAGTCCTGGTTTAGTCTTGATTCAGTCCATGTTTAGACCTGGTTTAGTCCTGGTTTAGTCCTGATTCAGCCCTGGTTTAGACCTGGTTTAGTCTTGATTCAGTCCAGGTTTAGACCTGGTTTAGTCTTGATTCAGTCCTGGTTTAGTTCTGGTTCAGTTCTGCAGATGTTGTTAAAGCCTTTTCTTACATATTTTTTATATTTCAAAAGTGTCAGGCTCTTTTTTTTTTTCAAATATTCTCCATATTCGCCACATTTCAACCTTTATCTGGTTAAAAATGTATTTCAAAAGTCTCCATGTACAATAGAAATAATCGTTTGACCAGTCGACTAATACATTAAGTGTTAGTTGCAGCTCTAATGTGGACCAACCCAGGACTAGAACCAGATCGAACAAAGTCTTCATGAGTCGTATAAGCCAGTGGTTCTCAAAGTGGGGGTCGGGAGAAATATTACACTGTATTTGGTCTATTTTTTATTACAAACAGTATATTTTAGTGAAATAGGGTCCAATAAGACAATAACCTATTCAGATTGGGTGGACTGCTCCTCGTCCGCCTGGAGGAACTCTTTAAAGCCACCTCCCTCTTGAGTGGTTCTGGTTCAGTCCAAGTGGATGTCAGTCCTAGTTCATCTGCAGCCTGTCCGTCCGTGGGAGTAGGATCTCTCCTTCACTGTGGTTCTCCCCGAGGTTTCTACTTTTTCCCATGGGGTTTTTTGTAGTTTTTCCTCGCCGCGAAGGAGGGTCAAAGGACAGGGGCATTCTGGGACAGTTATCTGAACTGCTTTTACCTGTGGCCCATCGAGGCAACTGTTGTTGTGATTTTGGGCATTAGAAAAATAATTTGATTTGATTTGATTTGAGATAACAAATACTAAACTAGTTTTAACACATTTTGACGCTTACAATTGTTTCTACTGTCACTTTAAAGGGCCTATGACAGGTTGGACTACACATTTGACTAAAATGTAGTTAAGATAAATATATTTCAAATTTTGCTAAAATGCTGTTCAGATTTTATCCCAATTAAGCAATTTTTCAGGTTTTAATTTCACTTCCTGGTTGTGAATGATGACATCACACTAGGAAATTAGAAAGTACATTGGGCAAAACCTGATCTAATGTTAGAGATTTTTTAAATTTGACAAATCAAAATACACATGAACGCCTTTATTTTGTTGAATTAATGTTTAAAGGGTCAAAAATGTTGTCTCTTTTACGTAAATTATGCATAACCTTTGTCTCCCTAGTGTGATGTCATCAATTTGTTTACTTCCTGTAATTTTCAACATATTTTTCCATTTTCTCTACAAACAGCTACTTGATTGATGTAAAACTATCATTTATATTTACAACTGGTATTAATACACAAAATAAAGTTAAAATTAGAAAATGTTAAAAACCTGTCATACGCACTTTAATTTCACTTTGGGGGTCCCGAGTTGGCTATTTTGGGGGTCCTGGCCAGAAAAGTTTAAGAAACCCCTGGTCCCAACCAGAAACAAACCGGGAAAAGAGTGAATGCAGCCGAACGCAGACACAGACAGACGAAGGAGTGACTCATTGTTGACTATTAGCTTTTAGCAAGACTAAATATGCATGTACCGTCCCTTCGGTGCGGCTCTTGGCGCGAAGCAAAGCACTTGTGTTCGACAAACAGCCTGACGAACAATAATAAACATTAATAATAATTTCTCACCAAACACAGACTTAATCTTAAAGGAAAAATATTCAGCATTTTTCATATTGTTAATAGCCTTTAACCATGCTCAAGTGCCTTAAATTTGCCATCTAATGTTTAATTAAAAAAACTTTCTTATTCATTCTGTGACCTGTGTTATCAGTCACTATGAAATGACACTTACTGAGTGCGTCCAGCCAGCAGATGGCGCCAGTGCTATATACAATCTAGTGAAGTTGGCGCTGAAAAGACGTCATTGTGCGGATTTGCTGCAGCAATTATCGTGTTTAGATAAACGAAATGCGTTTATAGATGAAACGAGTTTATAGATGATTTAAAGTGCCCATGACAAGTTGGACTACGCTTTAACTAAAATGCAGTTAAGATAAATATATTCCAAATTCAACTAAAATCTTTACACATTTTCCCCTGCTTAGTATTTTTTACTTCCTGGTTGTAAATGATGACATCACACTAGGAAATTACCATAGCAACCACACTGTACACGGGGCCAAAGCTCTTCTAATGTTCTGGATTTTTTTATTTGCGAAAGAAAAATGTGAACGGTGAAATGTGAACACCTTTGTTTTGGTGAATCAATGTTTAGAAGTTTCTTTCGTGTAAATTATGCATAACCTTTGTCTCCCCAGTGTGATGTCATCGTTTTGTTTACTTTCTGAAATTTTCAACATATTTTCAACTTCTCTCCATGTGCACCGGCCTGATTGGCGTGAAACTATCATTTATATTTACACCAGGTATTAATGCACTGAATAAAGTCAAAATTAGAAAATCAGTTTAACCTGTCATTCGCACTTTAAAGGTCCCATATCATGCCAAATGGACTTTTCAGAGGTTTTAACCTTCCTCCAGTGCTATTTGGGCCTCGTATGTTGTGCCCAAAGTGGTTTTTTGATTGATTCCCTCATGTTTTCACTAGAGAACTGTCTTTTCCGTCCCCCTCGGCTGAGCAGCAGACGGGGGCTCCTCACTAAGATGACACGGCTTCACCAGGATGAGGCGGTGTTTAAGCCACGCCTCCAGGAAGCGCGCACGGAGCACACGGCGCATGCACCATCTCCGCTCTAGGCTTCGTCACGGGTTGGGCGGGGGAGGCAGCCTGCTCTCTGTTCGGGGGGGTCAGATCTCAGAGTGAGCCGTTTGCTTTTACAAGGAGGGGGGCCAGTCCAAGAAATGGGTGTTTTTTGTAAACTGTTATGTTATGGATATTACACAACGCAAAATTTTATCAACAAAGCCCTTAGAATAGACTGTGTAAAGGGGAAAAGAGCAGAATATGGGACCTTTAAGGACTTAAAACAGCGGAACATTCTCTGATGAGTGACGTATGAAGTCTGAAAATACGTCCGAAAATCCCGGGAGTTCAGCAGAAAGTGTGTTTGATGCTTTCTTGTTTCTTTGGGCAATTTCAAGCGACTTTCAGTGTCCAAACAGCACTAAACAAACCAAACGCATTACTATTTTGTATGCTTTGCTTTGCGGAGAAGTAAATAAGGCTGTGTTTGTCAGACAGCGACAGACAGACGAACAAAAGAGTCGACAAGGCCAGTTCAATTTATGAATCCGAGCCGCACAACGAGGATCTGAATGTAAAATGAACACACGTTTAAAGCGGCGCTGGAGAGAGAAGAGCCACGGTCCCTGCATTTTGAATCGGCTTTGTTTTACAGAGAGCAAATTAAAAACAGCAGATCGCAAAGAGGACGATGGATGCTTCAGTCGTGCGCGTTCTGTTGTTCAAGTGGCACCGTTTGAATAGTTTACGCAGCGACATAAGGGCTCGTTTGAAGTTATGACTCAACTACGTCTCATTATTGTAATAACAACAGATGACAGCGAAGCGACCAACTGTTGGAGTACATTTGGAGAAGAAGAAGAAGAAGCGCAGAGGCTGATGGAAAGGACTGGTCTGTTTTCAAAGTGCAGATTATAACTGACTATAACACAATCTACTAAAATCAACGACTGTTTGTCTTTTTCAACAGATGTGGGCACAGTTTCTGAACATTTTTAGCGTAAAGGGCTACATTGCATGCCGTACAACACAACTATATATCCTTAAAATGTGGCTTTTCTCTCAAATCAAAGCAGTGTTGCCAAATAGAAACGGACATACTCTACAAGTAAAAAGGGTTTAACGTTGGTACCTGACTTTTACGGTCTAAAAACTGGGGAAAAATGTTTTTGTTTACACTGTTGCATTCTATTCAGCGCACCAAGTTTATAAGACTTAGTCTTACACGAGTTTACACGACTTTTAGAGGCCAGAGCGAGTTCTGCTGTCATTGTAAAGCTAACAAACACTTCCTGGTTATCAGAGAATAAAACAGGCTATAATTAGATGTAAAAACACACAGCGGTCTCATTTTGACCCTGAGATCTGCTTTTACAACATAGTGTAAAGTCCAGTGGTGACAGATACCCTAGACCAATGGTTCCCAAAGTGGGGGTCGGGACCCCCCGGGGGGTCGCGAGAGGTGAGCTGGGGGTCGCGAGATGATTTTAAGATCACACTTTAATTAATATGACATTGTATTTGCTCTTTTTTATTAATCAAAAACAGTATATTTTAGAGAAATAGGGTCCACTAAGACAATAAACTATTCAAATAACCAGTATTAAACTTGATTTCACACTTAAAATTATTGCTACTGTAATTTTCATTTCGCTTTGGGGGTCCCGAGTCAATTGCGTGGCTAATTTGGGGGTCCCGGGCAGAAAAGTTTGGGAACCCCTGCTCTAGACCAATGGTTCCCAACTTTTTTTTTCTCGAGTACCCCCTAAGCTTTGTCTCACACTTAGAGTACCCCTTAACTTGAGTTTTGGGCGGATACATTGGTTTAATGGTCGAATACAGTTAATTATTACATTATATTTGTTGTTTTAATTGTGTTAATGGGCCAAAATACTCCAAAAAGATGCTAAATTTACAACTAATTACACGTTTTCAGTCAGATAAAAGTACATTTTATCTCCATTCCAAGTGACCCCTGGTAATTGCTCACGTACCCCTTGGGGTCCCCGTACCCCTGGTTGGAAAACACTGCCCTAGACTACCGAAATAATGCTTAGCTGCAGCCCTAGACTTTGCCGCACACTGCATGGATGATGCGGTGTTTGCTCGAAGCCTCACCTCCGTTCTCCGACAGCTTCCCGCGGTAGATCTTGTCCTCCACCACGTCGGTCCAGTAGAGGGCGCTCTGGCTGAGGTGGAAGTCCAGGGCGATGGTGTTCCTCAGGCCGGGCACCAGCACGCTGAACTCGCCCTTGTTCAGGTCGATTCTGCGGATCTCGTGTCGGTTAGAGAAGATGATGAATGGCTTGAACGGGTCTGGAGGGAAAAAAGACGGAGAGTCACGTTTAAATGCAGTTTACAGTTTAAAGAAAAAACATTGTTCTGTAAAAAAGAAAAGAAGAAGAAATATCACGAGTAAAGGGAGGTTTACAAAAGACAAAGTCGACATGACTTCATTTACCTTCATTTTAATTAGTGGTGCTCAAAAAATATATTTAATGTCTAGACTAAACATGGACCGGCCTCCTGCTGGTGCCAGAGTCAGGACTAAACATGGACCAGAGTCAGGACTAAACATGGACCAGAGTCAGGACTAAACATGGACCAGAGTCAGGACTAAACATGGACCAGAGTCAGGACCAGAGTCAGGACTAAACATGGACCAGAGTCAGGACTAAACATGGACCAGAGTCAGGACTAAACATGGACCAGAGTCAGGACTAAACGTGGACCAGAGTCAGGACTAAACGTGGACCAGAGTCAGGACTAAACGTGGACCAGAGTCAGGACTAAACATGGACCAGAGTCAGGACTAAACATGGACCAGAGTCAGGACTAAACACGGACCGGAGTCAGGACCAAACATGGACCAGAGTCAGGACCAAACGTGGACCAGAGTCAGGACTAAACGTGGACCAGAGTCAGGACTAAACGTGGACCAGAGTCAGGACCAAACATGGACCAGAGTCAGGACTAAACGTGGACCAGAGTCAGGACTAAACGTGGACCAGAGTCAGGACTAAACACGGACCAGAGTCAGGACTAAACATGGACCAGAGTCAGGACTAAACACGGACCAGAGTCAGGACTAAACATGGACCAGAGTCAGGACTAAACACGGACCAGTGTCAGGACTAAACATGGACCGGCCTCCTGCTGGTGCCAGGTCCATACTTCATACTTATTTTGTCAAGTCAAACTGATTTAGTCACCCAGGTGCACTTTTTGTCACTTTTATAAGGGTTTTTGTCACTTTTCGTAGCATTTAAGTCATTAACAGTTGCGTTTTTGTCACTTTTAGTCACATTTTTGTCACTTTTTGTTGCGTTTTTCCCATTTTCGTCCATTTTCAGATGTGTTTTGGCTGCTTTTAGTCACGTTTTATTTGGTTGAAGACCATTTTTATCGTTTTTAGTCGTATTTTTGTGTTGTGTTTTACCAAATCTAAAGTGCATGGTTTGCATTGTATTATATTTTGTCGTTTGTGAAGGAAATTATTGCACTTCAAAAAATATAGCCTTTGCATTTGGCTGATTGCATCCATTCAAACTGTGATTTCGATTCGATTTCGATTCATCGCGCAGCCCTATCACAACGATCAAACCACAAAGAATGCAATTATCGAAGTGTTTCGCAAACCACAAAATATCCTGACTTCTATAAACATTTCCTGAATTCCATATTTCATGCTTGCAGTAGTTTATTCGTCGTATTGCAGTCTTCTCTCGGACATCGCTGCTCCTGAACCTGTTTAAAATGTGCACTTTGAAGAGCGTCCAACTGCGAAGACACAGATCGCAAATCGAATCGCAACGTTTCTCTGTCAAATCGAAATCAGACACAGCGACGTCTCCGCTCCACAGCGCGACGAACGTGATCCAGAGACACGAGAAGCCGCTGTCAAAGCCCGGTTTAAAGTCTGTAATCCTGGTTAATTATAAGCCGTGTAAATGCGAGTTATCTGCAGCTCACAGACCGCATCCGTAATCTGCTGTTTCAACACATACGAGGGAGAAATATTACGCTTTAATATTATAAGGACGATCAACTGATGAATTTGGAACTAGATTTTGGAAGTCTTAATAAAAACGATGGACTTTTAATTATGCGGGGATAGTAGAAGGGCTTAATTATGGAAAATAAATATAATAGTGTTTAATTTTTCTTGTTATTAGGCAAGGCAAGTTTATTTGTAGAGCACGATTCAATTTAAAGTGCTTTATATAACAGAATAACGTCACATTAAAACAGATTAAGATGTAGAAAATCATTATGAAACTACGTTAAAAGAGAAGAGTGCAGATAAATCAAGTCTTGAAATTAACCTTGACTACATTTGTCAGATTTCTTTCTCTCTTTTCTTGTTCCTTTTTCCTTCCTTTCTGCAGCTTCTTTTTGTCACATTTCTAAACATTCAAAGTGCCGTTTTACGATTTCAGTTATTTGTTTTGTTTGCGGCGTCTTTTTGGACAGAATTCATTTTTCTGCATCATTTGTTTTGTTTCTCGACGCCGTCAGACGCTGTCACTCATCCTTCCTTTAAAGCGAGGCGCGGCAGGTGAAGAGGAAAGATATCAATTGTAAACTTCTCCTGTAGTTTAGTCACATAAATGTAAGAAGAGGTTTGTTTTCGTGTAGAAATGAGGCTTTTTATGTGTAAAAATGGTTAAAATACACATATTTGGGACATTTAAATCTGGAAAATGGACAGAACCAGGTTTACATTTCTTAGTTCATTTTGTACACATAATAGCTATATAAAACTTTTGGATTTCTTATTTAGTTTTTGAGTAAACTAGATTGATAGATAGACTACATTACTTAAAACACACTTTTTTACGCTTGCTTTTAACGCTGCTTGAGCAGATACCATGGTATATTCGAACATTAATGCAACATTTTTTACTGTTTATATGTGTATATTTGTGTTTCTGAAACTTTACCTGTGAAGCACTTTGGTCAACCATGGGTGTTTTTTTAATGTGCTATAGAAATAAATGTGATTGATTGATTGATTGATAGATAGATTGATTGATTGAACTGAAAATTGTCCAAAAAATTCAAATTTTGCCTATTTTTTATTTTAATTTTTTTACCCAAAACTTGAGTGGGCAGAAAAAATCAGAAAAAAAAGGTCCGCACATCAATATCTTCAAGCGGGAGCGTAGGAAGACAGGGAGCAACCCAAAAATTGAAAAAGATTTCCCGCACACCGCCTTACTTGCAAAATATGTGAGTTTATTCAAGCAACGTTTCGGCACTAGGCCTTCATCAGGCTAATGGAGGATGAGCTCCAGGTGGCCATCTTAAATAGGGTGTGGCAAACACCCCAGGGTGCCAAATAATTAACTGAACAGTGCCCCCCAAAAAGTAATTTACAAAACACCAAGTGTATTGCCGTACATTACAATAAAACAATGACAAATTCATGTAAAATGGTCTATAATAGAGTCAAAACTTGAGTAAATCAATTTTAGAATCAGATGTCAAATAAAAAGAAAGAAAAATATTTTAAGAAAACAACCTTTGAAGTTACAATGTCCCAGAGAAATCTATGGATGAAGTGGATTCAATGAAAGAATTAAACCTTTTCAAGAGCAGACTGGAAGTTTGTCATTTCCACATGAAAGCGGATATGTTAAGAGAGCAAACTGACCAAAAAACAAACACTTAAAAAAAATTAGCTTTGCCTGTAGAGCAGTGGTTCCCAACCTTTTTGTTTCGAGTACCCCCACAAGCTTTGGCTCACACTCAAAGTAGCCCTTAACTTGAGTTTCAGGCAAATAATTGGGTTTATTTGTCGAATATAGTCAAATATTACTACTATATTATTTGTTTTTATTATATTTATGGTCCAAGATACTCCAAAAAGATTCAAAATGTACAACTAATTACACTTTTTATTCAGATACATGTACAATTCCTCTTCATTTAAAACCTGAAACCATTCCAAGTGCCCCCTGGTAATTCCTCACGTACCCCTTGGGGTCCCCGTACCCCTGGTTGGGAAACACTGCTGTAGAGTCTCGCCTTAAATCAGTTTGATTCATAAAAATGACATGTTCATCACAAAAAACGTTTGCAGGACGATCTTTCCTCGACTGCGATCCCATTTTGATTGTCAGATATCACAAAATTAACTTAAAATCTAAATTAACTGCGATTTAAACAGACTACATACATTAATTATTATCAGTTCTATCGATTTTACAGCCACAGTGTGAATAATTTAGACAATAATTCAACCGGACAAGGTGAGAAGAAAGTTTAAACATTTCCTCCTCTGCATTTATCCCTGGCTCAAACAAAAGATATTTAAATGGACACTTGGTTCTGCATTAATAATTCATCGGCGCTTCGGCTGCGATCTGTATTCATCAAACAGCGGGAGCGCGCCAAACCTATTCTCTGATCCGCGTTTGTTTTTCCTCCGGCCCCGAGTCGTAGCCGTATGTAAACAAACCCTTTTTCATCCCCGCTCTGTCTCTTTTGTTCAGGCACAAACAGGTAACGCGTTCACAGATTTTATAACGACGAGAACGACCTCCGCTTCTGGTTCTGTTTCATTTGTTTCACGTCGATGAAACGGAAAGACCCTTTAAAAGTCTGTGAGCAAAAACATTCTGAATTCAGAACGGAGGCAAAAGTGAAGTGGAACATGATGTGATGTCACTGAGAAACTGGGATTAAAGGGCCTCTGACAGGTTTGACTAATCATTTAACTAAAATGCAGTTTAGATAAATATATTTCAAAGTTTGCAAAAATACTTTACAAATTTTATCCCGGTTTAGCAATTTATTTAGGTTTTTAATTGTACTTCCTGGTTGTAAATGATGACATCACACTAGGAAATTACCATAGCAACACACTGTACACTGGGCCAAAACTCATCTAATGTCACAGATTGTTTAATTTCACAAATAAAAATACATGTGAACACCTTTATTTTGTTGAATTAATGTTTAAAGGGTTAAAAAAGTAGTTTATTTTTGTAAATTATGCATAACCTTTGACTCCCCAGTGTGATGTCATCAATGTGTTTACTTCTTGTAACTTTCTACAGTTTTTTTTTTCCATTTTTCTCCCCAAAACAGCTACTTGATTGATGTAAAACTATAATTCATATTTACAGCAGGTATTAATACACCAAATAAAGTCAAAATTAGAAAATGATAAAAACCTGTCACACGCACTTTAACCTCAGAATATCACAAAATATGACAAATGTAGATGATTTAGTGTCAGTAAAAGCCTCAGACACATGTGAGTGACATCAGAGCTGCTTTAAACACATTTATTATTGTATTTTACATCATGTTTTAGGAAATTATGATCAACTCTTTGCATTTTTGACGAAGGAACAATCCAGATTTATGGGTTTTACTGGAAAAATACTCACAGAAATGTTGAGCCCACAATCATTTTTCATTTTATCTAAAGATATATTAGATACTATTCCATAAATTACATTCTTTTGAAGCTAAAATACAATTTTAAGGCTAGAACATTGTATATTGTCCATCGTTTGTTACAGAAAAGCAAACTAACTGACCTTTCTACTCTGGAAATTCAAAAGTGTTGTTTTTTTTCTCCAACACAAACACTTTAAACCAGTAGAATTTAACTCTAATGAGAGATAATCTTTGAAAAGTTTACAGTCAGCTTCATTTTGCCTCCAGCCGCCTCCGTTCTGGAATTTTGATGACGTCACATTTTAAAGGGCCTGTAGTTTTGTCAGACGACTTTTAAAAGTGTCTGAATTCTGGCTTAGAGTTGGATTCAGTTGGTTCTCGTAAAGTGAGTAAGAAAAAAAGAGTTTATATCCTGGTCGTGTTGGGTTTAAAGTAATTATGACACTAAACATGTGACACGTTTTCTGTAACTATAAAGCTGTAAAATGAGTTCACGGTCACATACGAAATTGAGTACAAGAAAGACTGTGGTCGCTAAATAAAGAAATCTACAAAATTAAAACCCCATATCATTCGTTCGGCAGATTTTCCATAAAACATTGGACTGAAACTGCTCCTGAACTCTTTGGAGTCTAAACAGATGTCTGGACTCTTTGTGAAGCTGAGACTCGGATGTCTGGTTTAGTCTAATTGTGAGTGGAAACAAGCTCTGCACACAGGAAAATCAGATTAAAAATATAAAAATGAGTAAAGCTGCTGTTGGAGACAGAAGACTGAGGCTTTGTCGAGTTTTTACAATTCCTTTTTCAAAGTTAAAGCTAATTTCACTAAAAATGAGATGAGAAAAAAGTACAAGCACTATACCTATATAATTTATTTATTTATTTTCCATTTTAGGATATTTCTTTACTTTGCAAGTTTGAAGAACTAACTGACCCTGACAGTCAAACCAAACCTCAGAAAGTCTCATTTGACTGAAGTGGGAGATAGATTTCCTTTTATAATTTACCTTCCCAGGAAAAAGTCGCCCTGTTTGTACAGGCACGCTGGAATTTAAGGGGTTTAATATAGTTTAAGGAAATAAATCCAAACATGATCTAGTTTTTTCCTGAATATAAATACATAAATAGTGGCTCATACATGAAGGAATATTAGCCATAATCCTCCTTCTGAGATTCAAGAATGTAATGATAGTAAGTCCGGGGCAGACTGACTGAAGTGAGGCTGCCAGTGTGTGCCATCGGCCCCTCCCACCACCACCAACCACACACACTCCACTCTCATACTAGGCAATCTGGGTGAAGTGTCTTGCCTAAGGACACAACAATATTTCCTCCTCTAGCGCCCCCCTGTGACTACTGGTGTTCCAGCCATCTCCCATCCAAGCACTGACCAGGCCTGGCCTGCTGAGCTTCCCAGGTCTGATGGGACACTGACCCTGAGGGCACTGACGGCAGGTACGGCCACAAAGGAAACTCAACCTGTTCCATGAAATTGTTATTTCTTATTTTGACATTTTGATTTAATATTGTTGTTGTCTTTGTTATAAAAAAGGTTTGTATTTGTTATAAAAAGTTCTTGAAATGACTACTATGGTCAAATTACAAATACGTTTCCTTTTTATAGTTGACTAGTGTTTAGAACGTGTTTAGAAATGCACAGAACACGTCTGTGATGATTTAAGGACTTAAAACAGCAGAAGATTCTCAGAGAAGTAACATATATGATCTGAAAATCGTTTATCAGAGGATTTTCTAACAAACACTCCTCAAAACAGCGTGAATGAAGCTAAATGCAACTTCAGGTGTGTTTTTGATGACGGAACATTGTTAGAACAGAGTTTAAAGCTCACACACTGGTAGAAGAATATGTGTCCCTTAAAACAGCCCAAGATTCTCGGATAAGTGACATTTTAAATCTGAAAACTGTCACAGATCGAGGGAGTTCAGCTGGGAGTGTTTTTGACGCTCAGAGGGGAGAGGGCTTTCTGATGAACATTCCTCAATCTAGCGTGAATGAAGCTAAATGCAACTTCAGGTGTGTTTTTGATGACGGGAACATTGATAGAAAAGGGTTTAAAGCTCAAAACAGTCACTGTAGCAGAACATGTCATTTAAGGTTGACATTTCTGGATTTTCTGTTTTATAATAAGATAATTTCTTCTAAAAACAGTCACACCAGCCTCTTTACGTGCATAACATCACTACACTGCCTTGGTCCACATGTCGACTTTGTCCCAGATGAGGAGGTTTGGTCTGACCTGTGCTCTTGCAGTTCTCCCGGTCGGCCTCCAGCTCCCAGCCTTCGTAGCAGGAGCACTTGACCGTCAGCTTGTCCTGCTCGCAGCGCTGACTGCACTTCAGGTGTTTGGCGCAGAAGCTCTGGATCTGGCAGGTCTTGTTGTCGACGCCCAGCTCCATCCCCAGGGGGCAGGAGCAGATCACGCCCTCGCCCGGAGCCACGCTGCAGTTGTTGCTGCAGCCGCCGTTGTCCAGGGAGCACAGGTCTGCGGAGGAAAGGGTTAAAGTGAGTCAGAGCAGGTCGTGGAGGGGTTTGCCACCGGTCGGACTGAAAAATGACGGCAAAGAGGGTTATTTTGCGCTGAAAGTTTCATTTTTTTATGTGTGAAGGTGTGTGACCGCCCCAGAGCTCCAGAGTAAAGGAGACATTTTACTTCCTGGTTCAAAATCCAACACAGGAAATGCTGATATTGAAGTTTACCGTAAAATTCAGACTATAAGCCGCTACTTTTTTCTGATGATTTCAACCCTGCGGCTTATTCACCTTATTCTGCCCCGCCCACTTTTGCCGTTTTTTTGCCACAGATACGCACTTTTGTTGTAAACGCACTTCCGTTTGACGAGAACTCCGTTAAAGAAATTGAATGTTTAATGAACACGAGCAACAACAAGTCACAACGCAACGATTTCCTGGTCAGTCTGAAAACGTCTTTTTAGTCCATGTAGAACTTATTTTCTGTTGAGCTCGTCTGCTCTATGTAAACTACAACGGAAACAAGACGGCGGCGCGTACGGCAACTTCAGGAATAAGGTGAATACAGCGATACGTCTAATTTATGTATTTTTCCATGAACGGCCTCTAGGGGCGCTCTAGCAGGAAGCGCAAGAGTTGGACAGATGGTGAAAGAGAGTGTGTGTGGAGGAATACACTAGTTTGATTGTGTTTTGAACAGTCAGTTTACATCACGCGCACATCATCATCCCAGAAACACACGAAGAAATGCCTGCCTTTTTTTTTGTACCTGTCCCTCCCTTTTTTTCTTTGGTTCCATCTGGGAAATGCCTGGCGAAGATCTCCTTATTGGTCAAACCTGCAGAGGCTCGGATTGGACCAGCATCCTTCCCCTCAGCCAACCAGAGGAGTTACCTGACGTGCCCCGCCCAATAAAAAGGGGCCAGTTTCGCTCGTGTTAGCAACAGGTCTGATTGACAGCTAGCGCCCATAGAACTATAATAAAACCTGGAAGATGAATCCAAGATGGCCGTCCTGTTTATCCCTATGGAGAGTGCTCATTGGCGCATGACCCCAAAAAAGTTTCTTACTTCCGCATTTACTTCCTGATCTGATACGGCGGCCATCTTTGTTTTACTTCCTGAAACGATGGCTGCCATCTTTGCTTTAGGGCGCCACGTGACGACAATCCCCCACTTCATATAAAAACGGTAGTTTCTGTGATTTTAGAAACGGTAGAAAAGAACATTTCCTTCTATTTTATTTAAATACCGATAATAATTCAGTCCTGTCTGCAATTATAATGTGCAATTTTAGAAAAAGGCTGGTTCCAAGAGGCTGCAGTACCTCGCACGGCCACAAATCAATCTGGGACCACAGACAGAGGGGGCGTGTCTTATCCAGTTCTTTTAATACATCCATGCTAGCGCCGCACGTTGCCGCCGTCTCCTCCCACCGAGGGGCGGAGACCGCTAACAACCTCGCTCCTGATTGGTCCGTGTGGTTGCCATGATACGCACTCGGATTTCCAAATATGGAGTCTGGCTCCACTTTAGCCGCTATAACTGCTAGCCGCGATGGGCTTCATTTAGCTGGAGCCAAACGCTATGGAGTGACGTCACACTCCCACAGTCCATCGATATGTACGGTCTATGTTATTAATGCATTATAAATAGTTTACTAAGGAACCTTAATCTAAAGCGTTACCCAGGCAAGTCAAAATGAGCAATAGGTACAATATTTTGGAGTTTAAAAGCTTTATGTCTCTGTTCTGACACAAGGGACAGTCGGTGTGAGACATCCTGAGAACACAAAGCCTCTGCTCATGATACATTCGACTGCTCCTGTGTGGATTCACGTCGACGCGCTCGTCCGGCGGGTGTTTGGGGTGACCGTTTCCTCTTACCGCAGAGCTTCTCGTCGGAGCCGTCGGGGCAGTCGTCTTTGCCGTCGCAGAGCTTGTCCTGGGGCAGGCAGATGGTGGAGTCGTTGGCGCAGACGTGATGGGACAGTTTACACACCAGGGCCTCGCAGTTCTCCTCGTCGGAGTGATCCTCGCAGTCACTGTCGCCGTCGCACACCCACGCCTTACTGATGCACCGGGCTGCACAGAAGGCATTCAGACACTCACCTCTGAACTGTATTATCTACACAGCAAAAAGGTATCTCTAGATGAGTAAAAATGTCTTGATTTGAGGATATTAATCTGAATTTCAGACGTTTTGACTCGTTAAAGGGCCTCTGACAGGTTGAACTACTCATTTAACTAAAATGCAGTTAAGACAAATATATTTCAATTTCTACTAAAATCTATACACATTTACCACAGTTTAGCTATCATTTTAGGTTTTTAATTTCACTTCCTGGTTGTAAAGTATGACATCACGCTAGGAAATTACCATAGCAACCACACACTGTACACTGGCCAAAACTCATCTAATGTCACAGATTTTGTTCATTTGACAAAGAGAAATGCATGTGACACCTTTATTTTGTTGAATCAGTGTTTAAAGGGTCAAAAAAGTAGTTTCTTTTGTGTAAATTATGCATGACCTTTGTCTCCCCAGTGTGATGTCATCGATTGATTTACTTCCTGTAATTTTCAACAGATTTTTCAACTTTTCTCCACAAATTGCGACCCGATTGGTGCAAAACTACAATTTATATTCACAAGAGGTATTAATACACTGAATAAAGTCAAAATTGGAAAATCCTAAAAACCCATCATACGCACTTTAAGATCAGTGGAGACGATTTATTTAATGGAACTAGATTATTTCACTTGTTTCAAACCGTTTGTGACTTGTTTCATTACATTATTTCTTATTTCAATCCAAATGATCTGTCACTGGGTTAAGATCATTTTGCTTACCCCGCTGACAAATGTATTTTCTTATTTTAAGCAAAATTATCGCAGGATCATCAGAAATACATTGAAACCAGTGAAATATTCTGCATCACATCAACAATTACCGTATTTTCCGCACTATAAGGCGCACCTTCAATGAATGGCCTATTTGAAAACTTTATTCATATATAAGGCGCACCGCATTATAAGGCGCACTGTCAGTTTTTTGAGAAAATTGAAAGCTTTTAGGTGCGCCTTATAGTGCGGAAAATACTGTAAATCTCACTGAGTCAAAACTTCTAAAAATCCAGATAAAAATGGTCAATTCAAGCCGTTTAAAGCTTGGATAGATTTACATTTTTTGCTGTGCAGGCAGATAATTTGGATTGAAGTAAGAAATAACGTATTGAAACAAGTCATAAACAGTTTGAAACAAGTAAAATAATCTAGTTCCATCAAATAAACGTCGGAAATTCAGATTAATATCCTGAAAGAAAGACATTTTAACTCATCTAGAAATTCCTTTTTGCAGTGTACTGTAAAATCATGCTCCGGTGCTGTGTTTCCTCCTCACCCGAGTCCCTGCAGCCGAACTTCACGGCCGGGTCGCACATGTGGGTGACGCCTTCGCAGTTCTTCTCGTCGCTCAGGTCCATGCAGTCTGTGTCTCCGTCGCAGCGCCACCTGGAGGGGATGCACAGCCCGTCCATGCGGCACTGGAACTCATCCGTGTGGCAGCCTCCGGGAGGACGAGCTGAGGACAGACACAGACGTTTGCTTCGGTGCAGTTCGTTTGCCATAATCGGCAGAAAAACGTGTTGGAAATAAAGGTTCGAGAAGCTGAAAGTGCACAGCGTTCATCCAGAACCATCAAAACAGTTTAAGGAAACACGGAGCGCAAATAAAGAGTGAGACCAAAAGACAACACGCAATGAATACATAAGTTAGTAAAATATTAATAATTAGGGCACGTTCACAGTCGACAAAAAGCGATTCATCTTTCAATTTCTAGGATTATTTCTATTGTACATTGAGATTTTAAAAATACATTATGAACCAATTAAAGGTTGAAAAATGGTGACTGAAGGGAGAATATAATAGAGAATATTTACGAATGAAGTATATTATTGATGGTTTATTCTTTTTGGACATTTTGATTTAATAATGTCTTTTTGGTTTATGTTTTAAAGTCTGAGATAACAATGATCAAAATATGATTAGTACAACATTCAATCACTAGGGATGCACCGCTACCTTCAAAAGTAGTTGAACGTGTCAAAAACACTCCTAAAAGCTTAGGTTTGTTAGAACGACGATAACAGGCTAATGCTAATGCTACCCCCATCATAAATCTGTCTAAGTTAAACCTCTTTATTGTAACCTCTGAACTTTGACCCAGGCTGCTTCAGTTAGCATTTGCAAACGATGTTAGCGCTTTACGATGTCTTTGTGTGTGGTGATCACAAATGAATTCTAAGGCTCTGAGTTTTAAGGGTCAATACAACAACATCTTGTTCAGTTGTTTAACACTGACTCTGGTGTGAACACTGACTCTGTGCGGTGTTAACACTGACTCTGTGCGGTGTTAACACTGACTCTGTGCGGTGTTGACTCTGTGGTGTTAACACTGACTCTGTGTGGTGTTGACTCTGTGCGGTGTTAACCCTGACTCTGTGCGGTGTTAACACTGACTCTGTGGTGTTAACCCTGACTCTGTGTGGTGTTAACCCTAACTCTGTGCGGTGTTAACACTGACTCTGTGCGGTGTTAACCCTGACACTGTGTGAGGTGTTAACACTGACTCTGTGCGGTGTTAACCCTGACTCTGTGCGGTGTTAACCCTGACTCTGTGCGGTGTTAACACTGACTCTGTGCGGTGTTAACACTGACTCTGTGCGGTGTTAACACTGACTCTGGGCGGTGTTGACTCTGTGGTGTTAACACTGACTCTGTGCGGTGTTGACTCTGTGGTGTTAACACTGACTCTGTGTGGTGTTGATTCTGTGCGGTGTTAACCCTGACTCTGTGTGGTGTTAACCCTAACTCTGTGCGGTGTTAACACTGACACTCTGTGGTGTTAACACTGACTCTGTGCGGTGTTGACTCTGTGGTGTTAACACTGACTCTGTGTGGTGTTGACTCTGTGCGGTGTTGACTCTGTGCGGTGTTAACCCTGACTCTGGGCAGTGTTAACCCTGACTCTGGGCAGTGTTAACCCTGACTCTGGGCAGTGTTAACCCTGACTCTGTGCGGTGTTAACCCTGACTCTGTGCGGTGTTAACCCTGACTCTGTGCGGTGTTAACCCTGACTCTGTGCGGTGTTAACCCTAACTCTGTGCGGTGTTAACACTGACACTCTGTGGTGTTAACACTGACTCTGTGCGGTGTTGACTCTGTGGTGTTAACACTGACTCTGTGTTGTGCTGACTCTGTGCGGTGTTAACCCTGACTCTGTGCGGTGTTAACCCTGACTCTGGGCAGTGTTAACCCTGACTCTGGGCGGTGTTAACCCTGACTCTGGGCAGTGTTAACCCTGACTCTGTGCGACGTTAACCCTGACTCTGTGTGGTGTTAACCCTGACTCTGTGCGGTGTTAACCCTGACTCTGTGCGGTGTTAACACTGACTCTGGGTGGTGTTAACCCTGACTCTGTGCGGCGTTAACCCTGACTCTGTGTGGTGTTAACCCTGACTCTGTGCGGTGTTAACACTGACTCTGTGCGGTGTTAACACTGACTCTGTGCGGTGTTAACACTGACTCTGTGTGGTGTTAACACTGACTCTGTGCGGTGTTAACACTGACTCTGTGTGGTGTGGACTCTGTGTGGTGTGGACTCTGTGCGGCGTTAACCCTGACTCTGTGCGGTGTTAACCCTGACTCTGTGCGGTGTTAACCCTGACTCTGTGCGGTGTTGACTCTGTGGTGTTAACACCGACTCTGTGCGGCGTTAACACTGACTCTGTGCGGTGTTAACACTGACTCTGTGTGGTGTGGACTCTGTGCGGTGTTAACCCTGACTCTGTGGTGTTAACACTGACTCTGTGCGGTGTTAACACTGACTTTGTGCGGTGTTAACCCTGACTCTGTGCGGTGTTAACCCTGACTCTGGGCGGTGTTAACCCTGACTCTGGGCGGTGTTAACCCTGACTCTGGTCGGTGTTAACCCTGACTCTGTGCGGTGTTAACCCTGACTCTGTGCGGTGTTAACCCTGACTCTGTGCGGTGTTAACACTGACTCTGTGCGGTGTTAACATTTGACTCTGTGCAGTGTTAACACTGACTCTGTGCGGTGTTAACACTGACTCTGTGCGGTGTTAACACTGACTCTGTGTGGTGTGGACTCTGTGCGGCGTTATACCCTGACTCTGTGTGGTGTTGACTCTGTGGTGTTAACACCGACTCTGTGCGGCGTTAACCCTGACTCTGTGCGGTGTTAACACTGACTCTGTGCGGCGTTAACCCTGACTCTGTGCGGCGTTAACCCTGACTCTGTGCGGCGTTAACCCTGACTCTGTGTGGTGTTAACCCTGACTCTGTGCGGCGTTAACCCTGACTCTGTGTGGTGTTAACCCTGACTCTGTGTGGTGTGGACTCTGTGCGGCGTTATACCCTGACTCTGTGTGGTGTTAACCCTGACTCTGTGCGGCGTTAACCCTGACTCTGTGTGGTGTTAACACTGACTCTGTGCGGCGTTAACCCTGACTCTGTGTGGTGTTAACCCTGACTCTGTGCGGCGTTAACCCTGACTCTGTGCGGCGTTAACCATGACTCCGTGCGGCGTTAACCCTGACTCTGTGCGACGTTAACCCTGACTCTGTGCGACGTTAACCCTGACTCTGTGCGGCGTTAACCATGACTCTGTGCGGTGTTAACCCTGACTCTGTGCGGTGTTAACCCTGACTCTGTGTGGTGTTGACTCTGTGCGGTGTTAACCCTGACTCTGTGCGGTGTTAACCCTGACTCTGTGCGGTGTTAACACTGACTCTGTGCGGTGTTAACCCTGACTCTGTGTGGTGTTGACTCTGTGCGGTGTTAACCCTGACTCTGTGCGGTGTTAACCCTGACTCTGTGCGGTGTTAACCCTGACTCTGTGCGGTGTTAACCCTGACTCTGTGTGGTGTTGACTCTGTGCGGTGTTAACCCTGACTCTGTGCGGTGTTGACTCTGTGCGGTGTTAACACTCACTCTGTGTGGTGCAGTTGGCGTGCGTCTCGTCGCTGTAGTCTCCACAGTCGTTGTCTCCGTCGCAGGTCCAGTAGTCGGGGATGCAGCGTCCACTGTTACACTTGAACTGGGCGCTGGAGCAGGAGTGACTGCAGCCCGCCTCGTCGCTGTTATCGCCGCAGTCGTTATCTGTGAAGGAAGAAGAGTGAGAAAACATGGCCCAAACTCATTCACCTGCTCTGGTTCTGTTTACTCTTCTGTTTGATAAAGTAAAAGGTGCACTATGTCCCTTATCTGATATTAGTGTTTTGTTTTTTTTTTACTTTTCTGGCAGCTTCCACTCGTACTTGGTTTTAAACTTTTAATTTCTATGGCATTATATTGGTGATTGTCCATCTCCAGAAAGATACTGTGTCGCTTTAAAAGTAGAAAAGCATTTAAAGTAGAATCAGCGCTTTATTTTAAGAATATATTACATCAGATTTAGAATATGACTACGTTGTAATCAAATTGAGTGTGAAAGTTCAGTGTGCAATAAGCAATTGTGCAATTTCCTTGTTTGTGTGAACTTATGCCTGTGTGTGGGTGTATTTATATCTGTGTGTGTGCGTGTGTGTGTGTATATATATATATATCTGTGTGTGTGTGTGTGTATATATATATATATCTGTGTGTGTGTGTGTGTGTGTGTGTATATGTCTGTGTGTGTATATATCTGTGTGTGTGTGTGTGTGTGTGTGTATATGTCTGTGTGTGTATATATCTGTGTGTGTGTGTATATATATCTGTGTGTGTGTGTGTGTGTGTGTATATATGTCTGTGTGTGTGTGTGTGTGTGTGTGTGTGTGTGTGTGTGTGTATATATCTGTGTGTGTGTGTGTGTGTGTGTGTGTGTATATATCTGTGTGTGTGTGTGTGTGTGTTGTGTCCAAATGTCCACTCTAGCCCCTAAGCCCTCACTCCATGGTCCTGCAGACAGGGGACTCTGTAGTGAGCAAATCACGCAGCTCACTACTTTCCACTCGTCGCGGGTCACATGACTATGGCGTCTGAGAGAAAAAAAGTCTGTACAAATTGATTTTTGTAATGATTATGGGTTTAATCTGCTTGACACACACATGTTTATGGATTAATAATCATCATCACAAATTTTCTTTTTCATTAATCACATTTTAAACATAAGAACAGACTGGATTATTCAACTTTTTGCCTGAGATTTGCCATATTCACAGCTAAAGCGAAGGTGAGCAGCTAACGCTAGCAACTCTGCTGCTAACGGTTTGTTTAAAGTGTTTTGTGCATAATCTCGGCTCAACAGTTTGTTTAAACAGTTAAAGACCTGTCGCTGTTGTTTTTCTGACCTTTGCAATGCATTGTGGTCAATATTGACCGGTTTAGTGACCATCGCTGGACACAACTTTTCAAGGTGCATTGTGGGAAATTTTCACCTTTTTCACGTTTTTCACCTTTTGGACATTTGGACAGCACTAAAAATGGCGTGACCACTATTTTGTGCCCTATTCACTTTATTCTGCCCCGCCCACTTTTGCCTCTTTTTGTCTACGATCCGCGCTCTTGTAGTAAACACCGTTCGCGCAAATGACGAACGAGGGAAAAGTCTCGCCGCTAAAATGTTACATAAAGTAGATTGATTTGTGTAAAATGTTTAATGAACACGAGCAAAAAAAAAGTCAACACAACGATTTCCTGAGGCCTGAAAACGTCTTTTTAGTCTGAGTAGAACTTATTTTCTGTTGAGCTCGTCTGCTCCGTGTGAACTACAACGGAAACAAGACGGCGGCGCGTACGGCAACTTCAGGAATAAGGTGAATATTTAAGAGAAGGAATCTGTACTCTCTATTCACCTTATTCAGCCCCGCCCACTTTTGCCACTTTTTGCCAGATACGGACTTTTGTTGTAAACGCACTTCCGTTTGACGAGAACTCCATTAAAGCTAATGACGAACGAGGGAAAAGTCTCACCCCTAAAATGTTACATAAAGTAGATTGATTTGTGTAAAATGTTTAATGAACACGAACAACAAGTCACAACGCAACGATTTCCTGAGGCCTGAAAATGTTTTTTAGTCTGCTCCGTGTAAACTACAACGGAAACAAGATGGCGGCGCCCACGACAACGTCCTGAATAAGGTGAATATAGGGAATAGTGTGGACATCCAGATGCAGTGTTTGTGTGTGAGCATGTGCATGTATTGTGCTTTTATCTCTAATATTATGCTATTTTTAAGTGTGTTCTTCTCCTTCAAACACATTTCATTGTTGACTGTGTCCATGACAAACAGTCTATTTTACTGAAGTGACTGCGATTATGACAGATTATGACGCTAAGACACTTTATAACGATAATAAAAGCATTACGGGGATAATCAAGTGCATGCAAATGTATTCCACCTTTGTCGCCTCATGAAAGAAACATAACGTGTCTGGCGTAAGTGAACACTCAAAATAACAATTTAAGACATTAACAGTGCAAACAGAAAACAGTGAAATGTAAATGGACTGTGTGACAGAGAAGAGAGGTGAATGATAATGACAGAAACTGCATAGATCCTTCATGCACCACGAGAATGAACCCAGCGCCGACGCTCCGAGCTTCAGCGGCGGCGGCACTTTGCGCTAATGAAACGTAATGGGCACTTTACGGCTACGACTATTAACCTCCGCATTATTACGCTAATCTACAGCGCGTGTCTGCTGTTGGCGCCCGTCACATCTTTGTCTAAGTCTGTGTAATGTACTCGTTTGTAACTCTTTACAGAATGGCGTGGGTTTGGCAGGACACGAAGCAAACGAGCGCAGCGACAGCCAAGGAGCCCATAGATGTAAATATGTGAAGACTTGTGTGTTTTTAAAGTGCCTCTGACAGGTTGGACCAGTCGTGTAACTAAGATAGAGATAAGATACAAATAAGATAAATATAGTCAAAGTTTTGCTAAAAATAATTATACATTTTAACATTTTTAGTTGTTTTTTTTGTTTTGTAATATCACTTCCTGGTTGTAAATGGCCGGAACCCACCTTCATCTTTGAGGCAGTGAAGCATTCTGGGATATTTCAAATTTAACCTCACGATGCGGCTTACACATAATCCGGCGTGTGGTCTTAAATGATCTGGAGTTGGCAGGAATAATGTCAATTGTAACTATTAAAATTGTGTACGTTTTATTGGATTGCTGATGAGGTGCTCCCTCTGCTGGTGGTTGTTTGTTGGTGTCTGTTTTTCGCTGTGTTTAAAAGTTTAAAAGTTAGTTAGCCGACTGCAATTGCGTTAAAGCGGCTGTCGTGATCTAAGCTCGAACAAACTGTGATATATTTTGTGGCATTTGTTGGTGTTTGTCTATTTTTTGCTTTATTTAAAAGTTTAAAAGTTAGTTAGCCGACTGCAATTGCGTTAAATTGTGCCTAGCGTGATCTAATCTCGAACAATTTGTCATATTTTGTGGCATTTGTTGATGTTTGTCTGTTTTTCGCTGTGTTTAAAAGTTTAAAAGTTAGTTAACCTATTGCAATTGCATTTAAGCGGCTGTTGTGATCTAAGCTCGAACAAATTGTGATATATTTTCTGGCATTTGTCTGTTTTTCGCTGTGTTTAACAGTTTAAAAGTTAGCTAGCTTACTGCAATTGCGTTAAATTGTGGCTAGCGTGATCTAAGCTCGAACAAATTGTGATATATTTTCTGACATTTGTTGGTGTTTGTTTTTTTTTTGCTTTATTTAAAAGTTTAAGTTAGTTAGCCGACTGCAATTGCGTTAAATTGCGGCTTTTGTAATCAAAGCATAAACAAATTGTGATATATTTTCTGGCGCTTGTTGGTGTTTGTTTGTTTTTTGCTTTATTTAAACGTTTAAAAGTTAGTTAGCCGACTGCAATAGCGTTAAATTGCGGCTGTCGTGATCTAAGCTCGAACAAACTGTGATATATTTTCTGGCATTTGTTGGCGTTTGTCTGTTTTTCGCTGGGTTTAAAAGTTAGTTAGCCTATTGCAATTGCGTTTAAGCGGCTGTCGTGATCTAAGCTTTAACAAACTGTGATATATTTTCTGGCATTTGTTGGTGTTTGTCTGCTTTCGCTGTGTTTAAAAGTTAGTTAGCCGACTGCAATAGCGTTAAATTGCGGCTGTCATGATCTAAGCTCGAAAAAATTTTGATATATTTTCTGGCGTTTGTTGGTGTTTGTCTGTTTTTCGCTGTGTTTAAAAGTTTAAAAGTTAGTTAGCCTATTGCAATTGCGTTAAAGCGGCTGTCGTGATCTAAGCTCGAACTAATTGTGATTTTTTTTGGCATTTTATCGCGAGGAGCTGCAGAAGACGCTGGGTCAAACCATAAGCTGCCGATGCTAAGGCTAAAGTTAATGCAAGGGTAACGCTGAGTCTGAAGCTAAAGCTAGAGCTAGCATCGCAGCCGTGGTGGCGCATGTGGATCTATGCACTAACCGGGTGGAACGTTTGGACAATGCAACTCATCAGAGCCGTCGGCACAATCCTTTTCTGCAAAACACAAAACCAACGGACAGAAGAGGACAAGAGTGGGACAACGACACGGACACACAACAAGTGCAGGCTACGGCTAAACAAAAACATGGAGAAAACACACACGACAATCACAAAAACACACACACACGACGTTCAACAGGTGAAATATAGCGGAGGTTGCCGTTTCAGTGTCAGAAAATGCCGACAGAGAAAGTTACAGTTATGAAGCTCAACAGTGACGGTTCAGGAAGTACGTTTTCCATTAATTTTTCCACAAAAGGACTCCGGAAAAATACATTCTTTTATTTGAAAAATGCTCCTCAATAAAGTGTTTCTTTGGATCAATTTACGTCCGTGGAGCTTTTATTTCGCTCAAATTATCTTTCTACACTAAAATCTAAACCGAAAGTAGTTTCTCCGTTGTTGCTCCGACTGCGCAGAGCTTCGCTAGCTTGTTTACGAGCGTCAGTTGGAGATTTAGGACACTTCAACTGATCCACAACAATTTATAACAGGTCAGACCACCCATTTGACAAAAATGCAGTTAAGATAAATATATTTCAAATTTTGTTAAAATGCTTTACACATTTTATCACGGTTTATCTATTTTTTAGTTTTTTAGTTTTACTTCCTGGTTGTAAATGATGACATCACATTAGGAAATTACCAAGCGAACACAATGTACACGGGGCCAAAACTCATCTAATCTCAGATTTTTTAATTTTACAAATAAGAACACATGTGAACACCTTTATTTTGTTGAATCAATGTTTAAAGGGTCAAAAAAGTAGTTTATTTTGTGTAAATTATGCGTAACCTTTGTCTCCTCAGTGTGATGTCATCAGTTTGTTTCCTTCCTGCAATTTTCAACAGATTTTTCCACTTTTCCTCCACAAACGGTTACTTAATTGGTGTAAAACTAAAATTTATATTTACACAAGGTATTAATACATCAAATAAAGTCAAACAAATACGAAAACCTGTCATACGCACTTTCCTAAACGCTTGGACTCAGAAACACGTTATTTAAGGAGATAAAGGTAATGAGCTGTGTGTGATAAAAAGTCTGTGTCAGTGATAAATCTGTTCCTGTTGTTTATCTGGTTTTCTACAACTGTTTACTTGATTTTCTTTTATTTAGATGTCAGACACAAACTAAATATTTATCAGAGTCGTAGACCTTTATATTTGTTGTCAGACCGTAGCAGTTCTTTCACATTTTAGTCGTGTTTTGAGATTTTACAGGAGAAAGTATCATCATGTGTTTTTGACTCTCAGAATACTGCGATGCCGCCTGCATAAACTCTATAGCCGGCCTGTTCAAAGTTTAAAAGCTCGGGGCTCATCATCTCTCTGGTGAGTAATCATCAAAGCATCATTTTTAAAATTTAAAATCTGCTTTTGAAACATTATAAACCGCCAAGTTATTAAAACATTTTGCCAAATTAGAAGTTTTAAATGCTCTTTTGGAGTGAAAACAGCTGTTGAATATGACATTTCACTAAAACGTAGTGAACCTGATTATATTTAAGATTTTACTAAACATTATGCCCATTTGTGCCCAGTTTGACAGTTTTTTGTAATGTTTATAATGACACTTCCTGGTTGGACATGAGCACAAATATGACACAATTGTTACCATAGCAACCAGCCTATAAACAAGGGCCAAAATCCATATAAATTACGCAATAGTTATGATTTGACAAATAATAATACCTGAGAACAACTTTATTTTGTTGAATGGTGGTTTAAACTGTAAAAAATGCCAGTTTTGTGTACATCTTCTCTGTGTTTACAATTTGTTTACAACGGCACGTCGCTTTTTGATGACATCACAGAGGGATTCTGTTAACTCAGTATTACACTTTCTGTAATTTAAAACTTTCTTTTTAACTTTCTCATTTTTTTTCACAAACTGCCACTTCGCAAATGTAAAACTGTAATAAATAACTGCCTTTGAACGCTTCATATTTTTATTTTTCTAAATCCCTGCGGCAAAAATGAATGATAAATATACTTCCAGAACCACGACAAACTGTGAGTGACTGTTGAGCTTCATAACTCATTCATGAAGCACTCACATCACATCAAATATTTTCATTTTCAGTCGTCTTTTGAGTATTAGATTTGAATATTGAAACAAAACTGAGATGGAGGGAAGACATTCTGCAGCAGGAGTGAGCGATATCGACTAAAATCGGATAATGATGAGGATTTTATCACGATATTATGACAAACCATCAGAAATTAGCAAAAAAATAGCTATAAACTGTTGTAGTTGAAGTTTTAAACATCACAACGTCATGAATGGACTGCATTAATTAACCCCAAAAGTGCAGGAATACATTTTGTTGTCAAGATATGACTGTAAGTGTATGTTTTTTTATTTTTAAACTGCTCTTTTTGCAACCTTTGATAATAAAATTGTGCATATCTTAAAACAAGAACATCAATTAAATTAGTTGCTATTATTTTTATTTTTAATATATCTCTGACCACAACATCTTAAGTGTTGTAAACGGTTTGCAAACATTACCAAAGAAAATTACAAGAAACGATGTCAAGATTGTAAGTTTAATCGATAATTGTGATTTTTCAGGTCACAATTTACTAAAAAAATACTAATCGTGACAATTTTAGAAGCAAAATGTAGTCTTATTACTTCAGTCTAGAGTTTAAAAATGCATTTAAATTAACATATCTTTCTTTCTGGCCATGTTTTAGTCACAAACCTGTGGAATAATAATGTATTGGACAATGGGAACGAAAGAAAATGATAGATTTCACTTTTGTTTAGTCATGATCCCCAACAATAATCGTAAAACTAAAATCCGACATTGTACCATTTGTAATTACAACCAGCTTCATCTTTGTGCACTGCTTAAAGGTGAGACGCTGCAGGTGAATAGGATAAAATCGTAAATTTAAAGATATTAATTGTAAACTTCTCCTGTAGTTTACTCACATAAATGTAAAAAAATAATATATTACAAGTTTTTCATCATGTCATGTTTTCATGTAGAAATAAGGCATTTTATGTGAAAAAACAGCCAAAATTACATAAATTTGGAACATTTAAAACTGAAAAATGGACAGAACCAGGTTTAAATTTCTTTTGTCACATATTAGTTACAAAAATATTTACAGAGGGGATTTTGTATTTCTTATTTAGTTTTTAAGTAAACAAGATTGGACTGAAAATTGTCCTAAAAATTCAAATTTCGCCTCATTTTTTTGACTTAAAACTTCAATAAATCATCTACATTTTTCATCTTTTGTGACATTCTGACGTTTAAATCCCGTGAAATCACATCATGTTCCACTTCACTTTTGAATTTAGAATGTTTTTGTTCACACACGTTTAAAGGGTCTACATTTACCCCAGAAACAATCCCACCAAACAAACTACGCCTAAGAAAAACACCCAAACCCGTCATCAGCACGTAAAGTCTTTCTGCCTAAAGTCTCCCAAAGCTGCTGTCGAGTCTTGCCCTCCATCTGCGCATTTTGTGTCGTCAGATTCGTCGGGAGCAGAACGACTTCACAGATGGCAACCTCGGCGGCGTGACGGGACGAGGAGGGGGCTTTTCAGACACAAACGGGAGGCGTTAAAGGAGGTAAAGCGGCCGCACACTCACCGTTATCGCACCTCCAGTTGATGTTGATGCAGCGGCCGTTGTTGCAGGTGAACTGTGTCAGAGGGAAGCAGGTCGGGTACGCTGCAATCACAACATGTCAACACAGGAGCCACGTGAATCAGAGAGACTTCATGT
The DNA here is from genome assembly GCA_019453435.1 of Rhinogobius similis. Taxonomy (NCBI): domain Eukaryota; kingdom Metazoa; phylum Chordata; class Actinopteri; order Gobiiformes; family Gobiidae; genus Rhinogobius; species Rhinogobius similis. The sequence continues at coordinate 24,041,029 of CM033619.1, read as the reverse complement.
GCAAATGGTGCAAATGTTGGTTAATTTGGTTGTTTGTTTTTTGGGGGGAAAAACAATCACTTTCATAACTGTTTCTGTTGGTTACCTAACGGTTTTCTTCTCATAATTAGTGAAATTAGTTTTCCTCCTCCAAAAGTGCATTGTAAAAGCAGAACTTTGTGAAGAAAAATCAGAATCATCGTCCTCTAATTATTAACAAATATCATCTTATCTTTTCAAACTTGTAAGAAAGAGCCATGATTCTGAAAGAGCCTATTCTATTTTATTTAGGCCCAAGCGCCACAAGCTGGCGAGAGGCCTATTCGTTTCGTAGTGCCGTGCAAAGAACGGCTGCGAAAGTGCGCACGAAATTGAGCGCGAAGCGCTCGCCCGCTTCCAAACACTCACTAACGCACTCCCCAACTCATGCACGTCCCGTGCATACCAATTAGTAGTGGGAAAATTGAACACTATCGTTGTAAACGGGCGAGGCCTGTGCGAAAGTGCGCACAAGCGGTTTTCCTCCTCTTCAGGATATTTCTGTTTTCATCTACCCCCTATACCCGCCCACAGCACTTAGCTGAGATTTTGTGATACATGTAGAGTTCTAAAATATCAAATCGTTTCTAATATACTGAGCGTTTTAGATCAATATTGCAGTTTACAATGAAAAACGATCAATTTATGTTATAGTTCAATTCCTGAAAAAAGTGTCTCCATAGACAATAAAAACAGTGTGTGACGTCAACCACAGCATTTGACTCCAGCCAAATGAAGCTAATCGCGGCTAGCAGTTATAACTATGTGGCGTGGAACTCGGCGGCAGCAGCTCACTGTTTTACGGTCTATGTGAGTCTTTTAAAGTTTGCCAACAGTGGTGAGTTAGGACGGGGTGAGTTAGGACAAAAGTTAAATTAATACAATAGAATTGGATATTTTAAAATAGAGATGATAAAACAATGTGTTGAATTCACGTGTGATTCTACAGTAAAGTTTTGCACAAAGAGCCTGACGAACCACACGAGGGCGGCTCGTCGGATCGGTCTCCACAGTCGTCGTCCAGGTCACAGGTCCAGGACATGGGGATGCAGCGCCCGCTGGCACATGGGTACTGGTTTGGAGGACACGTCCGAGCTGCACACAGACAGATTGTGATTAATAAACATGTTCGATTTATTATTATCTGTTAGAATGTACTTCTTCCATCCTTTTCTCCACCGGGTTGCATTTTACGAGCTTCACACCAGAGCCTTTAGCGATCAATACTCGCTTAAAGTGCCCCAGAAGCTTATCGTGTTTTCTCCAAGTATGACTTAGTTTGGTGAGCTGGTCCTTGGGGTAAAGATTTATCAGTTTTACACAAGTCGAGTGGCAGTTTGTGAAGAAAAATTGAAAAACAAAAGTTGAAACCGACAGGAAGTAGTGCTAAGTTCCCTCTGTGATGTCATCAATAAGCGACGCACCATTGAGAATACAGGGACAATTTAAAGCAACGGACACATTTTTCTGACAATAACTTAATAAAATAAGGGCGTTGTCAGGAATTATTATTTGTCAAATCATAACTATTGTGTAATTTATGTAGATTTATGTAGATTTTGGCCCTTGTTTACAGTCTGGTTGCTATGGTAACAATTGCAGATTTACCTCTACGTCATATTTGTGCTCATGTCCAACCAGGAAGTGACATTATAAACTTTACACACTGGGGACAAATAGGCCAAATGTTTAGTAAAATCTTAAAGTGCGTATGATAGATTTTTATCATTTTCAAATTTTGACTTTATGTGGAGCATCAATACCTCTTATCAATAGACATTATAGTTTTACAAGAATCAAGCAGCCATTTGTGGAAAAAAAAAAAAGTAAAAATCTGTTGAAAGTTACAGGACGTAAACACGATCGATGACATCACACTAGGGACACAAAAGTTAGTTAATTTACAAAACAAACTACTTTTTTGACCCTTTAAACATTAATTCAACAAAATAAAGGCACTCACATGCATTTTATTTGTCAAAGAAAAACATCAGTGACATTAGAGGCATTTTTGCCCAATTGTACAGATGGTTGCTATGGTAATTTCCTAGTGTCATGTCATCATTTACAACCAGGAAGTAAAATTAAAAACCTAAAAAATAACTAAACTGGGATAAAATGTTCAAGTATTTTAGTAAACTTTAAAATATATTTATCTTAACTGCATTTTAGTCAAATGAGTAGTCCAACCTGTCAGAGGCCCTTTAAATCTAACCATGTTCACTAGTTTTAGTCAAATGTACAGTCCGACTTGTCACGTGATCACATAAACACGGTGAGATAACGGTGCGTGGAGGCGGAGTGAACGGAGCGCGTACCGGAGCAGGTGGTGTTGGACTCGTCCTCGTCATTGCCGCAGTCGTTGTCTCCGTCGCAGAGCCAGCGCAGAGGGATGCAGCGGTTGTTCTGACACTTGAACCTGTCCGTGGGGCAGGTGTGCTGGTCTGAGAGAGACAGAGACAGACGAGGAAGGCACGTTTAGTGGTTTGTCAGTCAGTCTTGCCATTATATCATATCGAAAGGATTATTGTTAGGAATATTGGTAACACTTTATAATAACTACACTTATTCCTACCTTAATAAAGCATGAATAAAGACTTAATTCATAGTGAACAAAGAATTTATTAAGAATGATTCAGGCTTATTAACTACTGGTTAAATAACTAATTACAATATTGTCATTAAGTTTTTGTGAAAAACAGGCAAACTATTAAATAATCAAATATAGCCAAAGCTACAGCTACATTTAGGAGATCATCTACGACAGTGATTCTTAACCACAGTAGTAGGGCCAAGTAGGGCCGCGAGCACCTCCTTGAGGGCCGCACGATCACTAAAATATAATACATTTAATATGAGATTGGGCCTCGAGTTACTTTAGACAGAAAAGGTCGGGCCTCAAGGTAAAAAAGTTTAAGAACCCCTGATCTACGATACTATGATTGTAAAACATTCTCATGTATATTGTAAATACACATATGTCATGTAATGCTCAGGATTGATGTCAAATATTAACGTTTGTCGTATCAAGGCTGTCAACACTTTATGGAATGAAATGAGGGGCAGGAGTTTATAAGTTCACACTTCTTCAACTCCTTTTTGAGCATGAACGCACCACAGCAGTAAATGTGGCAGAACGTGTATGTAAATAATAATAAATAAATGAAAAAAAATGAAATGAACTACTTAACTGATATTCTAACCCAAATTCCTGGCCCTAACCTTAACCTTAATTAAGTAGTAACTAATCCTGAATCAGGCTTAATAAACTATTTGTTCAGTATGAAATAAGTCTTTGTTCATGCTTTGTTGAGGCAAAATAAGGTGTAGTTATTATAAAGTGGTACCAAATATTGTGCTTTTTTTGTTTTTTTTATTAGTCTTTAAACATGCTCTTGAGTACTTTTAAGTCCATATGACAGGTTCTCAAAATGCTCAGCTGCTGTGGTAAATATTCATTGCAGTTTGTGAATAAAATTTGAGAAAAATCTGTCATACAGACTTTGTCGGACAGAAGTTTGGCATCTCATGTTTTAGAACAAAAAAAAAAAAAGAACATCTGTATCTCTGCTGTTTCCCACAGCACTTACCAAGTTCAGGCGCCATCTATTGGCTGCATAGCGCTTACACGAGCTAAACGTGCTATTATTCGAGCGTTTGTGAAGAAATGTGAGTTAAGTTAGTGGTTGTAGTGATGTTTAGAGGCAGAAATGCTCAGACAAGTCTGGCCATGATTTAAGGACACATGGAAAGTAGCCTGTAGCTAAATCTGGCGCAGAGCATCTCTTCTCATTGAGTTTAATGTTATCTGTGCACTGTCCTTGTTTTAAATAAATAAATATTCTGCTACAGTGATTTTTTTAAGCTTTTAATCGTGTTCTAACAATGTTCTTCATCAAAAACACACCTGAAGTAGCATTCTGTTGCATTCACGCTATTTTGAGGAATGTTTATTAGAAAATCCTGCCCCTCCGAGCGTCAAACACACTTTCATCTGAACGCCTTCTACCCGGGACGTATTTTCAGATCATCTACGTCACTTATCAAAGAATCTTCTGCGGTTTTTAGTCCTTAAATCATCAGTAATATCATTCTGAGCATTTTTGCCTCTAAACACAATAACTGCTGTAGCAAATCCGCATCATACGTTTGCTCTGAAAAGAATTTCACTAGATTGTACATTGTGCTGGCGCCATCTGCTGGCTGGATGCACTCAGTAGGTGTCATTTCATAGACACTGATAACACAGATCATAGAATGAATAAGAAACTTTTTTTTAAAAACATGAGATGGCAAATTTAAGGCACTCAAGAGCACGTTTAAAGGCTAATAATATGAAAAATGCAGAATAGTTTAGGACATTCTTAAATAAGTGATTTCAGTCATCGGGAAAAACGTTTTTCTTCAAGAGAATTCAGCAGCGAGTGTTTTTGACGGTTAGAGAGAGGGGACTTTCAAACTAGCATTCATCAAACTAGCGTGAATGAAGCTAAATGCGACTCTAAGTGAGTTTTCGATGACGGACAAAAAAAGTCAATTTTGCATAATATTTGTCCTTTAAATCTGTGGACTCCTTCAGCCGTCCAGGTAGTTTCTATTCACCTTATTCTGCCCCGCCCACTTTTGCCGTTTTTTGCCACAGATACACACTTTTGTTGTAAACGCACTTCCGTTTGACGAGAACTCCGTTAAAGCTAATGACGAACGAGGAAAAAGTCTTGCCGCTAAAATGTTACATAAAGTAGATTGATTTGTGTAAAATGTTTAATGAACACGAGCAACAACAAGTCAACAACGCAACGATTTTCTGGTCAGTCTGAAAACGTCTTTTTAGTCCATGTAGAACTTATTTTCTGTTGAGCTCGTCTGCTCCGTGTAAACTACAACGGAAACAAGACGGCGGCGCGTACGGGAACTTCAGGAATAAGGTGAATAGCAACTGGACAAACACGTTACAAATATATTTCTCCACTCGTCCAAGTCACTTCTTCACTTCTTCTGACAGAGAACTGGTGAGTTACCTTTAAAGAATTTCCTCTTGGGGATGAATAAAAGTAATTCTGATTCTGATTTACATCTGTCTGAGGGGAGGAGCCAACTACAGTTAAACTAAAACACCCTACAGTTCTTTAGAGTCGTGAGCATCTGGAGCTAAACCAAACCAAATCAATCAATAGAGCTGATCAGAGGATTGTAATCGGAGCAGATGACTCAACAGGGGCAGAGCTCTGAGGTCAGTGCAACAACCAGCGCTGATTGTAATGGCTTTGTGAGTGTCGCTGGCCTCACAGTCAGCGTTCGCTCGGGTCAGTGGAGTTAGCTTCACTTCAGACGGATATTTAAGGCAGTGACTCACAGGTCCCTGAGTGGAAAGGGACTCACGCAACTAAGAACCGTCTGGCGTTGGGTCCAAAAAGTGGATGTATAACAGTTTTTTTTTCCTATTTTTGACTTTATATGGTGGAATAATACTTGTTGTAAATATAAATGATAGTTTTAAACAATCAGGTTGCTGTTTGTGGAGAAAAATCAGTTGAAAATTACAAGTACCGTAAAATTCAGACTATAAGCCGCTACTTTTTCTCATGATTTCTACCCTGCGGCTCATACAGCGATGCGGCTAATTTATGTATTTTTACGGGAACGGCCACTAGGGGCAACAGACCGGTGAAAGAGAGAGCGTGTGAAGGAATACACTAGTTTGATTGTGTTTTGAACAGTCAGTTTGCAACATGACACACCATCATCACAGAAAACACACGAAGAAATGCATAAGATCCAGCTTTAAAGTTAAAATCGATCGATGTGGAGCCAAAGGAGGAAACAGAGCTGCTGCACGTGAGCTTCATCCATGAATCGATGGTGAGACGTCGGAGGCGACAGTGAAGAGCGACTCAGTGCACGGCCGTGTTACAGGTGCTGTTTGGAAAAAGGCACGTGTTCAATTAAAACTCTGCGCATTCCATCCTTCTGTGTAAACGTCTCATGTTAAACGTGGACACCTGCCGTTTATAGACAGGTGCGCCCTGTATATGGACAAAGGTGTTTTTCTTTGTAAATTTGGCTGGTGCGGCTTATACTCAGGTGCGCCCAATAGTCAGAATTTTACGGTAAACATATTGAACACTAGGGAAACTAAGGTTATAGCTAAATTTACAAAAAAGAATATACTTTTTCGACCCTTTAGACATTAATTGAACAAAAAACTGATTTTTTTTCCACATACATTTTTATTTGTTAAATCTGTGAAATTAGAGGAGTTTTTTGGAGCTTTTTGTCCAGTGTACAGGATGGTTTCTTGGTCATTTTCCAGTGCGATGTCTTTATTTACAACCAGGAAGTAAAATTAAAACCTAAAATATTGCTAAACTGTCATATTCATCTTATTCCGGAAGTTGCCGTACGCGCCGCCATCTTGTTTCCGTTGTAGTTCACATGGAGCAGACGAGCTCAACAGAAAATAAGTTCTACATGGACTAAAAAAAACGTTTTCAGGCCTCAGGAGATCGGTGCAGTGTGACTTGTTGTTGCTCGTGTTCATTAAACATTTGAAACAAGTCAATCTACTTTATTTTGTTTATTTGTTTTAATGAGAAACTTTTCCCTCGTTGGCGGGGCGAATAAGGTGAACAGACTTTAAGTATATTCTACAGTTGATACTTTTTACTTTTACTTCACTGCATTTCAGAGCGAGTATCTGTACTTTCTACTCCACCGCATTCTTAAACTACACTATTTTTGAACTGGACTGAAAAGTAAAAATATGTTTTCTTAATGTTTTAGATCTGCTGAAAAGGCTGAAGGGTTTATTTTTTAGCACATTTATGGCGACATCTTCCCTGTTTTTTTCCTAGTTCCGTTTGAGCAAACAAAACAGCCTAAACAGAGAAAAATAACCTGGAAAGTTGCCTTAAACGACCAAAACTCAACAGAATAAATCAACCAAGACTACAATTTCATGCTTTAATTGTTCTCCAAACCAAAAATAATTATTACTTTTTTCTCTTACTTATTCTTACGGAGTACTTTAATACTTTTACTTTAGATTTATTTATTTATTTTATTTTAGTAGACTTTTACTTGAGTTGCGCTTTTTTTATATCTGTATCTGCACTTTTTGCACAAAATGGAGTACGTCGTCCACCGCTGATGTACAATCTTTAAAAAACAACAATCTAAACGAGCTCGTGTTCCGTTTTGTCTGTAAAACCCCTCTTTTCTGTGGCGAGGCTGGATTTCCCGGGCGACACATCAGTAAACCATGGGACTCACGGCAGAGCTCCGGAGCCTCGTCGCTGTTGTCCAGGCAGTCGTTGTCGCCGTCGCACTTCCATCGCTCCTGGATGCAGCGGTTGTTCTTACAGGCGAACTCCCCGGGCTGGCACTGCGGCGGCGGGACGTACGACGGGTTGGCTGCGACACACAAGCAAAACGTTGTCATTTACCAGGGCTTTTAAGTGGACTGTCCATTTGTGCTCAGGTTAAAGTGCACTTGGACAGCAACAAATGTACAGAAACCAAAATTGTGCTTAAAGTTAGACGTCACAGTTCACTAAAATGTATTGAAGATGATTAAATTTAAGATTTTACTAAACATTTTTCCTGTTTGTCCCCATTTTGACTATTTTCGTAATGTTTATAATGTCACTTCCTGGTTGGACATAAGCCGCAAATATGACATAGGTGTCAGCAATAACACAACTGTTTCCTAGCAACCATTTTGAAAACAAGGGCCAAAATCTATAAATTACACAGTAGTTATGATTTGACAAATTAAAATACCTGATAACACCTTTGTTTTGATGAATGAATGTTTAAACTGTGTCAGTCGAGTGTTAACTGTGCGTCACTTTTTGATGACATCACAGAGGGATTCCATTTTAGAACTCAGCACTACTTCCTGTCATTTTAAACTTTTATTTTTTAAATTTTCTTCACAAACTGAAACTTCACAGATATAATACTTAACACAGGTGTGTGTATTAGAGAAAAATGGGAACCTGTCATATAGACTGTACCAGATTTTTACTGTTGTGAAACGTGAAAACCAGATCTAGTCCATGTTTCTGATTATTTGCATGTAATAAAGTCAAATCTATGTTGCTCCAGCAGTAATAACCAAACCATTTCCCCCATCTTGAATGAAACTGCACAATATATTTTATCCCGATTTTACCCCAAAACTTTGCCTGACATTCCTGACATTTGCAGAAAAATAAAACATTAAATCAAATGCTCCTTATTGTGTTCTCGTCTCGCCGACAAACAAACAAAATCTGTCACGTTTTGGCGTCCTGCTTGGCCAAACTCAAGTTGTTCTGGCAGAAAAGGCGTGACAGAATGGGTTTAAAATGTTCCAGGAGTCACAGTCACAGGACCTGAGTCATCTTCGCCGACAGACCGAGAATTAACAACAACAGGGTGTAATGGAGCCGAGAAATGAGCCGCGTCTCTGTCAGGAACACCGAGAGGACCAGGCCGGAGACAGTGGATACTTTTACTTTATTAAGGCTGTTTTGTTCTTTCTCGAGTGATATTTGACAGTTTAGTAAAAGTTTTGGTACCTTTTTCTGCTGTGAGTAAAACAAGGGACAAAAACTGTGTGTTGACAATATAAAATGATTTTTCATTTTTGATGTGTACCTTTTGAAAATACTAGAATGTGCATTATTTAAAGCAGGGGTGTCCAAACTTTTTCCACCGAGGGCCACATACTGAAATTTAGACCAAGCGGAGGGCCACAATTAAATCATGAAACGTTCAAAAAAGTTGCATTAATCTGATTTTTAAAGCACCTCCACACCTAAATTCAGTCTCAATGCTTTAATATCAGGTCTGTCACGCACCAAAATGTTAGTTATTTAGGTTATAATTGTAGAAAATCTGAAATTTGCTGTAAAAAGTATGTCTTAGGACAATGTGGGCCAATTCACCAGGAAGCTTGAGGGCCAAGAAAAATTGGTCTGCTTTTGGCCCCCGGGCCTTAGTTTTACCCGACAAATAAAAATCCATTTGAACTTATTTATTTAGTTGAATTAATGTATAAAGGGTCAAAAAAGTAGTTTATTTTGTGTAAATCGTGTATAAAGTTTGTCTCCACAGTGTGATGTCATCAGTTTGTTTACTTCCTGTAATTTTCAACATATTTTTCAACTTTTCTCCACAAACAGCGACCTGATTGGTATAAAACTATTATATATATTTACAACAGGTGTTAATGCACTGAATAAAGTCAAAATTAGAAAATCATAAAAACCTGTCATACGCCCTTTAATACATGGTAAACTTTTCAAATATATTTTAAAAAGTAATTGAGAAGTTTCAGATTAGACTTGGTATTCTGCCGCCCGTGGTGCGCTGGGGCTTGAGTTGCAGGTGGTCCTTCTCGGAGTAAACACAGCGGTCACAGTTCAAGGTGAACGTTTACAGAGGATTTGGAGCAGAGGGAGGTCCGGCCGCTGTCGATGGTAAAACTGAGGCCTGAATACTTTACAGAGCATTAGATCAGGCCAAGTCACTGGAGTAAATAGACTTGAGCTGGGGCTGGGTGCAGTGTTTCTTCTATATTTAGTTTCTTGTACGGGGTTTAGAGAGTTGATCAGGGTCCACTACAGGCTTGTGCCCCCAAAAATGGTAAACTTTGCCAAGAATAATGCAAAAAATTAAGTTCTAGCTGAGTTAAAATGTCTTGATTTGAGGATATTAATCTGAATTTCAGACGTTTTGACTCGTTAAGATCAGTGCAGATGATTTATTTGATGGAACTAGATTATTTTACTTGTATCAAACCGTTTCTGACTTGTTTCAATTCTTACTTCCAGCCAAATTGCAGTTATTTTCTTATTTTAAGCTATTTTATCCGTCAGAAATACCTTGAAACCAGTGAAATATTCTGCATCACATCAACAATTAAATCTCATTGAGTCAAAACTTCTCAAATCCAGATAAAAATGATCAATTCAAGCCATTTTAAGCTTGGATAGGTTTATATTTTTTGCTGTGTGTGGCCTTAAGTAGCAAGAGATACAGTCAGTGGTCTGGTTTGTCCATTTATTTAACAGGAAACTTAAAGGAACAATATTATTCATTATTCATATGGTTATTGGCCTTTAAACACGCTTTTGAGAACCTTAAACTTGCCATCTAAATTTCAAAACAAAGAAAAAAAAAGGTTGATTTTCAGTGTTATCACTTTAAGAGACGCTATGGTGCGGTTAGCAGTAGCAGTTTAGAGGCAGGAATGCTCAAAACGAGTCTGGCGATGATTTAAAGACGTAAAGTCTATATGACAGGTTCTGAAAATTGTCTAATTCTGACTTAGTTTGGTGGGAGGGCACCTGTGGCAACTGTTTATTTTAGTTTAACATTTGTGAAGTTGCAGTTTGTGAAGAAATTTTGAAAAATAAAAGTTTAAAATGACAAGAAGAAGTGCTGAGTTCTAAAACATCATCAAAAAACGACGTACAGTTGAAAATACAGAGACAATTTACAGACATCTGACACAACTATTTGATTTTAAAGCAGGCATGTCCAAACTAAGGCCCGGGGGCCAAATGCGGCCCTCAAACCAATTTTTCTTGGCCCTCAAGCTTCCTGGTAAATTGGCCCACATTGTGCTAAGACATACTTTTTACAGCACATTTCAGATTTTCTACAATTAAAACCTAAATAACTAACATTTTGGAGTGAGACAGACCTGATATTAAAGCACTGAGACTGAATGTAGATGTGGTGGTGCTTAAAACATCAGATTAATGCAACTTTTTTGAATGTTTCACGATTTATTTGTGGGCCTCGATGGAAAAAGTTTGGACACCCCTGGTTTAAAGTGTCATCCAACAAACTAAAGTTGTTATCAAATATTATAATCTGTCAAATCATAAATATTGTGTAATTTCTATGGATTTTGGCCCTTGTTTTCAAAATGGTTGCTATGGTAACAGTTGTGGAATGATCTCTTATTATTTTGTTTGTATTATTATTATTAATTATGTCATATTTGCTGCCCATGAACAACCCGGAAGTGACATTATAAACTTTATGAAAACTGTCAAACTGGGGACAAATGGACAAAATGCTTAGTCAAATCTTAAATATAATCTTCTACACTACAGTTTAGTGAAATGTCACGTCTGACCCGTCACATGGACTTTAAACAAACACGTGTTGGGGGCGGTACCTCTGCAGCTGGTGTTGTCGGTGGGGTCCAGGACCTGGTCTTCTGCACAGGCACAGCTCCGCCCCTCGGGTGTGGCCAAACACAAACTGCTGCAGCCGCCGTTGTTCACTCGACAGGCGTTTGACCCTGACACACAGTAAAGAATGATTCACCTGTGGAGTATTCAGCAGTAACACGTTCACTGTGTGCCTTTATCTATGCTGGCATGTTCGATGGATGAAGTGTGAGTGAATGATCGAGTGTCAGAGCTTGTATGAAAACTGTTCCTCCTCCCGTCCCTTATCCAGGACTGCAGATGGAAATGAGCTCGCACAGCTATTCACCTTATTCTGTCCCGCCCACTTTTTGCCACAGATCTGCACTTTTGTTGTAAACGCACTTCTGTTTGACGAGAACTCCGTTAAAGCTAATGACGAACGAAGGAAAAGTCTCACCGCTAAAATGTTACATAAAGTAGATTGATTTGTGTAAAATGTGTAATGAACACGAGCAACAACAAGTCACAACGCAACGATTTCCTGAGGCCTGAAAACAGGTTTTTAGTCGTATTTAGACAAAAATGTGACAAAAATGCGATTGAAAGTGACAAAAACGTGGAAAAAAAAAACAGAATAAAGTGGCAAAAATGCGGCAATAAGTGACGAAAACGCGACAAGTGACAAAAACGTAACTAAATGACTGACAAAAATGTGAGTAAAAGTGACAAAAAAACGGAAGAAAGTGACAAATGCACGACAATAAGTGACAAAAATGCAACTAAAAGTGAGAAAAATGTGATTAACAGTGACAAAAACGTGACAAAAACGTGGAAAAAATGGAATAAAGTGACAAAAATGCTGCAATAAGTGACGAAAATGCAACAAGTGACAAAAATGTGACTAAATGACTGACAAAAATGTGAGTAAAAGTGACAAAAATGTGACAATAAGTAACAAAAACACGAAAAGTCTCGCCGCTAAAATGTTCCATAAAGTAGATTGATTTGTGTAAAATGTTTAATGAACACGAGCAACAACAAGTCAACAACGCAACGATTTCCTGGTCAGTCTGAAAACGTTGTTTTAGTCCATGTAGAATTTATTTTCTGTTGAGCTCGTCTGCTCCGTGTGAACTACAACGGAAACAAGACGGCGGCGCGTACGGCAACTTCAGGAATAAGGTAAATAATCTGGTTCAATCAACTTTGCCCCCGAGCATAATGTCATTGTACATGGTCCTGTTAAATAAATAAAAAATAAAAATAAAAAAATGGTCCAGACCTGGATTAAACTGAAATGTGTAATGTACTAACTTTATAAATGTATAGTTTTTAGAGATGATCTGGTTTGAAAATAAAAATAATGATAGTAAAAGAATGCATTAAAATACTGTTGACATGATCTTAACACTTAAGTCTTTGCCGTGCTGCAGACCCAGCTCTTTGTGTGAATCTGAATACATCCCTCGCTTAAGTGACGTTATGGATTATAAATTCGTAGTTACTGGGTGTGTTCTGAAAAGATAGAAAGTGACATGGAGCTGGTTATCTCATCTGTTACTGTAGCTACAGGCACAACTCTCAACAAAACTTTTTGGCAAAAGACAAAACTTTGAATGAGCTGCTCTGTATTAGAGCAGGTCCACACGGGCGACTGAAGAGGCCCAAAGGGATGATGACCCCTGGATTAGACTCAACTTTAATGTCATTGCATCTAACTAGAAGTGATATGAATATGTAAATACATGAACAGTACGCAGCATGATATGTGTAACAAGGTTAAAGTGTATTGAATATCATCAAAATATGTATCACACCCCCATTTTATTTTGAAAGTTCTGCTTCTGTAACTGGTAGTGGTGGTAACCGTGGTAACCCCCCCTGCTCTGCCCCTTCTACTGTTGAGAGACTTGAAAACGGTATGTTACAACTTTAGCTCTGTGATTTTGGTATTATTTTGAGTTTGTACATCTATGTTAACATGTTTTAATTCACTCAATATGTAACTAAGATTGTATAGTATTATTTTAATGTGTTTGGTGAAATATTTACTTCTATTTGGTAATGTTATTTGAAGAAGTTGTAGTCTTTCATTATCGGCAGTTGTCTTGACAGGGGAGTAACTGTCAGGGCTCACAATGTAGCTAAATCTATTTAAATACATGGAGTTCAATTCTCAATATTGTTTTGTTGTTATTGTTTAGGGGCAGAAGCTGATGTCACCACAAGTTTACCAGTTCCTGTATTTTTTTTGGTGTGATTTCAGTCTTCTTGATAAAACTCACAAAACCTTCAAGACTGGTGTCGTCTATGCAACCCGGGTGAAAGTTCAGGGGTTACATATGCTAGTACTATAATTAACATATTACGATTTATGTTTTACTATTCAACTCATTCCAGAACCTGCCATGAGCGCTGCAGTCTTTTTCCCGTTGTATTAGTCCTTTTTACACGGAGACAACAGAAAATAAGTTCTACACGGACTAAAAAGCCGTTTTCAGGCTCCAGGAAATCTGTGCAGTGTGACTTGTTGTTGCATTAACATTTCGCACAATCGACTTTATCTATTATTTTAGCAGCGAGACTTGCCCCTCGTTGTGCAGATCTGAGGTAAAAGGAGGACAAAGTGGGCGGGGCCGATTAAAATTGAACAGTGCCATTTTTAAAGTGCCAATTCAAGAGTGTGACCGCCCTGGGCAACAAACTGTCCCTCCGTGTGTCTGCAAAGTGAAATAAATAATGGCAAACCGTTTGATGAACTATGCTAAAGTCAGAATGAGAATATTGTCATGCACACTTTAAAATCCCTCTCCTAAACCCTTCTCGACGCGACCCGTGACCCTCTGCGTGACCCGGTGTGTCCTGCAGTGACGGGGCGGGGGGCGCACCTTGCTGCTGCTGGGCGTCGTACATGCGGATCTCAAAGATGGGCGGCCTCTCGTTGCGGAGCAGGGTGGCCGTCCCCGTCGTGGTGTCCAGTTTGAAGATGCTGCCGCTGCGATACTCGTTCCAGAACAGGAAGTGCTTGTAGTGGCACAGGCCGAAGGCGTGGTTCAGCTCCTGCCCCTCGTACACCGTCTGCAGCGAGGAAAGAGGGACCAGAAGCACAGAACAGTTCATGGAAGGCGCTGACAAGCTGATGTTTTTGTGAAATCGTTGTGTCGTGATTGACTGTTTGTGTCTTTAATGCAGCTGTCTGTTCAACACACTTTTTCTCCTGTTGTTTAGCCTCTGAAGCCTCTGAGCAGATGACTTTATTTACCTCTTAAAGGCCAGAGCTGCACGATTAAACCAAATTGATAAGATTTTTCTAGATACAATTAGCAAATCACAAAGGCTGCAAGTTTTAAAGTGCAATAATTTCTTCCACAAACAAAATAAATGAAAAAGTAATAAAAGCTGCTAAAACATTGTAGTTTGGATTTGTACAAACATGTTCTGAAACAAGTGACAAAAGAGCGACCAAAAGCGATAAAAATGCGCTCAAAAGCGACAAAAACGTGCCAACAAACAACAAACGCGACTCAATGCGTCAAAATGCGACTAAAAGGCGATAAAAACAACAAAGATGCATTTAAAAATAACAAACACAACTGAATGTGACAAAAACGCACCTAAGTTACATGAGTGCTGGGTGATACGGAGATAAAAATAGAACGGTGAGCTCGTCACAGTTTATTAATTTATTTGATGGAACTAGATTATTTTACTTGTTTCAACACATTATTTCTTACTTCAATCCAAATTATCTGTCACTGGGTTAAGATCATTTTACTTATCCGACTGACAAATATATACAAAATTATCGCAGGATCATCAGAAATACCTTGAAACCAGTGAAATATTCTGCATCACATCAACAATTAAATCTCACTGAGTCAAAACTTCTCAAATCAAGGAAAGGGTTTCAGAGGTTGTCATCCGGACGTTGTTTAAAGATCGAGACATTTCGACTTTTATCCAAAAGTCATTGTCAATCAGAGAGCTGGTCTGGGAACTCAGGCTTATATGTTTCAATAGAACAATAGACCTTAGTCACAGGTGAAACTAGGTAAAGCAAACTATTAATCAAACAAGGTAGACTAATTAATCAAGTCCCAGGTGACAAACAAACAATTTTCCAACAAAGACAGGACTCAGTGACTCCTCCCTGGGGGCAGGACTCCCAGTACTCAGAGTAGCATATAAGCCCGAGTTCCCAGACCAGCTCTCTGATTGACAATGACTTTTGGATAAAAGTCGAAACGTCTCGATCTTCAAACGGCGTCCAGATGACAACCTCTGAAACCCTTTCTACGATGGACCACACCTGGACGAATGAGGGTTTACATCGACGTACCACTGACAAATATATTTTCCTATTTTAAAGCAAAATTATCGCAGGATCATCAGAAATACCTTGAAACCAGCGAAATATTCTGCATCACATCAACAATTAAATCTCACTGAGTCAAAAAACTTCTCAAATCAAGATTAAAATGATAAATTCAAGCCATTTTAAGCTGCGATAGATTTACATTTTTTGCTGTGTACACTACAAAAAGTGGATTTTAAGAAAGTAAAAAAGTCTTATAACAAGAAATAAATTCTTATTTTTTCTCTAAAAAGAAAAAAAATCTCGTCTAGGAAAAAAATCTTAAGACAAAAAATCTTATTTTAAGAAATAAAACCTAAAACTAGCCTTTTCTTATTAAGATTTATTTGCTAAAATCTGTTATATTTTTGCTTGTAACAAGATACAAAGGTTATTTTGAATCTTATTTAACAGTAGACTAAGAGTATTTTTCTTTATTTGAGAAAAAGTAAGAATACAAACATGTCTTGATATCATTATCAAGAAAAAAGCTGTAATTCATATGGGAATGAATTAGATAATTTTACTTAAATCAAGCAAAATGTCCTTGAAATGTGATATCCAATAAGAAATTATTGCTTACATTTTACAATTTTAAGGATATTTTTCCAACATCTAGTCTTAAAATGAGAAAAATATTCTTAAATTGAGCAACTTACAAACCAATCTTTACTGATTTATTCTTTTTTTGAGTATAATTTCCTTGAATCTGTTCATTCAGAACATTTGGCTTAAATCAAGCCATTTACAGGGAGCAACTGGCTTAAATTGAGACATTTTTTCTTGTTTTTTGACTTATTTTTTTCTTGATCATCAGAAAAAAATCTTAAAACAAGTTTTCTAAGCAAGAAATTTTTGCTTACCCCATTGGCAGATTTTTTTGCTTAAAACAAGCAATTTTAGTCCAATTTTAAGTTTTTTTTTCTTGTTTCTAGTGAGGCACTTTTTGCAGTGTAAGTATAGAATTCAGCTGATATTTAGAATTTTAGGGCAATTTATTTCCGCAAACCCCATCTTATCTACAACAGGCACAGACAAATGAATCTTATCAATTATCTTATTTAAGAGGAAACTTAAAAACAGGATTAGAACATGACTGAGCTGAAATGGACGGTGCAGTGGTTTGGTCTGGGAGCGCAGCAGCCAGAGTAAACACTAATAAACTCAAACAGGACTTTGTGCTGAGGGCCACCCACTGGGCGTCCTAATGAGCTCAGTCTGCGCCGTTAAACCCTGTCAAAACAATCCCTTTCATTCCAGCGGCACCTCGTGTGTTCGGACCGGCCATTCAGCTGTTTACCGCGAAAACACTTCACATCTGAATGTTTATCGACGTTTGCTCTGTCTGGGATTGACTTCTCCGTTTACGCAGCAAAAAACGTAAACCTGTCCAAGCTTAAAATGGTTTGAATTGATCAGTTTTATCTGGATTTAAGAAGTTTTGACTCGATGAGATTTAGTTGCTGATGTGATGCAGAATATTTCACTGGTTTCAAGGTATTTCTAACTGATCATACGCTAAAATAGTTTAAAATAAGAAAATAAATTTGTCAGGGTAAGTAAAATGATCTTAACAAACTGACAGATAATTTGGCTTGAAGTAAGAAATGTACTTTCTCCTCTGCTCTTCTCCCTAAACACCAACTGCTGCACCTCCAGCCACGACTCAAAACTGATCAAGTTTGCGGACGACACCATCCTCGTCGGACTCATCTCGGACGGCGATGAGTCTGTCTACAGGAGACAGCCTTCCACTTCTCAGAGGCACTTGGACATTTTAAAAACCCTTCCGCTAAACCTGCCGAAAAACGATTGAGAGACGACGACCACGTGAACATCGGAGCCTGTTTGAAGTGACGGAGAGAGCTTCGTGAACTAAAAGGATTCAAAAGAGATGAAGAGTTGGACAGGTAACCAACTGACATCTTTTGTGAGTTTATTTAGAAATGATGTTGCCAATAACGCATATTAACAAATTTTTCATATAAACGTTTACCTTGCCGTTAGCATTAGTCGGCAAAAAACGTGAACTACAAATAATGAGGGGGTTTTGGTAAACACTAAAACACGACCACGTTTACGTCAAAGCCTCGTAGAAAGTCCTAGTGGAGCGTGTAAACTTTCTGTTGTTGTTTTTAGACAATAATTGGCGTATAACTGTGTCTGTCGTCGGGGGGTGTGTCCATAGACCGTACATATCACTGACCCTCGCCCGCTGCCGCCGCGTTCCAAACAGGAAGTGACCATGGAGGCTCCTGGCTCCATCAGGCCGAGCTGCCATTCACTTTCTATTGGGACACTGGTGCTTTTACTCTGTAACTGTTTCTGTCAGACTCACCATCTGGAACTAAGACACACTCTACGTCCTTGATTTTCAACCAGTGCCAGGGAACACTTGTGCGCCTTGAGGTTTTGCCAGGTGTGGCTTGAAAAAATGTCCAGTTGAGTTCACAGATTGACAAATGTGGATGTAATTGACTCATTTGTCCTGACCTACTTCTGCAAACACAAAACCATCACTATTACCACATTTAAAGAACCAGACAGTGGCACAAACATGTTATAGACCATATTTTTAAACCAAATGGTCTGTTTTGGTAATATTTTTGTAGCAGGTGATGTGCCGTTGTAGCTTTTAAACCCAAAAAGTGTGCCACACCCTAAAGAGGGTTGAAAAACACTGCTCTACATGATCCTGGAGTTTTTTTCTCGTTGGTTGTTCATAAATCAAGTTATTATCAATAATAACTGACCAATCAGGTGCTTCCTTTTCCAGGGGCCGTTTTCGCTCGTGTTAGCAACAGGTTTGATTGGCAGCTAGTGCCACACGTTGCCGCCGTCTCCTCCCACCGAGGGGCGGAAACCGTTAGCAACCGCGCTCCTGATTGGTCTGTGTGGTTGCCATGATACGCACTCGGATTTCCAAATATGGAGTCTGGCTCCGCTTTAGCCGCTAAAACTGCTAGCTCCACTTTAGCCGCTATAACTGCTAGCCGCGATTGGCTTCATTTAGCTGGAGCCAAACGCTATGACGTCACATTCCCACAGTCCATCGATATGTACGGTCTATGGGTGTGTCTCTCAGGAGGGAAGGGGAGTGAGCGGGGCGGAGCTAGAGTTGAGACTTTCTCACTGCCCCGATTTTCAAAAGTTACGGACATTCACTTTAACTTCCAATTATAATCAGATGCTGCGTCCAGACAGTTACTCCTGCGTGAACAGACGTTTCCCATGATGCTTTTCCCTTCTTTCCTGTGTCCTACCTTCCTCTCAGAAGTGTTGAGGTAGACCATCTCGATGCGGTCGTAGTAGGCGTCCACCCAGTACAGGATGCCTTTGGGGATGTCCAGGCTCAGTCCGTTGGGCCACAGGACGGTTTTGCTGGTGAGGAACACGTTTCGGTTGGTCCCGTCCATCCAGGCGCGCTCGATTTTACCGCGTTTGCTCGCCTTTGGGTCCTCCTCCCAGTCCGTCCAGTACATCCACCTGCGCACGCCCAAGAGGAAGAGTGAGGTCAGACGGAAAACACAGCAAAAAAAAGTAAAAGTGTCACATAAAATCTACTCAAGTAACAGTATTAAAGTTTAAAAATGTACTTTTTTTGGACTTGAACTTTGACAGCCACATGAAACATATAACAACAGCTTTTTACTACCTAAAAACATCGCCAAAATTAAAGGTATAATGTCTAAACCAGACTTGGAGAGACTCATCCATGCTTTTGTCTCCAGTAGGTTAGACGACTGTAACGGCTGCTCACTGTCCTCTCCAAACGAGCTGTAAAACAGCTGCAGTACATCCAGAACTTGCTGCTCGAGTCCTGACAAGAACCAGGAAGTACGATCACATTAGTCTGTGCTCAGGTCTCTGCACTGCCCCCTGTGGCTGAGAGAGGAAGTACGAGCACATTAGTCTGTGCTCAGGTCTCTGGCTTCAGACTCAGAGAATAGAGTTTAAAGCAGCTCTGCTTGTGTTTAAGTCTCTCCAAAGCACCAAAGAACATCTGACATGTTAGAGCCATATGAACCATCTCACACTCTGAGGACCTCATGGACCGGCCTCCTGCTGGTGCCAGAGTCAGGACTAAACATGGACCGGTCTCCTGCTGGTGCCAGAGTCAGGACTAAACATGGACCGGCCTCCTGCTGGTGCCAGAGTCAGGACTAAACATGGACCGGCCTCCTGCTGGTGTCAGGACTAAACATGGACCGGCCTCCTGCTGGTGCCAGAGTCAGGACTAAACATGGACCGGCCTCCTGCTGGTGTCAGGACTAAACATGGACCGGCCTCCTGCTGGTGCCAGAGTCAGGACTAAACATGGGGAATCAGCGTTTCAGTTTTTTGCAGCTAAAATCTGGAACAGTCTCCCTGAAGATGTGAGACAGGCCTCACTCTGACAATGTTTAAATCCAGACTAAAAACAGTTCTGTTTAGATGTGCAAACGACTGAAAGATCTATCTGCACTCTTCTCTTTTAAAGCACTTTATTTTAAAATGATTCTGTGTGTCTTTTGGTGTTTTGTGATTTTAATGCAACTTTTCCTGTTCTGTAAAGCACTTTGAATTGTCCTGTGTATGAATTGTGCTCTACAAATAAACTTGCCTTGCCTTACTTTAAGGCGAGACACTACAGGCAAATGTTTTTGTTTTTTGGTCAGTTTGCTCTCTCAACAAACATGCGATCCCGTGCGATGAAATGATGAACTGTGCCCGTGTATTTATTTATTTATTTAACATTTCCAAGAGAAAAAAAACCCCTTAAGATGAATCATCTCGTTTTCGAGGGGGTCCTCAGGTTAAACAAGTTAAACAGCAAACAGCAGTGCCATAGCAGAACATACAACACAGCAACATAATCATAAACAATACTTAATCAACTAACTTAATACTCACAATCACACCACATACACAAGCTCTCATATTACCCCCTCACAATACTCATTACAGTAGCACAAATAAAACTTAATAGACAGGAAAGAATAAAATACCCAGCAAACAAAAAGATTTATAAGGGATTCAAAAACAAGAACAAACATTTTGCAGATGGCATAAGAGTGCATTTCGACAGATCTGGAATGAGGTGATTGAGCGGATAGAGGCAGGAAGGCTATTCCAGTCGTGTGGGGCCTTGAACTGAAAAGCAAATTTACCAAGTTCCTTTTTAACTCTTGGAACAGTAAAGAAAATATGCTCTGTATGTTGTAGATTATATGCAGAGCTGTAAGGTACAAGATACTGTTTCAAATAAATGGGGTAACCAGAATAAGCACATTTAAAGGTCCCATATTCTGCTCTTTTCCCCTTCACACAGTCTATTCTAAGGGCTTTGTTGATACATTTTTGCGTTGTGCAATATCCATAACATAACAGTTTACAAAAAACTCCCATTTCTTGGACTGGCCCCCCTCCTTGCAAAAGCAAACGGCTCACTCTGAGATCTGACCCCCCCGAACAGAGAGCAGGCTGCCTCCCCCGCCCAACCCGTGCGCCTCCCCCTCCCAACCCGCGCGCCTCCCCCTCCCAACCCGCGCGCCTCCCCCTCCCAACTCGTGCCGAAGTCTAGAGCGGAGATGGTGCATGCGCCGTGTGCTCCGGTAAACAGCGATACACAAACACTGAATAAACATTTTCTCCTCCTGACGGTGCGTCGCGCTGAGTCCTACGTCCTGGATCTGACCTGGAGTTTGACGTGCTCCAGGGCCTCGACGACGGACGTGTCCGTTTGGTAAATAACAAGCTAACTCTTCTATCTGTCGTATCCATCGTGTAATTACTGTGTAGCATTAGCATTAGCTGTTTTTATTCTTGCGGCTGCACGCTTCCTGGAGGCGTGGCTTAAACACCGCGTCATCTTAGTGAGGAGCCCCCGTCTGCTGCTCAGCCGAGGGGGACGGAAAAGACAGTTCTCTAGTGAAAACATGAGGGAATCAATCAAAAAACCACTTTGGGCACAACATACGAGGCCCAAATAGCACTGTAGGAAGGTTAAAACCTCTGAAAAGTCCATTTTGAATGTTATGGGACCTTTAAAGATGAACTGAAGCCAGTGATACTGTCTTCTGGCTGAAAGTTTCCTCTGAGGTGAGGACTCTTACCCGTGCAGAGGGTCCACCACGATGGCTCGGGGGTGTGTCATCTTCCCCTCGATCAGGGTCTTTTTGGTCTGTGACGCCTTCTCCAGTCTGGCCACGCTGATGGTCTTCTTGGGCCCGTCGTCGGTCCAGTACAAGTTGTCGGCCATCCAGTCGACCGCGATGCCCTCGACCGTGTGGATACCTGCAGCGACCACAGCGTTTAGACACACGCCGGAACCGTTTGTCCTCAAACGTGTGACTGAAATGAGCCTCAAACTGATGCTGTCCCTGAACCCTTTGGAGCTCAAACTATTGTCTGGACTCTTTGTGAAGCTGAGACTCTGGAGTTTTGTGTCTGATTTACTCTGATTACAAGAGGAAACAAGCTCTGCACAGCAAAAATGTAAATCTGTCCAAGCTTAAAATGGCTTGAATTGATCATTTTTATCTGGATTTGAGAAGTTTTGACTCGATGAGATTTAATTGCTGATGTGATGCAAAATATTTGGCTGGTTTGAGGGTATTTCTGATGATCCTGCAATAATTTTGCTTTAAAATAAGAAAATACATTTGTCAGTGGTCAGTAAAATGATCTTAACCCACTGACAGATAATTTGGATTGAAATAAGAAATAATGTGTTGAAACAAGTCAGAAACGGTTTGAAACAAGTAAAACAATCTAGTTCCATCAAATAAATCGTCTCCACTGATCTTAACGAGTCAAAACATAATTAATTTCCTGAAATCAAGACATTTTAACTCTAGAACTTCATTATTTGCAGTGTAGTTTTGTAATATCATTTCCTGGTTGTAAAGGATGATAATGATTACACTGGGAAATTACTTTGTACACTGAGCTAAAACTTAGATAATGTCACCGATTTTTTTTATATGACAAATCAAAATATATGTTAAAATCTTAATTTTGTTGAATTAATGTTTAAAGAGTCAAAAATAAGTTGTTTATTTTGGGTAAATTATGCAGAACCTTTGGATGGAATGAATCGGTGTTTGCCTGGTGTGATGTTACTTGTTTTTACTTCCTTTATTTTTCAACAGTTTTCCACAAACTACAGCTTGACTGGTGAAAAGCTCTAATTTTTATGTACGATAAGTTTTAATTCACCAAATAAAATCAAAATTTGAAAACTGCTAAAACCTGTCACACACACTTTTAAAAGCAGAAAAATACAACTGAGAAAAAAACTCCCCCACACTTTTGAGGGCCCCTCCCTGCCGTGGGCCCCGGGGAAAGCAGCACCAGAAGTGGAAGGAGGACTCAATTTTGTTATTCAAGTAAAAGTACAGATACGTGTGCAAAAATTACTCTAGTAAAAGTAAAAGTATCACATTAAAATTCTACTTAAGTAAACGTGTTGAAGTAACTGTTTGAAAATGTACTTTAAGAGTAAAAAGTATTTCAAAGACCAGTTTTATGCATTAAATGTTGTAATTTTGGGAAAGAATTTTGCTTCATTTTGGTCAACAAAGGTCTATTATTTATTTCAAATCTTTTGTAGATTTGTAGATGTTTATGTTTTGTTTGTAGTTGAGATTGAACTAAAAACCTTCAGGCAGAACGTCACCCTCAACGAGTCACAAATAACCCTCAAACAAAATGAAAAGTACTTTTCAGTCCAGTTAAAGGGCCTCTGACAGGTTGAAATACACATTCAACTAAAATGCAGCTAAGACAAATATATTCAAATTTCTACTAAAATCTTTCCACATTTAACCCCAGTTTAGCTGTTTTTTAGGTTTTACATTTTACTCCCGGTTGTTAAGTATGACATCATCAAGAGAAACACACGTGAACACCTTTATTTTGTTGAATCAATGTTTAAAGGGTCAAAAAAGTGGTTTATTTTGTGTAAATTATGCGTAACCTTTGTCTCCCCAGCGTGATGTCATCAATTTATTTACTTCCTGGTGCGATGTCATCATTAACAACCAGGAAGTAAAACAAAAAACCTAAAAAATAGCTAAATCGTAAAGCATTTTAACAAAATTTGAAATATATTTATCTTAACTGTATTTTTGTCAAATGAGTCGTCCAACATGTCCCTTTAAGAAAACGTTTGTTAAAGGCCATTTAATTAAAGTCGGAACTATCTCAACAGCTGCCCTCGCACCGACTCCTGAGAGCGACGCGCTGCTCTGAACGGCGGGCCGGTCGCTCACCCTCCTTCAGGATGGTGTCCCGCTCCGTGCCGTCGATCTTCTGCCGCCCGATGATGTAGCTGGTGGCGTCGGCGAAGTAGATGAAGTCGCTCTCGGCGTGAAAGTCCAGGGCGCGCGGGTTCATCAGGTTCTCGATGGGGATCATGTACTCGTCCGGCACTTTGGCGTTCATGTCCATGCCCCGGATGACCCCCGGGCGACCTTTGCCGTACACCAGGAACAACTCGTGCTCGGGCTCTGCGGACAAACAACAACAACAGCAACGTTTATCACAAGGTTAGTTTGAAGGTTTTGTTTTGTTAGTTTGGTGGGATAATACTTGTGGTAATTATTCATTTAGAATAAAACACTATAAATAGAGTAAAAGTTGTGCTCTCATTCTCACCCGAATAGATGCTTTTACAATATATCTGTGCTGGAGCAACACAGATTTGACTTTAGTACTTGAAAGAAGCTAGAGCTTCTGCCTCTCAATAAGGAGATTTTGGGTTCGATCTCTCTGGGTGGAGTCTGCATGTCCTCCCCGTGTTACCGTGAGTTCTCTCTGGGTTCTCCAGCTCCTCTCACCGTCCAAAGACATGACTGTGTAGGTTAATTGACAACTCTAAATTGTCCATAGTGTATGAATGTGAGAGTGAATGGTTGTCTGTCCTTGTCTCTGTCTCTGTGTTTGCTGTGATGAGTTGTCCACTGTCCAGGGTGTACCCCGCCTAAGGCCCAAAGTCACTGGGATAGGCGCCAGTCACCCGCGACCCCTAACGGGGGCACTTAACCCGCCTCGCCCCCAGTGTCTGCGCGCTCTGGTGAGTGAATGTGTGAACGGTTCTCTGATGTAAAAGCGCTCTGAGTGCCTCGGAGGAGGAAAAGCGCAATGAAAATGTGACCATTTACAATTTACCATTTTTTACTGAAATAAGGAGCCACTGCATCATTTGGGGTTAAAGTCTATGTGAAGGTTCTCGTTTTTCTTCTACTTCTACTTTTCTTTCTTAGTTTGGTGGGAGGGCACTTGTGGTAAATATTTATCATAGTTTTACATCTGTGAAGTAGCAGTTTGTGAAGAAAATTTGAAAAATAAAAGTTTGAAATTACAGGAAGTAGTGCTGAGTTCTACAATGGAATCCCTCTGTGATGTCATCAAAAAGTGACACACAGTTGAAAATAAACAAACGGTTTACACTCGACTGTCACATCTTTCTGACAGTTTAAATGGTCATTCAACAAAATAAAGGTGTTTATTGGGTATTTTAATTTGTCAAATCGTAACTACTGTGTAATTTATGTGGGTTTCGGCCCTTGTTTACAGTCTGGTTGCTATGGTAACAGTTGTGGAATCACCTCTAACTGTGTCATATTTGTGCTCATGTCCAACCAGGAAGTGACATTTTAAACATTACGAAAACTGTCAAACTGGAGACAAACAGGACAAATGCTCAGTAAAATCTTAAATATAATCATGTTCACTACGTTTTTGTGACGTCTGACCCGTCATACGGACTTTAAACCCTAAAAGTGTGCCGCGGCTCAATAAAGGTTGAAAACACTGCCTCAGAGAACAGATCGACAGTTTATTTCAAGCCTAAATATTGTTTTAAAGACAAGATACTGACTGTGAGATGAATTTACCACTCACACCTTTTAATAGTATCGACAGATCGTATGCGTTTTGAACAAAAGCCCAGCGGTAAAAGGACGTGACGATTGATTATATAAAGGAGGAAAATAGCTTGTTGCCGTGTTAAATGTTTTAGGTTTAATCAGCCATGTTGTTTCCAAGGGCGATTTTAGCTGATCAATAAAACTCTATCATTGTTTCGCTGAATATTCAAGGCCTGGAGGATTCTGCCGCTGCTGCGTCTTCGTTCTGCTTTGAGCGTCTCAAATCCAGCCTCGGTCGTCCTTGGTTTGCGATCGATACGAACGAACGCCCAGACGCTTTTTACAAGATAATAAGATGATAAATATGTACAGGACGGCTTGTTTATGCTCAGGGTGTGAGTTTGTACACTAAACATTCTACATTCTACGTAACACAGACGAGGCTCAACAAGATTTTGACCAAACGTACAAAAGGATTTTTTCAGATCTAATTCTCAAACTGATTTGTTGAAGTTTTAAGTCAAAGAAAGTTGACAAAATTTGAATTTTTAGGACAATTTTCAGTCCAATCTAGTTTGCTTAAAGGTCCCATAACATGCAAAATCGACTTTTCAGAGGTTTTGACCTTCCTCCAGTGCTATTTGGGCCTCGTATGTTGTGCCCAAAGTGGTTTTTTGATTGATTCCCTCATGTTTTCACTAGAGAACTGTCTTTTCCGTCCCCCTCGGCTGAGCAGCAGACGGGGGCTCCTCACTAAGATGACGCGGTGTTTAAGCCACGCCTCCAGGAAGCGCGCAGCCGCAAGAATAAAAACAGCTAATGCTAATGCTACACAGTAATTACATGATGGATACGACAGAAGAGTTAGCTTGTTATTTACCAAACGGCAGCGTCCGTCGTTGAGGCCCTGGAGCACGTCAAACTCCAGGTCAGATCCAGGACGTAGGACTCAGCACGACGCACCGTCAGGACGATAAAATGTTTATTCAGTGTTTGTGTATCGCTGTTTACCGGAGCACACGGCGCATGCACCATCTCCACTCTAGGCTTTGTCGCGGGTTGGGCGGGGGAGGCTCACGTGTTGGGCGGGGGAGGCGCGCGGGTTGGGCGGGGGAGGCAGCCTGCTCTCTGTTCGGGGGGTCAGATCTCAGAGTGAGCCGTTTGCTTTTACAAGGAGGGGGGCCAGTCCAAGAAATGGGTGTTTTTTGTAAACTGTTATGTTATGGATATTACACAACGCAAACATTTATCAACAAAGCCCTTAGAATAGACTGTAAAGGGGAAAATAGCAGAATATGGGACCTTTAACTAAATAAGAAATACAAAATCCCTTTATTAAAAAAAAAAAACTAATATGTTACAAAATGATCCAAGAAAATGAAACCTGGTTCTGTCCATTTTTCAGATTTAAATGTCCCAAATATGTGTATTTTTGGCCTTTTTTCACATAAAATGCCTTATTTCTACATGAAAACATGACATGATGAAAAACTTGTAATATATTTTTTTCTTACATTTATGTGAGTAAACTACAGGAGAAGTTTACTGTTGATCTCTTTAAATTTAAGATGTTTTCCTATTCACTGTCTCGTCTTAAACTCAGTCAAAGTAAATAGTGCAGAGTTTGAACACAATAAGAGCCCATGGAGACAAAATATTTATTTCCCGTTTCCCGAGTAACGTCAGTCCTTGCTATTCACTAATTGTTGGGTGTTGTTAATCACTCACTTTTGCAGGACTTGCCGTCGCTGCCGAGGCTGAAGCCCGAGCGACAGCGGCAGGTCCGGGTCTTGTGCCCGTTACCAAGGAGACAGATGTCCGAGCAGCCGCCGGGTTTACCGAACTGATCCACCTCACAGGCGTGACTGCGCACTGGAGAGAGAGAGAGGGAGAGAGGGGGAGGGGGGGAGGAGAGGGGGGGAGAACGAGAGGAGGGAGAGAACGAGAGGGGGAGAGGAGAGAGAGGGGAGAGAGAGAGGGAGAGAGAGAGAGAGAGAGAGAGAGAGAGGGGGGAGAGGGAGAGGAGAGGAGAGAGGGAGGGGAGAGAGAGGGGAGAGAGGGGGAGAGGGGAGAGAGAGGGGGAGAGAGAGAGGGGGGGGGAGAGGAGAGGAGGGGAGAGGAGAGAGGGGGAGAGGAGAGAGGGGGAGAGAGAGAGGGGGGAGAGAGGGGGAGGGAGAGAGAGTGGGGAGAGAACGAGAGGGGGGAGAGGAGAGAGAGGGGGGGGGCAGAGGGGGGAAAAGAGAGAGAGGGGGCAGAGGGGGAGAGAGAGAGGGAGGGGAGAGAGGCGGAGAGAACGAGAGGGGGGAGAGGAGAAAGGGGGGGGGGGGGAGCCAGAGGAGGGAGAGGAGAGAGAGAGGGGGGGAGAGAGAGAGGGGGAGAGGAGAGAGAGGGGGGGAGAGGGGGGGGGACAGCCAGAGGGGGGAGAGGGGGGAAGAGAGAGAGGGGGGAGAGAGGGGGGGGGGGCAGAGGGGGGAGAGAGAGAGGGAGGGGGGAGAGGGGGGAAGAGAGTAGAGGGGGGGGGAGCGAGAGGGGGGAGAGAGGGAGAGAGAGAAAGCGAAGGAAGGAGAATGGGGGGAGAGAGGGAGGAGAGGGGGAAGAGAGAGAGAGAGGGAGGAGGGAGAGAGAGAAATAAAAACGAGAGGGTGGGGGGGAGAAGAAAGAGAGAGAGAGAGAGAGAAAATGGGGGGGGCAAGAGGGTAGGGGAGAGAGCGAGAGGGTGAGAGGAGAAAGAGAGAAGACGAGAGAGATGGGGGTAAAGAGAGAGAAACAGAGAGAGAGGGAGAGAGACAGCGTGGGAAAGAGGAAGTGAGAGACAGAGAGAGACATTTTTAATACATGACAAAATGACATTTGGATTTAATTCCTCCTTAAATCCCCCTGTCACGGGACACTGTCTCGCCCCAAACAGCAGTAAAAGGAGGACAAAATGTGGTGGGACTGACATGATACATTTAGGCTTGAAGACAATTTAATTTTCTATGTTTATCCCTTAAAACTTAATTAGAAAGTTTGGAATCGTTTAGAATAGTAAACCGCAAACGTCACTATTTTGTACTGTCCAGATAATTCCTGATTTGTCTAGGAGGGGCCCGCGGTGGAAAAGGTTACAAAGGTCGTCATCTGGACACATCGAGACCAACGTCCCATTTGCCTTTGAGCACACTGCAAAAACTAATCTCTAGCTGAGTTAAAATGTCTTGATTTGAGGATATTAATCTGAATTTCAGACGTTTTGACTCGTTAAGATCAGTGGAGACGATTTATTTAATGGAACTAGATTATTTTACTTGTTTCAAACTATTTCTTACTTGTTTCAATACATTATTTCTTATTTCAATCCAAATTATCTGCCTGCACAGCAAAAAATGTAAATCTATCCGAGCTTAAAATGGCTTGAATTTATCATTTTTTTTCTGGATTTGAGAAGTTTTGACTTGATGAGATTTAATTGCTGATGTGATGCAGAATATTTCACTGGTTTCAAAGTATTTCTGATGATCCTGCGATAATTTTGCTTAAAATAAGAAAATACATTTGTCAGTGGTAAGTAAAATGATCTTAACCCAGTGACGGTTAATCTGGATTGAAATAAGAAACAAGTAAAATAATCTAGTTCCATCAAATAAATCGTCTCCACTGATCTTAACGAGTCAAAACGTCGGAAACTCAGATTAATATCCTCAAATCAAGACATTTTAACTCAGCTAGAGATTCAGTTTTTGCAGGATTTCTTGGAGCTCAGGAGAGAATAAATGCTGGCGCTCAAACCGTCTAAACAGTGTCCAGACAACGACCTTTAAATCCTCATGTGGCACCGGTGAAAAGGTGAGACGTGCTGTAAATAAGTGGGACGGGAGACAAAGGCCTTCAGGGCAGTGCAGGACGAGCAAAAGAGGGACAGTGTAACCCAGGGCTGGACGATACGGTGATAAAAATGGAATCATGAGCTGGTCTCTGTGACAATCTGTTATTTTTGTGAAATCGTCGTGTCCTGATTGACTGTTTGTGTCTTTAATGCAGCTGTCTGTTCAAACACACTTTTTCTCCTGTTGTTTAGCCTCTGAAGCCTTTATTTACCTCTTAAAGGCCAGAGCTGCACAATTAAACAACATTGACACAAAATCGCAAATTTAATGGATTTAATTAGTAAATCGTAAAGGCTGCAATTTTTGAAGTGCAATAATTTCTTCCACAAACAACAAAATGTCTTGCTTTGATTTGAATAAAAACTGCTCAGACTGTAGTTTGGACTTGTACAAGCGACAAAAATGCGCCTACAAACACGACTCAATGCAACAAAACACAACAAAAAGACGTGACTAAAAGCGACAAAAACATGACTAAAAGCAACAAAGACGTGACTAAAAGCAACAAAGACGTGACTAAAAGTGACAAAGACGTGACTAAAAGCAACAAAGACGCGACTAAAAGCAACAAAGACGTGACTAAAAGCAACAAAGACGTGACTAAAAGTGACAAAGACGCGACTAAAAGCAACAAAGACGCGACTAAAAGCAACAAAGACGCGACTAAAAGTGACAAAGACGTGACTAAAAGCAACAAAGACGCGACTAAAAGCGACAAAGACGCGACTAAAAGTGACAAAGACGCCACTAAAAGTGACAAAGACGCGACTAAAAGTGACAAAGACGTGACTAAAAGCAACAAAGACGCGACTAAAAGCGACAAAGACGCCACTAAAAGTGACAAAGACGCCACTAAAAGTGACAAAGTCGTGACTGAAAGCAACAAAGACGTGACTAAAAGTGAGAAAAACATGACTAAACGCAACAAAGACGCGACTAAAAGCAACAAAAACATGACTAAAAGCAACAAGGACGCGACTAAAAGTGACAAAGACGTGACTAAAAGTGACAAAGTCGTGACTAAAAGTGACAAAGTCGTGACTAAAAGTGACAAAGTCGTGACTGAAAGCAACAAAGACGTGACTAAAAGTGAGAAAAACATGACTAAACGCAACAAAGACGCGACTAAAAGCGACAAAAACATGACTAAAAGCAACAAAGACGCGACTAAAAGTGACAAAGACGCGACTAAAAGTGACAAAGACATGACTAAAAGTGACAAAGTCGTGACTGAAAGCAACAAAGACGTGATTAAAAGTGAGAAAAACATGACTAAAAGCAACAAAAACATGACTAAAGCAACAAGGACGCGACTAAAAGCGACAAAAACATGACTAAAGCAACAAGGACGCGACTAAAAGTGACAAAAACATGACTAAAAGCAACAAAGACGTGACTAAAATCGAAAAAACATGACTAAAAGCAAAGCAACAAAGACGCGACTAAAAGTGACAAATACATGACTGAAGGCGTCAAAAACATGACTAAAAGCAACAAAGACGAGACTAAAAGCGACAAAGACATGACTAAAAGCACCAAAAACATGACTAAAAGCAACAAAGACGTGACTAAAAGTGATAAAGACGTGACTAAAAGCGACAAAAACACGTCTAAAAGCGGCAAAGGCATGTTTAAATATGACAAACAACTGAACTTGACACGACTACAATCCACAAAATCGTGTTCAAAACGTGAACTGAACATGTGAACGTGAACATGAGTCGTGATAAAACCGAAATCATGATCTGGCTAATCCCTTTTTAGCGTCCGGCCCGGACCCGGCGCTCACCTGGAGGCTGCCGTCTCTGGTGGTACACGTGCAGCGCCCCGCCCTTGTCCACGCGCGTCACCACCTGGTAGTCGGAGCTGTTGAAGCGGTTCACTCGGATCACGCTGGTCTTCGGCTGCATGTTGGCGTTGTCCGAGTTGGTGGCGTAAAGGTAGTTCTCGAACACCGTCAGGCCGTACAGGTGCTCGATCTGGGGACGGGGAGAAAGAGAGGCATTTAGCACACTTGTGGATCGCTGGAGGTTCGTGCGATCACAAATGCTCAAAATGCTCCTCTAGAAGTGTTTACATATGTTTTTTATTGTGTGAACGTTGTCGAGTTGTTAATTCTGCATTTTCATATTGCTGTTAGCCTTTGAACGTGCTCTTGCGTGTCTTAAATTTGCCATGTCGTGTTTAAAAAACCCCAAAGAAAAACAGGTTTCTTATTCATTCTATGATCTGTGTTATCAGTCACTATGAAATGACACTTACTGAGTACATCCAGCCAGCAGATGGCGTCAGCGCTATAAACAGTCTAGTGAAATTAGCACTGAAAAGACTTCATTGTTTGGAATTGCTGCCGCAGTTATCATGTTTAGAGGCAGAAATTATCAGTTTAGCGATGATAACAGCGGAAGATTCTCTGATAAATGTCGTAGATGATCCGAAAATACGTCCCGGATCAAGGAAGTTCAGCAGGAAGTGTGTTTGACGCTCGGAGGGGGAGGATTTTCTAATAAACATTCCTCAAAACAGCGTGAATGCAGCTGAATGCTACTCCAGGTGTGTTTTAGATGACGGAACATGTTTAAAAACTCTCTGATAAATGACGTAGATCAGTGGTTCTCAAACTAGGGGTCGGGACCCCAGTGGGGATCGCAAAATGATTTCCAGGGGTCCCCAGATGATGGCGAAAAATTGATACAATAGTGTTAAACAAGGCTTGACACCTTCAAATGCAGTGGTAAATGTAGATTCCTATTTTTCGGCCGATCAAAGTCATTTTTCTAGGTCTATATTCTCAAAATAAAGTCAAACATTGGATATAAGGCTAATGTATCACTTTGCGTGTCGCCTATTTTTTGTGTTTCGGGGTCGCGAATTTGAACAATTTTTATTTTCGGGGTCGCGACTGAAAAAGTTTGAGAACCACTGACGTAGATGATCAGAAAATACGTCCCGGATCAAGGAAGTTCAGCAGGAAGTGTGTGACGCTCGGAGGGGGAGGATTTTCCAATAAACATTCCTCAAAACAGTGTGAATGCAGCTGAATGCAACTTCAGGTGTGTTTTTGATGACGGAACATTGATAGAACAGGATTTAAAGCTCAAAAAAGTCAGAATATGTGTCCTTGAGGTTCGTGCGATCAAAAACACTTGAAATACTCCTCCATTTAGAAGTGTTTACATTTACATATCATTTTTATTGCGTCAGCGTTCGACTTGTTAAGTTTTTAAAGCGAACACAAAGCGAAAACGGTAGAGATGAACCGCATCTGTAAGAGCTGTGTAAAGCTGTTTGTCAAATGTGTCCTCACTCAAACTCCAACATGATGCAACAATTTCACAAAGTCGCCGCAGCCCGATGGCCAAAGTGGAACTGCGATTTACATTTATGAATTCAACATTTCTTGCAGTTGTCACCGAGAGAAAGAGGAGAAACGGACGACAAGCCAACGATCCACAGAGGAACATTCACTTAAAGGCCCTGAACCTGATTTTTAACGACTCAATGGATACGATCAAAGACACATTTAAATATATTTCTGTTGGACTGACGTAATTTCAATATTTTCAGTAAAATGAACAGTGAACATGATTTTATTTAAGATTTTACTGAACATTTTGCCTGTTTGTCCCCAGTTTGACAGTTTTCGTGATGTTACTTACTGGTTGGACTTCCTGGTAGAGGTCATTTAGCTGTTAACTAGCAACCCTTTTGAAAACAAGGGCCAAAACCATATAAATTACACAATAGTTAAGATTTCACAAATAATAATCCCTGATAACGCAATTGTTTTGTTGAATGTCGATTTAAACTGTCAGAAAAATGTGTCCGTCGCATGGATGTATTAAATGAACTGGATAAGACACGCCCCCTCTGTCTGTGTCCCAGATTGATTAGTGGTCGTGCGAGGTACTGCAGCCTCTTGGGCTCAGCCTTTTTCTATAATTGCAGACAGGACTGAATTATTATCTTTTTAAATAAAATAGAAGGAAATGTTCTTTTCTACCGTTTCTAAAATCACCGAAATTACCGTTTTTATAAAAAGTGACGTCACACAAACATGTGTGAGTCACGTGAACGAGCGTCGGACGATACAAACAGAAGCTCGTGGAAAAGGCTCGACTAGAGACACCTGTAAGTTGTATTTTATTTCATTTCAGACGCTTCATGTGTGTCTAACATGAAGAACACAATTACAATCACACAAGCTAACGCTAACACAACTCAAAGCATCATGGGGGATTGTCGTCACGTGGCGCTCTAAAGCAAAGATGGCCGCCTCCGTATCAGGAAGTAAATGCGGAAGTAAGAAATTGTTTTGGGGTCATGCGCCAATGAGCTCACTCCATAGGGATAAACAGGGCGCCATTTTGGATTCATCTTCCAGGTTTTATGATAGTTCTATGGTCCGTCGTCTGTAAATCGTCTTGTCACTTTTTGATGACATCACAGAGGGATTCTGTTTTAGCTCGGTTTCCTGTCATTTTTAAACCTTAATTAAAAAAAAAAAAAAAATCTTCACAAATGTAAAACTATAATAAATAATTACCACAGGTGCCCTCCCACCAAACTAAGCCAGAAATAGAAAATTTGGAGAACTGGTGAATGGTTTTGGTCCGTGAAGATAAAATGTACTTTCGTCTGAATAAAAAAGTGGTATTAGTTGTAAATTTGGCACATTTTGGAGTTTCTTGTATCATAAATGTAATTAAAACAAAAATATAATAGTAATAATTGACAATATGTGACTGAAACTCAAGTTAAAGGGTACTCTGAGTTAGGGACGGGACAGTAAACAATAATATCGTGATAAAAAGGGAAGACAATAATCGTTTGTGCTACATTTTATTTTGTATAATCGTGATAATCGCCAACAAAGATAATCGCCATTTTGTCGGCAGGAAAAAAAAAAAGCAACTTAGCCATTATGTTCTCCTCCAGATCGTTTTTGTTTTCACTTATAATAAAGTACAAATATGGGAACCACTTTATAATAACTACACCTTATTTTGCCATGAACAAAGACTTATTTCATACTGAACAAATAGTTTATTAAGCATGATTAATTAAGGTTAGGGTTAAGGCCAGGAATTTGGGTTAGAATATTAGTTAGAAGTAGTTAATAAGCCTGAATCACTCTTAATAAATTCTTTGTTCACTATAAATTAAGTCTTTATTCATGTTTTATTAAGGTAGGAATAAGTGTAGTTATTATTAAAGTGTGTAAAGTTAAATTTAAAGTTATTAAAGATCATTAAAGTCTTACCCAAATATGTCAGAAGTTATTTATAATGAGAACGTAATGTCTTTATACGTCACATTTTCAAACTATCGTGGTATTATCGTTAATCGTTATTATTTTGGCCGTGATAATCGTGACACAAAATGTCAATATCGTCCAAAGCTTAGGGGGCACTCGAGGCAAAAAAGGTTGGGAATCCCTGGTCAAAAAGACAAGAGGCATATTCCACTGACAAACTCGTCCAATAAAAACGATAATCGCGTCCATTAAATTAGACAGCAATTGTTCAGCTTAACCAAATCCGGCCCGTCTCTTTACCTCGGATCTAATTTCCTTTCTCGCCCAAACTCCTCAATAAAGGCGGGTTGTGCACGTCTCCGGCTGTGACCTGGAGCCAGAGTTAAATTAAACCTATTTGTCTTGGGTTTGTGGACGGGTTTAGGCGACGTGTCTGCGGCGCCACAGCGAGAGCCGAGGCTGTATTAATCAGGCGAGGTAATGAAAAAGGGAACAGTGTTTTGTCTGAGAGCCCGACGGGCCGCGAGAGACGAGAGGATTCCGCTCCAGAGGCAGACGTGGAAGAGCTCTGGACGTAGGATCGGAGTGTTATGTGGACGAGCTGAACGTGGTGGCCGCAGCGATTGTTCCACCGATCGTGACTTCGACGGTCGACGGTTTAAAGTAATGCCTAACATCGCAACATTTCATTTTCTACCGCTTATTCCCGTTTCCGGGGTCGCGGGTGACTGGAGCCTATCCCAGTGACTTTGGGCCTTAGGCGGGGTACACCCTGGACAGTGGCCAACTCGTCGCAGCAAATACAGAGAACCACAAGGACAGACAATCATTCACTCTCATTCACTAGGGACAATTTAGAGTTCTCAATTAACCTCCACAGTCATGTCTTTGGACGGTGGGAGGAGCCAGAGAACCAGGAGAGAACCCACGGTAACACGGGGAGGACATGCAGACTCCACCCAGAGAGATCGTGTGATGTTGGGGTGGTCCGGGATTTGAACCCACGATCTCCTTGCTGGAAGGCAGAAGCTCTAGCCGCTCTGCCACCGTGCACCCAACATCACAACATTCAGAATTTCATCAGTGGTGTGTGATGACATTTTCTCCTGTGAAAAGCTCAAAACACGACTAAAATGTGAAAAGGCTGACAGCAAATATATACCGTAGAATGCGGACTATTGAGCGCTCCTGAGTATAAGCTGCACCAGCCGTATTTACAAAGAAAAACAACTGTGTACATATATAAGCCGCACCTGACTATTCACCTTTTTCCTGAAGTTGCCGTACGCGCCGCCGTCTTGTTTCCGTTGTAGTTTACATGGAGCAGACGAGCTCAACAGAAAATAAGTTCTACTCGACTAAAAAGACGTTTTCAGGAAATTGTTGCGTTGTTGACTTGTTGTTGCTCGTGTTCATTAAACATTTTACACAAATCAATCTACTTTATGTAACATTTTAGCGGTGAGACTTTTCCCTCGTTCATCATTAGCTTTAACGGAGTTCTCGTCAAACGGAAGTGAGTTTACAACAAAAGTCTGTGGCAAAAAGAGGCAAAAATGGGCAGGGCAGAATAAGGTGAATAAGCTGCAGGTGTCCACGTTGTACCATGAGACATTTACATTGCCGGGCCGGTTTGGGTGTGCACGTGTTTTGTAACATGCGCTCCACGTGAAGGGGCGCGGTGTGCAGCCAGTGCTGTGTTGTTTTCCTCCTCATCCTCGAATAAAGTGGTCAAAATATGTGACGTGAGAAAAGACGCCTTAATGAAAGTGTGCGGCTGCTGCACGGAGCGAGGAGCGAGAAAAAGAGAGCGTAAAACCCAACCCAAAAAACTGAAGAAAGGAGAGAGATCATGTAGGCCAGCGTCAGCGGACGGAACAGGCCCATCTGGTACAGGAGACGTCCCGTTGGTGCAGGTAGAACACTAAACACTTGAAGCCCTGTCAGGCGCTTATTCTGCCAATAAAACTCTGCACGGAACTCAGTTTACGTAACTCCGGTTCTACACGTGCGCGGACCTGGGTCGGGTTCGGACACATGTGCCCGGGCCCGGTCGAATCATGCAGCAAATGACTCTGAGTCAGTTCAGACAGTACGTGCATGGGCTCAGGTGGGTCGGGCTTGAATTTTTGAGCCCGATCTAAACTCTTCCCTAGAGGCTGTTCGCGGAAAAATACATAAATTAGCCGCATCGCTGTATAAGAAATCATGAGACAAAAGTAGTGGCTTATAGCTTGCATTTTACGGTAGATTTATATTTACAGTTGGAGCTCATGATTTGGACATTTGCCGTGTGTGTTTACTGAAAGATAAAGAGGTTATGCAGGTGACGTCAGGACATTCTGAATTTTAACAGCGGGTGATGACATTTTCTTCTGTAAAAGCTCGAAACGCAACCAAAGTGTGAAAAAGCTGCTAATGCCGGATAAAAAATATAAAAGTCTACAACTCTGCTTGATATTTAGTCTGTGTCTGACGTCTAAAAAAAGAAAATCAAGTGAACAGTTGTAGAAAACCAGATAAACAACAGGAACTCTGGAGCAACACTCATTTATCACTGATACAGACTTTTTATCACATGCAGTTGAACTCATTACCTGTCTTTACTTAAAGGCCCTGTACCTGATTTTTATTGTTTTGAAACGTGAAAAACAGAACTAGATGATGTTAAAGTCTTTACATCAGTCACATGTATCTCTCACTTTCTAATACAGTCCCAGAATTAATTTAAGGCGAGACACTACAATTAAATTTTTTGTTTTTTTTTGGTCAGTTTGCTCTCTCAACATATCGACTTTCATGAGGAACTTGTCCAAAGATGTTTTATTCTTCCATTGAATCCACTTCATCCATAGATTTCTCTGGGACATTGTAACTTCAAAGGCCGTTTTCTTAAAATGCATTTTTCTCCCTCGAGACATAAAGATCAGCCTTAAAGTAGATCCTACACCAAACTGTACAATCTCCTCACCAGAAGGCCCTGGATGATGGTGTGCCGGTTCTTGCCCTCGTAGTCCACCACCTCGATGTAGTCCAGGTAGGCGTCGGCCCAGTAGACCAGGCGGCTCACCAGGTCCAACGTGATGCCGTGAGGGAACACGATCTTGCTGTCCACCAGCTTGGTCCGGTTCTGGCCGTCCATGTCGCAGCGCTCCACTTTGGGGATCTGACCGTAGTCCGTGAAGAACACCTTCCTGGAGGGGCATAAAGCAGATGATCAAGAGTCACCGAGCTGTCTTTTTTTATTATTGTGTTGCCGTCTATGCATGCTCGGTGCACATTTGGGAGCAAAATAATAACATTTAATTTGCAATGAAATATAAATAATAACAAAACAAATCCAGGGTTTATGCAGGTAACATCAAATCAGATCGAATTATTTTTAATGCAAGATTTTTAAAGCCGTAATCAGCGTCAAAACATCTGCTCTTATTTTGATTACGTTTATATTTAATGTTCTGAGGAATAAATCTTTTTGTTTGTTTTTTAGCCTGTGGGGATTGAATTTCATGTTTTTTTAATACTTTTTCATTTTAAGGCCTTATTTTTGCCAAAATGAATTGAATGCCCTTTAATGCCTCGCAGACACTCTCAGAACGTTCACAGGTTAAAGGACAAATATTATGGATTATTTGTATTATTTGTACTTTGACAGCTCATGTTTTAGAATTTAAAAAATTACAAAATACAATATAACTTTATCATTGCGTTGGGAGAGGCCATATTATTACTATACTATTAATACACTTTTAGCTCACTATAGTCACTTACTGTATATAACACACACTTAAGCCACTTTATTTGCCATTTTTACTATTTATTCCCAGACAGCCACCTACTGTAAATAAGAGTGTGCACTTTATACTTTATATTGTATTTTTATTACCATGTTTAGTAATTATTTATCCTATTTTTATTGCATGCGCCTATTCCATTCATTCCTGTTCTAAACTGTGTGTTGCAACATTGGAATTTCCCCATTGTGGGACAAATAAAGGATCTCTTATCTTATCTCTTATATTAAGGTAGTTGTGGCTCCATCTACTGGCTGCAGAGGCAATTACGCCCATTTGTATTTCCAGTGTTTTGTGATGCAGCCGTCCTGAGCTGTGACTAGGGCTGCCAACCGTCCCAGTTTAGGCAGGACGTCCCGGTATTTGTCTGATTTTGATTTGTACATCAGGAGACGCTCCACTATGAGCAGCCTCCAACAGCCAGGTGCGCACCTGCACGCTGAAAACACATGCTGTTTACAGACAGGGCTCTGTTCTGTGGCAGACAGAAGCACTTCTGTAAAGTAGATGGATGAAAGCCGCAGGTGAAGCAGAGAAATGACGCCTCACAAAAAACTCCCATCTCCTACTAAACTCCCTAAAAAGCTCCTCAAACCCCGTTTTCCCTCTCGCTTTTTGATTTGACAGTTGTCAGACGCAGTTGTAATGATCGTGTTTAGAGGCAGAAATGCTCAGAGATGATTCATGGACTTCAAACAGTAGAAGATTCTCGGATAAGTGACGTGACTTATCGAAAAACATCTCAGGTCAACAAAACGCAGCACTTTCTCCACAACAGACTGGAATATTCCACAGTCTGGCTTTAAAGGTCCCATAACATGCAAAATTGACTTTTCAGAGGTTTTAACCTTCCTCCAGTGCTATTTGGGCCTCGTATGTTGTGCCTAAAGTGGTTTTTTGATTGATTCCCTCATGTTTTCACTAGAGAACTGTCTTTTCCGTCCCCCTCGGCTGAGCAGCAGACGGGGGCTCCTCACTAAGATGACGCGGTGTTTAAGCCACGCCTCCAGGAAGCACGCAGCCGCAAGAATAAAAACAGCTAATGCTAATGCTACACAGTAATTACACGATGGATACGACAGATAGAAGAGTTAGCTTGTTATTTACCAAACGGCAACGTCCGTCGTCGAGGCCCTGGAGCACGTCAAACTCCAGGTCAGATCCAGGACGTAGGACTCAGCACGACGCACCGTCAGGACGATAAAATGTTTATTCAGTTTTTGTGTATCGCTGTTTACCGGAGCACACGGCGCATGCACCATCTCCACTCTAGTCTTCGTCATGAGTTGGGCGGGGGAGGCGCACGAGTTGGGCGGGGGGGGCAGCCTGCTCTCTGTTCGGGGGGTCAGATCTCAGAGTGAGCCGTTTGCTTTTGCAGGAGGGGGGCCAGTCCAAGAAATGGGTGTTTTTTGTAAACTGTTATGTTATGGATATTACACAACGCAAACATTTATCAACAAAGCCCTTAGAATAGACTGTGTGAAGGGGAAAATAGCAGAATATGGGACCTTTAAACTGATCCATCAAGACGAGGCAGGGTGTTTTTCTAGTCATGAAAACGCCTGTTATTAACTCAATTACGTGTTTTTTGTCACACTGTGCAACATCCTCGACAAAACAACAGACTCTCCACGAAAACACACGCGGTGCACCATTACATTTTCACCGCCTGCTTTAAAGAGAAGTCTGGAGTCAGAGGTCATGAGCGCAGTCTGACAAAACAGCGCGCGTCGTCCCCAAACACCTTTAAATAAACCACGTCCTGCTGGAATATTCAAACCGCCTGCAGCCGTTAACCTTGGTGTGTGTTTGCCTTTTCAGACGTAAGCCGGATGAAGCCGCTCTGGGTTAAACAGCGCTGTCAGAAAACCTTTATCGTCCCGAGAGGAAATTATTATTGTTAGTCTCATTTCCTTTGACTGCGATAAGGCCAACAACGGAATTATGTAGAGCGTGAAGTCGGGCCATTGTGAATTATAACTGAGAATGTGGAGGGAAACGTCAAACTGCGCAAACAATACAAAAACAAACAAAAAAAAGGAATAAACAGGGACTAAAGTTGGCTGGAGTCCTTAAGTCGATTAATCGGTTGATGGTGTTTTAGTCAACCAACATTTTTATGAGTCGACTAGTTATTTTATTTCGATTTAAAGGATTTATACGACAAAAAACAGTGAAAAAGTGAAGATATGGAGTGAGTTAGCTGAAGATTTTGAACTGAATCATGAGTTTAAGGCGAGAGAAACTACAAATGTGTCCAATCTGCTCCTAAAGATGTTTTATTCTTCCATTGAATCCTACAAATGTGTCCAATCTGCTCCTAAAAATGTTTTATTTTTCCATTGAATCCACTTCATCCATAGATTTCTCTGGGACATTGTAACTTCAAAGGCCGTTTTCTTAAAATGCATTTTTCTCCCTCGAGACATAAAGATCAGCCTTAAAGTAGATCCTACACCAAACTGTACAATCTGGACTCAACAAGATTTTGATGAAACGTACAGAAGTATTTGTTGATATTTAATTCTAAAACTGATTTAGTGATGTTTTAAGTTAAAAAAATGAGGCGAAATTTGAATTTTTAGGACAATTTTCAATCAGATCCAGTTAACGCAAAAACTAAATAAGAAATCCAAAATCCCCTCTGTACATTTTTTGTAATTTATGTGTGCAAAATGAACCAATACATTTAAACCTGGTTCTGTCCATTTTTCAGGTTTAAATGTTCCAAATATGTGCATTTTTGGTTGTTTTTCCACATAAAATGCCATATTTCTACATGAAAACATGACATGATGAAAAACATGTATTTTTTCTTACATTTATTTGAGTAAAAAAGAAGTTTAACATTGACATCTTTAAATTTAAGATTTTTTTCCTATTCACCTCCAGTGTCAATATAACAATTTATACATCTGTAACATATAAATGCACTGTTTCCTTGTAGTTTTCTGTATACATTGTTCTGTTTTTGTTTAAACTCCAGTGCTGTTGTGTTTTTTTGGTGCAGTTTGGGTCAGATACTTCATAGTTTTGCCTTGACACATCCCCTTTTAGTCGATTAATCTTTAGTTGACCAAGGATTTCTTCAGTCGACTGCAGAAATCCTTGACTGGTTACCTGTTTTCTTCACTCCAGTTTAAGATTTTACTGTTTGTTAAAGTCTCTAAACCAGGCATGTCCAAACTAAGGCCCAGGGCCAAAAGCGGCCCGTAGACCAATTTTTCTTGGCCCTCAAGTTTCCTGGTGAATTGGCCCACATTGTCCTAAGACATTCTTTTTACAGCAAATTTCAGATTTTCTACTATTATGACCTAAATAATTAACATTTTGGAGTGAGACAGACCTGATATTAAAGCATTGAGACTGAATTTAGGTGTGGAGGCACTTTAAAAATCAGATTAATGCAACTTTTTGAACGTTTCACAATTTATTTGTGTCCCTCCCCTTGGTCTACATTTCAGCCTCGGTGGAAAAAGTTTGGATACCCCTGCTAAACCATCCAGCCCCGTCTTATTTATCTGAGATGCTTGTTCTGCACGCGCCGGGCCGAGCTCTGAGGTCGTGCTCCTGGACCGTCCCAGGCCTGGACTCAGATCTACAGGAGACAGAGCTTTTTCTGTTGCTAAACTGTGGAACTCTCCTCCCTGAACATAAGAGCCGCTTCTTCTGTACAGAGTTTGAAATCGTGGCTAAAAACTCATTTCTTTGCACTGGCTTTTAATCCAAGGTGAGCTGGACATTTTTATTACACCTACATGATGTTTTTACTTTAATTTTTTCTCTTTAGAGGCTTTTAGTTTGCTCAAAGGGAACGTGGAAAAATGCAAGATGTTGCTATAAATTAGATAAAAAATAAACTCCTTGGCCTTTTCTGCAGATCTAAAACCTTTAGAAAATATACTTTTACTTTTCAGTCCAGTTAAAAAATGTAGTGCAGTAGAAAGTAAAGATACACGCTCTGAAATGTAGTGCAGTAAAAGTAAAATTATCTACTGTAAAATGTATTTAAGTAAAGTACAGATACCTAAAAAATGTACTTAAATACAGTACTTTTACTTTTGTACTTGGTTACTTTCCACCACTGGACAATGGCAATAAACCTGTTTCTATTTCTATTTCTGATTCTGAAGAGCACAGACGACCTCAGAGCCGTACTTTTGACACAAAACTGGGGAAACTGTGTTTTCTGAG
Organism: Rhinogobius similis; assembly: GCA_019453435.1. Taxonomy (NCBI): domain Eukaryota; kingdom Metazoa; phylum Chordata; class Actinopteri; order Gobiiformes; family Gobiidae; genus Rhinogobius; species Rhinogobius similis. The sequence continues at coordinate 23,998,536 of CM033619.1, read as the reverse complement.
GCTCGGATGAAGAGGACTCACTAAACAGGATTCATCAAACGACTGTGAATGAAGCTAAACACAACGGCAGCTGTGTTTATGACGAGGAAACAATGGAATAACATGGTAAAAGCTCAAAAAAGACAATTTTGCATAACATGTGTCCTTTAATGTTATTTGACAGAGACTTGTTTAATTCTCAATCAGATCTTTACGGTCAAAACCCAGCGCAGATTAAAGTCGAACTTGAGCAACAGAGCTTCAGACGGAGCAGTGTTTCTAAGTAAATCTTACCTCTAAAAACTGGAAATTATTGTGATACATGATATGGATTTAAGATCTGCGATATCGATATTATTACGATATTTAAATACACTTTTTGACTGAGGCTGAAACTAACTATTTAGTAGTCGACTAGTCCGCAATTATTTCTATTGTAGACTGAGAATAATAGAATAACTAATAGACTAACATTTTAAAACCAAATAAATGTTGAAATATCGTGAATGAAGCTTCTAGAGAGAGAATGTTTATGAATAAAGTGTGTAATTGAGGAAAATCAGAAATGGTCTATTCTTTTTTGTCATTTTTCTTTAATAATGTCACTGTGTTTGTTATAAAAGTCTTTAAGTTTGTGTTTTAGAGTCTGTTTAGTCCAGAGAACGACGACCATCATCAAAATATGTTATAGTTGACAATTATTCTACTAATTGGCTTATTTTTGATGCAGTAATGTCTGTTATATTAAAATAAACAACAAATACAAAACCAAGGCTAATTTAGTTTGAAAAAAGCTAGATTTTATTCACGTCTTTCCCTTTTCGGTGTTTTCATTTTAAGAACAGAACATTTCTCTCAGATAAAGCCTTTAGTGTCACTGCGACATATTGTTTTTGTTGCAATATCGTTATTGCGTCAGACAATATTGCGATATATTGTGCGGTCTAGGGCTGTATCCTTTAGTTGATTAGTCGGTCGATGGTGTCTTAGTCAACCAAGATTTTTATTAGTCGACTAATCATTTTATTTATATTAAATTATTCTAAAATGATTCATATGGCAAAAGAAAGAAGATATGAAGTGAAGATATTGGAGTCGTAAATACACTGTTTTTTGTTTGTTTTCTGTATAAATGGCAGGTTTTGAATGAACTCCTCTACAGTTGTGTCCTTTTGAGTGCAGTTTAGGTCAGATAGATGGAAATACTTTATAGTTTCGGCGTATTTTACCACAGCACCTTTTAGCCGACTAATTTCTTTAGTCGACTACTGCCCTAGTGTGGTCTGTATATTGCAGTATGTATTGCATGTATATTGCAGTATTTATTGCGCATATATTGCAGTATATATTGCGCGTATATTGTAGTATTTATTGTGCGTATATTGCAGTATGTATTGTGCGAACTGAGCGTATATTGCCATATATTGTAGTATGTATTGTGCGTATATTGCAGTATATTGCGCATATATTGCAGTATGTATTGCGCGTATATTGCAGTATGTATTGCGCGTATATTGCAGTATATTGCGCATATATTGCAGTATGTATTGTGCGTACATTGCAGTATGTATTGCGCATATATTGCAGTACGTATTGAACGTATATTGCAGTATGTATTGAGTGTACATTGCATATGTATTGTGCGTATATTGCAGTATGTATTGCGCGTGTATTGCAGCATGTATTGTGTGTACATTGTAGTATGTATTGCGCGTACATTGCAGTACGTATTGCGCGTATATTGCAGCATGTATTGTGCATATATTTCAGTATGTATTGCGCGTGTATTGCGCGTATATTGCAGTATATATTGTGGCTGTATTGCAGTATGTATTGTTCATATATTTCAGTATCTATTGTTTGTATATTTCAGTATGTATTGAACGTGTATTGCAGCATGTATTGCACTGACCCCATGTTTGGATCCAGGGCGATGCCTTTGGGGTTGTACAGCTCCTGGTCCAGCAGAGTCACACACGTCTGGCCGTCGCTGTCGCACACAAAGATCCGGTCGTCCACGTCGTCCACGAAGTAGAAGTTCCCCGTGAGCCAATCGATCGCCATCTGCTCCACATCTGCAACGGGACGAAGGACACGGGACACGCTCAGACACACGTGGAACACACCGGAACACACGCTGAGACACACGTGGACAACACCGGAAGACAGGCTCAGACCATGGCATGGATGTATTAAATGAACTGGATAAGACACGCCCCCTCTGTCCGTGTCCCAGATTGATTAGTGGTCGTGCGAGGTACTGCAGCCTCTTGGAACCAGCCTTTTTCTATAATTGCACATTATAATTGCAGACAGGACTGAATAATTATCGGTATTTAAATAAAATAGAAGGAAATGTTCTTTTCTACCGTTTCTAAATCACCAAAATTACCGTTTTTATATGAAGTGACGTCACTCAAACATGTGTGAGTCACGTGAACGAGCGTCGGACGATACAAACAGAAGCTCGTGGAAAAGGCTCGACTAGAGACACCTGTAAGTTGTATTTTATTTCATTTCAGATGCTTCACGTGTGTCTAACATGAAGAACACAATTACAAGCACACAAGCTAACGCTAACACAAAAACTTGCAGCTGCTGGTCATTCACGTCACTCAAAGCATCATGGGGGATTGTCATCACGTGGCGCCCTAAAGCAAAGATGGCCGCCTCCGTATCAGGAAGTAAATGCAGAAGTAAGAAACTTTTTTGGGGTCATGACCAATGAGCTCACTCCATAGGGATAAACAGGGCGCCATTTTGGATTCATCTTCCAGGTTTTATTATAGTTCTATGGCTCAGACACACGTGGACCGCACCTGGAGCGTCTCTCCTGTAAGGTTAGTGTTTATTGTACACTGTCCCCGTCTCATTAAAGAATAAACAAAACTAAACATTTAAATCTGAAAAATGGACAGAACCAGGTTTAAATTTCTTGCTTCGTTTTGTACACATTAGTTACAAAAAAAACTTTACAGAGGGGATTCTGGATTTCTTATTTAGTTTTTGAGTAAACTAGATTTGACTGTAAATTGTCATAAAAATTCAAACTTCGCCTCATTTTTTTTTTTACTTAAAACGTCATAAATCAGTTTTAGAATTAGAACACTATCAACATTTGTTAAAGAAAGATGTCTGTCATTGGCAAAACAAACAGTATCCAATATAATCACAGCTTAATCAAATTATCTCAAGAGACAAAGTGTTTTGACTGAACGCCCAGGCCTTCTCTACAAAGGCTGCCACGCAAAACATTTTATTTTCAAATAACCAATACATAATTCCACCTTCAGGTCGACAAAACAAATCAGGATTTTTCTGTTGGATCAGAACAGAAGTTACAATGTCCCAGGGAAATCTATGGATGAAGTGGATTAAATTAAACTAAACTATTTACTTGATGAATATAATATACTTGATAAATATAATATGTTAAACTTTAATAATATTGTCTCCTTCTCCTATGTCCAATTGATCTTCAAGATAGTCCATAACTTGGCCCCTCCATCGCTCAAAGAATTCATCCAGCTGTCGGCAGATACGGCTTCAAGAGTGACCCGAGGTACCACAAGACGATTGTATGGACAGGGTTACAGGGGATAGGGATTGTAGGCTATAAGCAATTTGCTTCAGCCCAATCCTTTTGGTTGCAAACAGATGGAAATGTATTTTTTTTCCCTCTATTGTATATAATTTTGTTTGGTATATGGACAGCCAAATAAAATTTACTCATTCATTCATTCATTGTGTAACATCCCTAAATGCAGAACTGCTTTCGCCTAATCTGCGTTTTCATTTAGGGCTGTTAAACAATGGAACGCACTCCCATCTGAGTTGTTGGGTTTAAAGGTCCCATATCTTGCAAAATGGACTTTTCAGAGGTTTTAACCTTCCTACAGTGCTATTTGGGCCTCGTATGTTGTGCCCAAAGTGGTTTTTTGATTGATTCCCTCATGTTTTCACTAGAGAACTGTCTTTTCCGTCCCCCTCGGCTGAGCAGCAGACGGGGGCTCCTCACTAAGATGACGCGGCTTCACCAGGATGACGCGGTGTTTAAGCCACGCCTCCAGGAAGCGCGCAGCCGCAATAATAAAAACAGCTAATGCTAATGCTACACAGTAATTACACGATGGATACGACAGATCGAAGAGTTAGCTTGTTATTTACCAAACGGCAACGTCTGTCGTCGAGGCCCTGGAGCACGTCAAACTCCAGGTCAGATCCAGGACGTAGGACTCAGCACGACGCACCGTCAGGACGATAAAATGTTTATTCCCGTGTTTGTGTATCGCTGTTTACCGGAGCACACGGCGCATGCACCATCTCCGCTCTAGGCTTCGTCGCGAGTTGGGCGGTGGAGGCGCGCAGGTTGGGCGGGGGAGGCAGCCTGCTCTCTGTTCGGGGGGGTCAGATCTCAGAGTGAGCCGTTTGCTTTTGCAAGGAGGGGGGCCAGTCCAAGAAATGGGTGTTTTTTGGAAACTGTTATGTTATGGATATTACACAACGCAAACATTTATTAACAAAGCCCTTAGAATAGACTGTGTAAAGGGGAAAAGAGCAGAATATGGGACCTTTAAATAGTCTTTCAGCCTTTAATACAGAGGTGAAAGCATGGTTTTTAGAAAAGCAAACATGTACGCATAATTAAGAATGACTGAAATGTAAACGTTGATTATATAGACAATGTGTTATAGGTACACCAGTTTTTGCTAACTGGTGATGAAAGTTTGTGAGAATGAGTGTCTGAATATGTTGTATGCGTTGGTGAGTTTGGATAGATGCTGCATGTGGAAGCAACAAGGGTTGTGGCTTTTTTTAATTGTTGTAAATATGTAAATAATTCTTGTTGACCCCTCCCCCTGAGGACTACAGATGGAAATTAGCTGTGAAGCTAGAGTCTGGTACAAGCATCTCTGCCATTGTGCTTAATGTAATTGTACACTATCCTAATAAACGAATAAATGAAAATGAAACAATAAAACATCTTTAGGAGCAGATTGGACACGTTTGTTGTTTGCCTGTAGTGTCTCACCTTAATATAGATAAAACATACATACATAAATTGCAAATCAATCATTGTACAAGGAAAATTTAGTCGTAGAAGTTTCAAATACTGCAATCGACACGATGTACTTCTTTTGAAACGACCACCTTGTGTGAAAACAGCCACGTTACGCCCTCCACGTTCAGCCTTTCTGCCCACACTCAGAGCTACGAGGTGAAGCTTTATTCCACCAGACGGTAACGAGAGCGCGACCGAAGAAAAGCCCCCGGACCCCGGCGTCGGGGCTGCGGGCAGGACCACAGGGGGAGCGCCTAAATCAGGTGAAACATCAACACGGGACGTTAACGAAGGGGCAGCGCTGGGCCCTTCTCTCCAGCCACTTCCTTCCTTTGCTCAAACAAGCGCCTGGACCACAGACGGGCGCACAGAGGGCTATTGTTCCAAATCAAAGAGGAGAAGGTGTCCAGAACCACTGCACGGGACGCTGGGCCTGACGTGAAATCAGCGCTCAGACCCTCCACAGAGCAGTTTTGAGAAGATATGAACTGGAGAAGGAAGTAAAGACGGCAGGAAAGGCTTTGTTTCTGGTGTTTAGGGATTATCTGTCGCATAAGTAGATGATTAATTGATATTGTGTCACTTTCACACAAGTTCAGCTTTAAATAAACATGATTTTTTGGGATTTAAACTTGTGCTGTGTTAGTTTTCGGGTACAAATTGTGAAGGTTTGTTGTAGAAATTAAACAAATGTAGAATGTAGTTACTGATAACACAAGTAATTACATAATAACAAAAGTATAAAGCACTAAATTGTATGTGTTCATGTTATTTAAGGTGAGACGTTGCAGGTGAATAGTAAAAAATATGAAATTTAAAGCAACATTTTGAAAGTGCACGGTGGCAGAGCAGCTAGAGCTTCTGCCTCTCAATAAGGAGATCATGGGTTCGAATCCCAGACCACCCCAACATCGTGGTTTCGAATTCCGAACCACCCCAACATCACACGATCTCTCTGGGTGGAGTCTGCATGTCCTCCCCGTGTTACCGTGGGTTCTCTCCGGGTTCTCTGGCTCCTCCCACCGTCCAAAGACATGACTGTGTTCAGGTTAATTGACAACTCTAAATTTCCCGTAGTGTGTGAATGTGACAGTGAATGGTTGTCTGTCCTTGTCTGTCTCTCTGTGTTTGCTGGGATGAGTTGTCCACTGTCCAGGGTGTACCCCGCCTAAGGCCCAAAGTCACTGGGATAGGCTCCAGTCACCCGCGACCCCTAACGGGAATAAGCGGTAGAAAAAAAAAAAAAAGAAAAAAATAATGAATTTTGAAAGTTCTAATAAATGTAAGAAAAAAATGTATTACAAGTTTTCATGTAGAAATTAGGCATTTTATGGTTAAAAACAGCCAAAAATACATATATTTGGGATGTCTAAACAACGTCCAGGATGCCTGGGCCTTTCAGCGTGGAGTTTGCAAGTTTCTACCATCGACCAAAAACATGCACCAGGTGAAACCCTCCAGCACCAGCTAAAACCCTCCGGCACCAAATAAAACCCTCCGGCACCAGGTGAAACCCTCCGGCACCAGGTAAAACCCCCCGGCACCAGGTGAAACCCTCCAGCACCAGGTGAAACCCTCCGGCACCAGGTGAAACCCTCCAGCACCAGGTGAAACCCTCCAGCACCAGGTAAAACCCCCCGGCACCAGGTGAAACACCCCGGCACCAGGTGAAACCCCCCGGCACCAGGTGAAACCCTCCAGCACCAGGTGAAACCCTCCGGCACCAGGTAAAACCCCCCAGCACCAGGTGAAACCCTCCGGCACCAGGTGAAACCCTCCGGCACCAGGTGAAACCCTCCGGCACCAGGTGAAACCCTCCGGCACCAGGTGAAACCCTCCGGCACCAAATAAAACACTCCGGCACCAGGTGAAACCCCCCGGCACCAGGTAAAACCCCCCGGCACCAGGTGAAACCCCCGGCACCAGGTGAAACCCCCCGGCACCAGGTGAAACCCTCCGGCACCAGGTAAAACCCCCCAGCACCAGGTGAAACCCTCCGGCACCAGGTGAAACCCTCCGGCACCAGGTGAAACCCTCCGGCACCAAATAAAACCCACCGGCACCAGGTGAAACCCCCCGGCACCAGGTGAAACCCCCCGGCACCAGCTAAAACCCTCCGGCACCAAATAAAACCCTCCGGCACCAAATAAAACCCTCCGGCACCAAGTAAAACCCCCCAGCACCAGGTGAAACCCTCCGGCACCAGGTGAAACCCTCCGGCACCAGGTGAAACCCTCCGGCACCAGGTGAAACCCTCCAGCACCAGGTAAAACCCTCCGGCACCAGCACCAGGTAAAACCCTCCGGCACCAGGTGAAACCCTCCGGCACCAAATAAAACCCTCCGGCACCAGGTAAAACCCTCCAGCACCAGGTAAAACCCTCCAGTACCAAATAAAACCCTCCGGCACCAAATAAAACCCTCCGGCACCAGGTGAAACCCTCCAGCACCAAATAAAACCCTCCAGCACCAAATAAAACCCTCCAGCACTAAATAAAACCCTCCAGCACCAGGTGAAACCCTCCAGCACCAGGTGAAACCCCCCGGCACCAGGTGAAACCCTCCAGCACCAGGTGAAACCCTCCAGCACCAGGTGAAACCCTCCAGCACCAGGTAAAACCCCCCGGCACCAGGTGAAACCCTCCAGCACCAGGTGAAACCCTCCGGCACCAGGTGAAACCCTCCAGCACCAAGTAAAACCCTCCAGCACCAAATGAAACCCTCCTGCACCAGGTGAAACCCTCCAGCACCAGGTGAAACCCTCCAGCACCAAGTAAAACCCTCCAGCACCAAATAAAACCCTTCAGCACCAGGTGAAACCCTCCGGCACCAGGTGAAACCCTCCGGCACCAAATGAAACCCTCCGGCACCAGGTGAAACCCTCCGGCACCAAATTCAACGCTCCGGCACCAGGTGAAACCCTCCGGCACCAAATAAAACGCTCCGGCACCAGATAAAACCCTCCAGCAATAAATAAAACGCTCCGGCACCAGATAAAACCCTCCGGCACCAAATAAAACCCTCCGGCACCAGGTGAAACCCTCCGGCACCAGGTGAAACCCTCCGGCACCAGGTGAAACCCTCCGGCACCAGGTGAAACCCTCCGGCACCAGGTGAAAACCTCCGGCACCAAATAAAACCCTCCGGCACCAGGTAAACCCTCCGGCACCAAATAAAACCCTCCGGCACCAGGTTAAACCCTCCGGCACCAGGTGAAACCCTCCGGCACCAGGTGAAACCCTCCGGCACCAGGTGAAAACCTCCGGCACCAAATTAAACGCTCCGGCACCAAATTAAACGCTCCGGCACCAAATAAAACCCTCCGGCACCAGGTGAAACCCTCCGGCACCAAATTAAACGCTCCGGCACCAGATAAAACCCTCCGGCACCAAATAAAACCCCCCCGGCACCAGGTGAAACCCTCCGGCACCAGGTGAAACCCTCCGGCACCAGGTGAAACCCTCCGGCACCAGGTGAAACCCTCCGGCACCAAATTAAACGCTCCGGCACCAAATTAAACGCTCCGGCACCAGGTGAAACCCTCCGGCACCAAATTAAACGCTCCGGCACCAGATAAAACCCTCCGGGACCAAATAAAACCCCCCGGCACCAGGTGAAACCCTCCGGCACCAAATAAAACCCCCCGGCACCAAATAAAACCCCCCGGCACCAGGTGAAACCCTCC
>CM033619.1:23827311-23984811 GCA_019453435.1 Rhinogobius similis | reverse complement strand
GGTTTGGTCCTGTTCTAGTCCAGGTTTGGTCTTGTTCTAGTCCAGGTTTGGTCTTGTTCTGGCTCAGGTTTGGTCCTGTTCTAGTCCAGGTTTGGTCCTGTTCTAGTCCAGGTTTGGTCTTGTCCTGGCTCAGGTTTGGTCTTGTTCTGGCTCAGGTTTGGTCCTGTTCCAGTCCAGGTTTGGTCCTGTTCCAGTCCAAGTTTGGTCCTGTTCTAGTCCAGGTTTGATCCTGTTCTAGTCCAGGTTTGGTCTTGTTCTGGCTCAGGTTTGGTCCTGTTCTAGTCCAGGTTTGGTCCTGTTCTAGTCCAGGTTTGGTCTTGTTCTAGTCCAGGTTTGGTCTTGTTCTGGCTCAGGTTTGGTCCTGTTCTAGTCCAGGTTTGGTCCTGTTCTAGTCCAGGTTTGGTCTTGTCCTGGCTCAGGTTTGGTCTTGTTCTGGCTCAGGTTTGGTCCTGTTCTAGTCCAGGTTTGGTCCTGTTCTGGCTCAGGTTTGGTCCTGTTCTAGTCCAGGTTTGGTCCTGTTCTAGTCCAGGTTTAGTCCTGTCCTGGCTCAGGTTTGGTCTTGTTCTGGCTCAGGTTTAGTCCTGTTCTAGTCCAGGTTTGGTCTTGTCCTGGCTCAGGTTTGGTCTTGTTCTGGCTCAGGTTTAGTCCTGTTCTAGTCCAGGTTTGGTCTTGTTCTGGCTCAGGTTTGGTCTTGTTCCAGTCCAGGTTTGGTCCTGTTCTAGTCCAGGTTTGGTCCTGTCAGTGCTCAGGTTTGGTCCTGTTCTAGTCCAGGTTTGGTCCTGTTCTAGTCCAGGTTTGGTCTTGTTCTGGCTCAGGTTTGGTCCTGTTCTAGTCCAGGTTTGGTCCTGTTCTAGTCCAGGTTTGGTCCTGTTCTAGTCCAGGTTTGGTCCTGTTCTGGCTCAGGTTTGGTCCTGTTCTGGCTCAGGTTTGGTCCTGTTCTAGTCCAGGTTTGGTCCTGTCCTGGCTCAGGTTTGGTCCTGTTCTAGTCCAGGTTTGGTCCTGTTCTAGTCCAGGTTTGGTCCTGTTCTAGTCCAGGTTTGGTCCTGTTCTAGTCCAGGTTTGGTTCTGTTCTAGTCCAGGTTTAGTCCTGTCCTGGCTCAGGTTTGGTCCTGTTCTAGTCCAGGTTTGGTCCTGTTCTAGTCCAGGTTTGGTCCTGTTCCAGTCCAGGTTTGGTCCTGTTCTGGCTCAGGTTTGGTCCTGTTCTAGTCCAGGTCTGGTCCTGTTCTAGCTCAGGTTTGGTCCTGTTCTGGCTCAGGTTTGGTCCTGTTCTAGTCCAGGTTTAGTCCTGTTTCTAGTCCAGGTTTAGTCCTGTCCTGGCTCAGGTTTGGTCCTGTTCTAGTCCATGTTTGGTCCTGTTCTGGCTCAGGTTTGGTCCTGTTCTAGTCCAGGTTTAGTCCTGTTCTAGTCCAGGTTTAGTCCTGTTCTGGATCAGGTTTGGTCTTGTTCTAGTCCAGGTTTAGTCCTGTTCTGGCTCAGGTTTGGTCTTGTTCTAGTCCAGGTTTAGTCCTGTCCTGGCTCAGGTTTAGTCCTATTTTAGTCCAGGTTTGGTCCTGTTCTAGTCCAGGTTTGGTCCTGTTCTAGTCCAGGTTTGGTCCTGTTCTGGCTCAGGTTTGGTCCTGTTCTAGTCCAGGTTTGGTCCTGTTCTAGTCCAGGTTTGGTCATGTACTTGTACAGGTTTGGTCTTGTTCTGGCTCAGGTTTGGTCCTGTTCTAGTCCAGGTTTGGTCCTGTTCTGGCTCAGGTTTGGTCCTGTTCTAGTCCAGGTTTGGTCCTGTTCTAGTCCAGGTTTAGTCCTGTCCTGGCTCAGGTTTGGTCTTGTTCTGGCTCAGGTTTAGTCCTGTTCTAGTCCAGGTTTGGTCTTGTCCTGGCTCAGGTTTGGTCTTGTTCTGGCTCAGGTTTAGTCCTGTTCTAGTCCAGGTTTGGTCTTGTTCTTGCTCAGGTTTGGTCCTGTTCTAGTCCAGGTTTGGTCCTGTTCTAGTCCAGGTTTGGTCCTGTTCTAGTCCAGGTTTGGTCCTGTTCTAGTCCAGGTTTGGTCCTGCTCTGGCTCAGGTTTGGTCCTGTTCTAGTCCAGGTTTGGTCCTGTTCTGGCTCAGGTTTGGTCCTGTTCTAGTCCAGGTTTGGTCCTGTTCTAGTCCAGGTTTAGTCCACTTCAGACGTGGTATTCCGGGCCATAATGAGCTGAAATCAGACCAGTCGACTGCTCCTTCGGCATATTTTTAGCGCGGCTTAAAATAACTTGAGGCTTAGTTCACACATGTAGAGTATTTGAAAGAGAGGGTTAATGTAAAAGCAGAAAAGCCTGCAGAGGTTTAGAGAAAGTGCTGAGTGAGTCACACATGACCTGGATCAAGGAGGAGGATTAGGAAAAGGCCCCGGATCGATCACGTTTACTGCACAAACCTCAACGGTAAAGGGTCAAACCGTTCCCTTTAACACAACATGTAAACATTTTGAGCTGATGTTCCTGAAGACACTGTATTTCACAACAAATAGCACAGTAAAAGCACATGGAGAAACTTTCCATTTGAGCGGATTTTGATTTGTCTTTGGAGCTGCAACAATTAATCGACTAATCTTGACTACCGCAAAAATTGAAAATCGATAAATCATTAACTGAACTATAAAGACTCTAAAACACATGTCAAAAGGTCTGTTATAACAAAGAACATGACATTAATAAATCAAAAAAGAACATGTTATTGCTGATTTTTTTTCAATAATACATTTTATTGATAAATATTCTCTAGCCAGAAGACTTCAGTTACAATCTTTCTATCTTTATTTGGCTGATAATGTATTTAAAAAGTTTAAATATACAATAGAAATAATCGTTGGACAAGTCGACAACTAAAATAATCGTTAGTGACATGTCTTGTTAATAAGTTTGCCAATAGGACGAGAATTAATTGACTTTAAATGAGAAAAAAAGCTTTTGTTTTTCATTTGAAAGAAAAAAAACATCCAAAACAAAACAAAAAAACAGATAAACAAATAACTTATTTCAAGACAAGGACTCAAATCTAGTCCAATGTAGATAAAACTAAATTTTGTGTAGCTTTTCTGGTGCAGGGTCCACCACCTGCTTTCTCCTATGCAGATGTTACTGCTTTGCCTGGAATGAACACAAGCGTGAATGAAGCTAAATACAACTCTAGGTTTGTTTTTGACGACAGAACAATGTTATAACACGATTAAGACGAGACACGACGGGCAAAACTCTTCTTTTTTAACATTAAAGCACATCTGCTTTAATGTGGAAACAACAAACGTGTCCAATCTGGTCTTAAAAATGTTTCATTACTTAATTTAATCCACTTCATCCATAGATTTCTCTGGGACATTGTAACTTCAAAGGACGTTTTCTTAAAATGCATTTTTCTCCTTCGAGACATACAGATCAGCCTTAAAGTAGATCCTACACCAAACTGTACAATCTGGACTCAACAAGATTTAGACCAAACGTACAGAAGGATTTGTTTATATCTAATTCTAAAACTGATTTATTGAAGTTTTAAGTTTAAAAAATGAGGGGAACTTTGAATTTTTAGGACAAATTTTCAGTCAATAACGAAATGAGAAATCCAAAATCCCCTCTGTAAAGTTTTTTGTAACTAATATTGTACAAAATGAACCAAGACCAACCTGGTTCTGTCCATTTTTCAGATTTAAATGTCCCAAATAAATGTATTTTTTGGCCATTTTTACACATAAAATGCATTATTTCTACACGAAAACGTATAGTAATATATTTTTTCTTACATGTATGTGACTAAACTAAAGGACAAGTTTCAAATTGATATCTTTAAATTTAAGATTTTTTCCTATTCACCTGCAGCGTCTCACCTTAAAAGTCTATTCTGCATATGTGTGTTCTAAGTTACATAGAGCACCTTTAACTTATTTAAGATAGTTGCTTTTCCAGTCTCAGGTCGTTCATATAAATGCACTCTCTCTCCCCTCCTCACATCCTGCTATTTCAGCTTCAAATGCACATCAATCCAGCCTCCGACGCAGCAGCAGAACCATGAGCCACCTCAGCCTCCACATCTCACAAAAACAAAAGTAGAATATCGATGTTTTCCTCATAAAAATGCATACATTCTGGCAAAAATGACAACTTTCGACTTCTCCCGTCCAACTGCTTTCCTCTTGTGGGTTATTTTCGCCGCGAGAGGGGAGTTATTTTGTCAAACGGCGGCTGAAAGGATACGATCTCACAGTGAAGTGTGTCGTGAAGTGTTCAGACAGTGACTGGGATGAGCCGGTTTTTCGCTGCGGCGCGACAACAAAACGCTCTCTCATCACGTCCACTTCAATCACAGCCGCGAGAAAGAAAACAGAAGGAGAGAGCGGTGAGTTCGGGGTCAGGTCGGGTAAAACGGCAGCGTGTGGACCGACGCTTTGGGCCGTAGTCGACTGAAGAACGTCTGATTTTGTTTTGTTTCTGACACTACACTACAGTCTGGCTTAAAGGGCGTATGACAGGTTTGAACAATTTTCTAATTTTGATTTTATTTGATGCATTAATACCTATTGTACGTGAAAATAATCAGTTTTACACCAATCAAGTAGTAGTTTCTGTAGAAAAGTTGAAAAATCTGTTGAAAATTACAGGAAACTGATGACATCACACCAGGGAGACTCGTTCCATCCAAAGGTCATGCATAATTTGACCAAAATAAACAACTTATTTTACCCTTAAAACATAAATTCAACAAAATAAAGGTGTTCACATGTATTTTGATTTGTCAGATTAAATAAATCTGTGACATTAGCAGAGTTTTAGCCCAGTGTGCAAAGTAATTCCCTTGTGTGATGTCATCATTTACAACCAGGAAGTGACATAACAAAACAAAAAAATTGCTAAATCTGGATAAAATGTCTACTGTTTTTTAACAAAACTTTAAATGTATTTATCTTACCCGTGAGTGGTCCATCCTGTCATAGGCACTTTAAGTTTTGCTCATAAAAATATATCAGTGACATTATTTCAAACAGAAAAAAATGAATGAAAAGGAGCAGAAAGAAGTGTAATCTTATGTTCTCTGCCCCTTTTACACCTTGTACTTGACACTGACGATTTAAAAACACACGGCACCAAACGCTTTCCTTCATTAACACATGAAAATATATTCATCCTTTTAACTGCAACAACTTAATTTTCTTCTTCACACTTTCTTATTATGATAGCTTTTATGCATTTCCTGAATGCCATTATTGTTTTTGATTCTTTAATTTCTTTGTCAAGATCATTCCTTAAATGAACTCCTTTCACAGACATGCACCTGGTTCAGAATCAGTTTTTTTTTTTAATGTCTGTTCCTTTCAGATTATAGTGACTTGAATCCTTGAATATTTACAGGTAGTACTGTATGTTGCACTTTACTTTTATACATTACTTTAAGTACACTTAATTCAGCAATATCATGAATTTTTAATATTTTAAGTATTAAAAGGTCCCATATTCTGCTATTTTGCCCTTTACACAGTCTATTCTAAGGGCTTTGTTGATAAAATGTTTGCGTTGTGTAATATCCATAACATAACAGTTTCCATAAAACACCCATTTCTTGGACTGGCCCTCCTCCTTGCAAAAGCAAACGGCTCATCTGACCCCCCCGAACAGAGAGCAGGCTGCCTCCCCCGCCCAACCCGCGCGCCTCCCCCTCCCAACCCGTGCTGAAGCCTAGAGTGGAGATGGAGCATGCGCCGTGTGCTCCGGTAAACAGCGTCCTGACGGTGCGTCGTGCTGAGTCCTACGTCCTGGATCTGACCTGGAGTTTGACGTGCTCCAGGGCCTCAACGACGGACGTTGCCGTTTGGTAAATAACAAGCTAACTCTTCTATCTGTCGTATCCATTGTGTAATTACTGTGTAGCATTAGCATTAGCTGTTTTTATTCTGCGGCTGTGCGCTTCCCGGAGGCGTGGCTTAAACACCGCGTCATCTTAGTGAGGAGCCCCCGTCTGCTGCTCAGCCGAGGGGGACGGAAAAGACAGTTCTCTAGTGAAAACATGAGGGAATCAATCAAAAAACCACTTTGGGCACAACATACGAGGCCCAAATAGCACTGGAGGAAGGTTAAAACCTCTGAAAAGTCCATTTTGCATGTTATGGGACCTTTAATGAACACGAGCAACAACAAGTCACAACACAACGATTTCCTGAAAACGTCTTTTTAGTCGAGTAGAACTTATTTTCTGTTGAGCTCGTCTGCTCCGTGTGAACTACAACGGAAACAAGACGGCGGCGCGTACGGCAACTTCAGGAATAAGGTGAATACAAAAAAAAAGTCAAACTGGGAACAAATCGGCGAAATGTTTAGTAAAATCTTGTCATACAGACTTTAACAATCTGGTCGCTAAGGTTACGTCATTTGCATAAACTCCACCGATAGAACAGACTTGAATTTGGTGGAAGTGAAGCGTTGTTTGTTTCTGTTTGCCGCTGAAGGTGATCCTGGAGATATTTATTCTTGCCTGTGCCGGGCCGGTGCTTATTTCAGGCGGCTGGAGGTGGTTTATGTTTAAGCTTCTCAGAGTCAGAGATGGTACGGTCTGTGGGTTTTATTACAGCGCTTTTTATTCAACCACTGCAGTTTCACTCATGAGCCAACGAGAGGTGGGGGGAGGTTTATAATATCGCAATTGTTGTTTTAGAAACGAACTAAATCAGAAAATGGAGGATATTTATTAGTAAAACGTTAAAAAATATCTCAAAAAGTGACAAAGACCAGTGTTTCCCAACCTTTTTTTACCCCTAAGCTTTGTCTCAGACTCAAGAGTACACCATAACTTGAGTTTCGGGCAAATGCACGGGGTTACTGGTCACATAAAGTCAATTATTACCGTATATTCCGCACTAGAAGGCGCACCGCATTATAAGGCGCATAGAATAGTAGCTACAGTAGTGGCTGTGGTTGCGTAGTTGCGGCTCAGTATTGATCCATATATAAAGCGCACCGGATTATAAGGCGCACTGTCAGTTTTTTGAGAAAATTGAAAGCTTTTAGGTGCGCCTTATAGTGCGGAAAATACGGTACTTATACTATACCACTATTATTATTATATGTTTTGTTTTATTTACATTTATGGTCAAAAGATGCTCCAGAAAGAGGCAAAATTTACAACAAATTACACTTTTTCAGTCAGATAAAAGTACATTTCCTTTTCATTTATAATCTGAAAGAGAGAAAGGTAATGAGTTCAACTGTGTGTGATCCCAAAGTCTGTACAAGTGATAAATGTGAGCGAAGCTGAAGGGTTTATCTAGTTTTCTACAACTGTTTACTTGCTTTTCTTTTTTTAGATGTGAGTCACAAACTAAATATTTTGCAGACTTGTAGACTTTTATATTTGTTGTCAGACTGCAGCAGCTTTTTCACATTTTATTTCTGTTTCGAGCTTCTACAGGAGAAACTGTCCTCACTCTCCATCGACTCATGTGTTTCTGCCACTCACTGCTAACATTCAGGACGCCGTGTTTGAATAATTCTGTTCAAATTCACATTTTAAACATAATTTTGTCGCTTTTAGTTGCGTTTTTGTCACGTTCAGTTGTATTTGTCATATTTAAACGCGCTTTTGTCGCGTTTAGTTGCGTTTTTGTCATTTTCGGTCACGCGTTTTGTCACTTTCAGTTGTGTTTGTCATATTTAAATGCGCTTTGTCGCGTTTTTAGTCACGTTTTTGTCACTTTTAGTCTCGTTCTGGTGCACTGAGTCGTGTTTGTTGTTTGTAGGCACGTCTTTCTTGCTTTTTTAGATGTGAGTCACAAATTAAATATTTTGCAGACTTGTAGACTTTTATATTTGTTGTCAGACTGAAGCTTTTTCACATTTTATTTCTGTTTCGAGCTTCTACAGGAGAAACTGTCCTCACTCTCCATCGACTCATGTGTTTCTGCCACTCACTGCTAACATTCAGGACGCCGTGTTTGAATAATTCTGTTCAAATTCACATTTTAAACATAATTTTGTCGCTTTTAGTTGCGTTTTTGTCACGTTCAGTTGTATTTGTCATATTTAAACGCGCTTTTGTCGCGTTTAGTTGCGTTTTTGTCATTTTCGGTCACGTTTTTGTCACTTTCAGTTGTGTTTGTCATATTTAAATGCGCTTTTGTCGCGTTTTTAGTCACGTTTTTGTCACTTTTAGTCTCGTTCTGGTGCACTGAGTCGTGTTTGTTGTTTGTAGGCACGTCTTTCTTGCTTTTTTAGATGTGAGTCACAAATTAAATATTTTGCAGACTTGTAGACTTTTATATTTGTTGTCAGACTGAAGCTTTTTCACATTTTATTTCTGTTTCGAGCTTCTACAGGAGAAACTGTCCTCACTCTCCATCGACTCTCATGTGTTTCTGCCACTCACTGCTAACATTCAGGACGCCGTGTTTGAATAATTCTGTTCAAATTCACATTTTAAACACAATTTAGTCGCATTTTTCTCACGTTCAGTTGTATTTGTCATATTTAAACGCACTTTTGTCGCCTTTAGTTGCGTTTTTGTCATTTTCGGTCACGTTTTTGTCACTTTCAGTTGTGTTTGTCATATTTAAATAAGCTTTTGTCGCTTTTTAGTCACGTTTTTGTCACTTTTAGTCACGTTTTTGTCACTTTTAGTCGTGTTTTGGTGCACCGAGTCGTGTTTGTTGTTTGTAGGCACGTCTTTCTTGCTTTTTTATTTTGTGCACTTGGAGACTTTTATATTTGTTTTAGATGTGAGATACAAACTAGATATTTTGCAGACTTGTAGACTTTTATATTTGCTGTCAGACTGCAGCAGCTTTTTCACATTTTATTTCTGTTTCGAGCTTCTACAGGAGAAACTGTCTTCACTCTCCATCGACTCATGTGTTTCTGCCACTCACTGCTAACATTCAGGACGCCGTGTTTGAATAATTCTGTTCAAATTAACATTTTAAACAGCATTTTGTCGCTTTTAGTTGCGTTTTTGTCACGTTCAGTTGTATTTGTCATATTTAAACGCGCTTTTGTCGCCTTTAGTTGCGTTTTTGTCATTTTCGGTCACGTTTTTGTCACTTTCAGTTGTGTTTGTCATATTTAAATGCGCTTTTGTCGCGTTTTTAGTCACGTTTTTGTCACTTTTAGTCTCGTTCTGGTGCACTGAGTCGTGTTTGTTGTTTGTAGGCACGTCTTTCTTGCTTTTTTAGATGTGAGTCACAAATTAAATATTTTGCAGACTTGTAGACTTTTATATTTGTTGTCAGACTGAAGCTTTTTCACATTTTATTTCTGTTTCGAGCTTCTACAGGAGAAACTGTCCTCACTCTCCATCGACTCTCATGTGTTTCTGCCACTCACTGCTAACATTCAGGACGCCGTGTTTGAATAATTCTGTTCAAATTCACATTTTAAACACAATTTAGTCGCATTTTTCTCACGTTCAGTTGTATTTGTCATATTTAAACGCACTTTTGTCGCCTTTAGTTGCGTTTTTGTCATTTTCGGTCACGTTTTTGTCACTTTCAGTTGTGTTTGTCATATTTAAATAAGCTTTTGTCGCTTTTAGTCACGTTTTGTCACTTTTAGTCACGTTTTTGTCACTTTTAGTCGTGTTTTGGTGCACCGAGTCGTGTTTGTTGTTTGTAGGCACGTCTTTCTTGCTTTTTTATTTTGTGCACTTGGAGACTTTTATATTTGTTTTAGATGTGAGATACAAACTAGATATTTTGCAGACTTGTAGACTTTTATATTTGCTGTCAGACTGCAGCAGCTTTTTCACATTTTATTTCTGTTTCGAGCTTCTACAGGAGAAACTGTCTTCACTCTCCATCGACTCATGTGTTTCTGCCACTCACTGCTAACATTCAGGACGCCGTGTTTGAATAATTCTGTTCAAATTAACATTTTAAACAGCATTTTGTCGCTTTTAGTTGCGTTTTTGTCACGTTCAGTTGTATTTGTCATATTTAAACGCGCTTTTGTCGCCTTTAGTTGCGTTTTTGTCATTTTCGGTCACGTTTTTGTCACTTTCAGTTCTGTTTGTCATATTTAAATGCGCTTTTGTCGCGTTTTTAGTCACGGTTTTGTCACTTTTAGTCGTGTTCTGGTGCACTGAGTCGTGTTTGTTGTTTGTAGGCAGGTCTTTCTTGCTTTTTTAGATGTGAGTCACAAATTAAATATTTTGCAGACTTGTAGACTTTTATATTTGTTGTCAGACTGCAGCAGCTTTTTCACATTTTATTTTTGTTTCGAGCTTCTACAGGGGACCTCACTCTCTCTTGACTCATGTGTTTCTGCCACTCACTGCTAACATTCAAGACACCGTGACGTCTCCTGCACAAACTCCGCCCTGAACGAGCCGGAGCGACGCGTCTGTGGTGGGCGTGTCCCAGGGGGTCGGAACAGGAAGTGATGTCGCTGCGGCGCGGTGAGTCATGACCCCGTGATTCCAGATGTGTCGTCCAGATGCGTCTCCACCTCTGGACCACAGCCTCTGCTTTTCCACTTCTGGTTTGTCATTTCGGGGAATACAATCGGCCTTTTTATGCACGAGGCTGGTATGTTCTGTGGTTTTGGAGCGTGTACTTAACGTGCCAGCTCACCAGAGAAAACCTGTGGCATTTTCAGCCCGTAAATACATATTACATAAAGTGAGAGGCCGACTGTGAATACCAGTGATGACGAATGATGGGAAGGATTAGTAATTCATACATATACGGCTCTACTGACAATAAAAGAACTGTTGTTTTCGCCTAGAAATAGAGCTGGATATACCAAAACTTTATTATTATTTTATTTATTTATTTATTTGGCAGGGACAATGCAATCATACATAGTTACAGAACAAAGCTTATAGCTGATGCGATGCGGACAGAGTTTATAGCAAGTACTAATTTACAACTCCCTTTTCTACACTTTATACAATCAATACCAAAACACATTAAAACATATTTCTAATAAATAAATAGATGAGTGCAAATTTTAGACTCGTTCTTTCACTCTCACTCATACACTTTCATACCATTTACAGCGGGGTACAGTTTTGGTTTTCTTTCAACCAGCCCTTAAGTCTAGAGGTGAACATTTTTACATCAGAAATGCACTTGATTTCAGTGGGTCATGAGTTCCACTGTTTGCAGCTTTTGTAGGAAAAGGTTGATTGACCAAATGATGTCCTGCACTGAGGGGTTTGACAGTTTTGGTTTGCGGTGCCTCTGGTCATTTATAGAGACTTGATCAGAATTTATTCATTAAGCATCTTTATTGTCTTTAATTATTATCGTAATTAATGGGTAACATTTTAGATTAAGGCTCCTTAGTTAACTATTTGTAAGATGTTAATAAGCTCTAATAGTTTGTTTATGCACTTATAACGCCTTATACATGTTTGTAATCCATGAGCCAAAACATGTTTGAGTGAATAAACCACATGTACAGAGCATTAATGAGCTGCACATTACATTATTTTCAATTATCAGGCTAATAAATGCTTGTAAATGCCTTGTAAGTGCTTATAAACACATAACAAGTGCTAATTAATGCATTATAAATAGTTTGCTAAGGAACCCTAATCTAAAGCGTTACCAATTAATGTCTGATCCAATAGCGGGAAAATGTGTTTTGTAATGAAATATGTCAGTAAACTAAGAGTATAACGTACGGCAACAAGGTCATGGATCCATCTTCTTTTATATGATGTGAATTATTAAACCTGTCCATGGACGACAGGTGGAAATTAATCTCTTGCTACACCCGGGCACAGTACATGTTTATAGTAGACTGTTCCTGAGTAAATAAATACCAGAACATACCGAGTATCTGAGTTCACGCTTGAATTGTTTAAATGATGGTGTGACTGTCACTCCAGCTCCTGCCTGACCCCCTACAGTGTGTGTGAATCCAGAAGTGTCTGAGACTGAAACAGAAGTTATACAAATCGAACTCGGAATGGTCCAACCACAGCTGTTCATTTGCAGCACGTGTCTGTTCTGTCCCAGCGGAGTAAACAAAGGCAGGGCTGTTCAGGTGAAACTAAGGCAGTATAACAAAGGTAAGAAACAAACAAATCCCTTTTGACTAGGGCTGTAGTCGACTAAAGAAATTCTTGCTCGACTAAAGACCTGCCATATCGACCGACTAATCAACTAAAAGGGGGTGTGGTTAAAATATATCAAAACTATGAAGTATTTCCTTGTATCTAACCCAAATTGCACTCAAAAGACACCAACTGCAGAGGAATTTGTGCAAAAACAACTGTATTTACAGATAAGTCAAAGGAAACTGTGTATTTATGTCAGGTTTCAAAATCCTCTGTAAACTCACTTCATATTTTATTGTTTTTGCCACGTAAATCCCTTAAATTAGACTAATAAAAATGTTGGTCAATCAAGAAACCATCGACCGATTAATCGATTTAGCTCCAAAAATCAGAAAATAACCAACGCTGTCATCAGTCTGGGCTGACTCTGGGATCCACTTTGGGACAGATACAAATGAGGGCCCTATGCTTTAACCAAGTCAGTACAGACACTTATTTGTAAAAATGTTCTTCACAGCCATTTTGCAGCTTTTGGACCGGTTTCTTATTATGGATCGTCAATATTCAGTTTTGCAGACATTCATAACAACAAACTCGACACTTTCCGTCAGACCAGCGGTTCTCACACTCTTCACACCAAGTTTATTTATTGACCTTTACTCCACCAGGAAAGTCCCACTGAGAATTAGAATCTCTTTTTCAAGAGAGTCCTGGCCCCGGAGGGAGGGAGGGTACATGTTCTTAGTGGGAGGGGACCGCTGTGCCATTGTGCCACTCAAAGAACAACAGAAGAAAATGTTCCACTAGATCAAAAACAGCACTATTTAAAGTCTAAACAAGGACAAACCAGGTCTAAAGCAGGACACGATGGCTTTACTACAGGGGTGTCCAAACTTTTTCCATCGAGGGCCACATATTGAAATATAGATCAAGCGGAGGGCCACAAATCAATCGCGAAACGTTAAAAAAGCTGCGTTTATCTGATGTTTTAAGCGCCACCACATCTACATTCAGTCTCAGTGCCTTAATATCAGGTCTGTGTCGCACCAAAATGTTAGTTATTTAGGTTAGAATTGTAGAAAATCTCAAATGTGCTGTAAATAGTACTTATAGGACAATGTGGGCCAGTTCACCAGGAAGACTAAAGGTCCCATATTCTGCTATTTTCCCCTTTACAGTCTACTCTAAGGGCTTTGTTGATAAATGTTTGCGTTGTGCAATATCCATAACATAACTGTTTTCAAAAAACACCCATTTCTTGGACTGGCCCCCCTCCTTGTAAAAGCAAACGGCTCACTCTGAGATCCGACCCCCCCGAACAGAGAGCAGGCTGCCTCCCCCGCCCAACCCGTGCGCCTCCCCCACCCAACCCGTGACGAAGCCTAGAGCGGAGATGGTTCATGCGCCGTGTGCTCCGGTTAACAGCGATACACAAACACTGAATAAACCTTTTCTCGTCCTGACGGTGCGTCGTGCTGAGTCCTACGTCCTGATCTGACCTGGAGTTTGACGTGCTCCAGGGCCTCGACGACGGACGTTACCGTTTGGTAAATAACAAGCTAACTCTTCTATCTGTCGTATCCATCGTGTAATTACTGTGTAGCATTAGCATTAGCTGTTTTTATTCTGCGGCTGCGCGCTTCCTGGAGGCGTGGCTTAAACACCGTGTCATCTTAGTGAGGAGCCCCCGTCTGCTGCTCAGCCGAGGGGGACGGAAAAGACAGTTCTCTAGTGAAAGCATGAGGGAATCAATCAAAAAAACCACTTTGGGCACAACATACGAGGCCCAAATAGCGCTGTAGGAAGGTTAAAACCTCTGAAAAGTCGATTTTGCATGTTATGGGACCTTTAAGGGCAAAGAAAAATTGGTCTGAGGGCCGCATTTGGCCCCCAGGCCTGAGTTTGGACATGCCTGCTTTACTAGATCCAAACAAGGACTAACCCAAAAGGAGAAGAAAAAGTGTCTTCAGACGAGTCAACATTTGAACTGCACACTCCACACACACCGCACACGGCAGGCGTTGGTGCTGTACTCACGGTGCAGGCTCAGGGAGATGTTGATGACCCGCTCCTCGGTGAAGCTCTTCAGGTTGGGGATCTTGGCGCACTTGAGGTGGGTGAAGGCGGGCGACTCCCCCACGTGGATCCAGCACACGGTCTCCTGCGCGTACAGGAAGTCCATGGCGGTGGTCTGCTTGGTGCTGGTGGAGAGCAGGCTGTGGACCGTGGTGCCGCTCAGGGACGTGGCCTGGATGTTCTGCGAGTTGGCGATGAGCAGAACGGGCAGGCGGTCCACGGGAACTGACGGAGGAGGAGAGGGGTCAGTGGAAAGGAGACATAAACGCACCTGTTTTGTTTGGATATTCTATTGGATGTGATAAAAATGGCGTTAGTTAAAAAAATGATTAGCACGATTTCCTTGGGGCCAGATCATGATTTCGATTTTATTACGATTTCGTGATTAGATTTGTGATTTATGTTTGAATAATTCTGTTCAAATTTACATTTTAAACATAATTTTGTCGCTTTTTGTCATGTTTTTGTCACATTCACTTGTGTTTGTCATATTTAAACACGCTTTTGTCGCCTTTAGTCACGTTTTTGGTTACGTTTTTGTCATGTTCAGTTGTGTTCATCATATTTAAATGCGCTTTTGACGCGTTTTTGTCGTTTTCAGTCACTTTTTTGTCACTTTTGGTCGTGTTTGTTGAACACATTTTTATCACTTTTGGTCACACTTTTGTCTCTTGTTTCAGAACATGTTTGTACAAATCCAAACTACAGTGTGAGATATTCTATTGGATGTGATAAAAATGGCGTTAGGGCTGGGCGATACAGCAAAAAAGGATTAGCACGATTTCCTTGGGGCCAGATCATGATTTCAATTTTATGACGATTCGTGTTTATTTTTTGTGTTTTCCTATTGTCTATAATACACAACTTCGTCGCTTTTAGTCGCATTTATGTCGCATTTTTGTCGCATTTTTGTCACGTTCAGTTGTATTTGTCATATTTAAACACGCTTTTGTCGCCTTTAGTTGCGTTTTTGTCGTTTTCGGTCACGTTTTTGTCACTTTTAGTCGTGCTTTGGTCGTGTTTGTTGTTTGTAGGCACGACTTTCTTGGTTTTGAACACATTTTTATCACTTTTGGTCACACTTTTGTCACTTGTTTCAGAACATGTTTGTACAAATCCAAACTACAGTGTGAGATATTCTATTGGATGTGATAAAAATGGCCTTAGGGCTGGGCGATACGGCAAAAAATGATTAGCACGATTTTTTTGGGGCCAGATCATGATTTCGATTTTATTACGATTTGTGTTTACTTTGTATTTTTCTACTGTCTGCTGATTAGATTTGTGATTTATGTTTGAATAATTCTGTTCAAATTCACATTTTAAACATATTTTTGTCGCTTTTAGTCGTGTTTTTGTCACGTTCAGTTGTGTTTGTCATATTTAAATGCGCTTTTGTCACATTTTTAGTCACTTTTAGTTGTGTTTTGGTCGTGTTTGTTGTTTGTAGGCACGTCTTTCTTGCTTTTGAACATATTTTTATCACTTTTGGTCACACTTTTGTCACTTGTTTCAGAACATGTTTGTACAAATCCAAACTACAGTGTGAGATATTCTATTGGATGTGATAAAAATGGCCTTAGGGCTGTCGTTTTCGGTCACGTTTTTGTCACTTTCAGTTGTGTTTGTCATATTTAAACTCGCTTTTGTCGCCTTAAGTTGCGTTTTTGTCGTTTTCTGTCACGTTTTTTTCACTTTCAGTTGTGTTCATCATTTTTAAATGCGCTTTTGTCGCGTTTTTGTCGTTTTTAGTCATGTTTTTGTCACTTTTGGTCGTGTTTTGGTCGTGTTTGTTGTTTGTAGGCACGACTTTCTTGCTTTTGAACATATTTTTATCACTTTTGGTCACACATTTGTCTCTTGTTTCAGAACATGTTTGTACAAATCCAAACTACAGTGTGAGATATTCTATTGGATGTGATAAAAATGGCATTAGGGCTGGGCGATACGGCAAAAAATGATTAGCACAATTTCCTTGGGGCCAGATCATGATTTCGATTTTATGACGATTTGTGTTTATTTTATATTTTTCTATTGTCTATAATACACAACTTCGTCGCTTTTAGTCACATTTTTGTCGCATTTTTGTTGCATTTTTGTCACGTTCAGTTGTGTTTGTCATATTTAAACGTGCTTTTGTCGCCTTTAGTTGCATTTTTGTCGTTTTCTGTGACGTTTTTGTCACTTTCAGTTGTGTTTGTCATATTTAAATGCGCTTTTGTCGCGTTTTGTCGTTTTTTGTCACGTTTTTGTCACTTTTGGTCGTGTTGTTTGTAGGCACGTCTTTCTTGCTTTTGAACACATTTTTATCACTTTTGGTCACACTTTTGTCTCTTGTTTCAGAACATGTTTGTACAAATCCAAACTACAGTGTGAGATATTCTACTGGATGTGATAAAAATGACGTTAGGGCTGGGCGATACGGCAAAAAATGATTAGCACAATTTCCTTGGGGCCAGATCATGATTTCGATTTTATCACGATTTATGTTCACTTTGTATTATTTTACTGTCTATAATAGAGCTGCTGATTAGATTTGTGATTTATGTTTGAATAATTCTGGTCAAATTCACATTTTAAACAGCATTTTGTCGCTTTTAGTCATGTTTTTGTCACCTTCAGTTGTGTTTGTCATATTTAAACGCGCTTTTGTCGCCTTTAGTTGCGTTTTTGTCATTTTCGGTCACGTTTTTATCACTTTCAGTTGTGTTTGTCATATTTAAATGCACTTTTGTCGCGTTTTTAGTCACGTTTTTGTCACTTTCAGTCATGTTTTGGTCGTGTTTGTTGTTTGTAGGCACGTCTTTCTTTCTTTTGAACATATTTTTATCACTTTTGGTCACACATTTGTCTCTTGTTTCAGAACATGTTTGTACAAATCCAAACTACAGAGTTAGCAGTTTTTATTCAAATCAAAGCAAGACATTTTGTTGTTTGTGGAAGAAATTAGTCTTTGTGATAATTGCATCCATTAAAATTGTGATTTTGTGTCAATTTGGTTTAATTGTGCAGCTCTGGCCTTTAAGAGGTAAATAAAGTCATCTGCTCAGAGGCTTCAGAGGCTAAACAACAGGAGAAAAAGTGTGTTTGAACAGACAGCTGCATTAAAGACACAAACAGTCAATCACAATACCACAATGTCACAAAAATAGCAGATTGTCACAGAGACCAGCTCATGATTCCAATTTTATCACCGTATTAGGGGAAGTGTAGAGTAAGTATAGAGGAAGTTTAAAGTATATAGAAAGAATACACATAAAATAGCATTACACAAATTAGTGTCACCTGCATCTGCAAATATTGAGTAAGTACTAGGCTATAGAATACATAAAGTCTATGAAGTATGCAAAGAAATGTTAGCGCTGCCAAGTGAGTCCCTTCTCTCTCACTGACGTTGCACCATGACAGAGAAACACTGTCTGGGAGGAGCACAGGCGGTTCTTTCTACCAGATGAGACACAATTCTCTGATGAGTCGAGACACATGATTTTGACATCATTTCCAATAAGTAAAGGCCACGGTTAGCCACACATTATTTTAACACTCCTTTTTGGACACATGGCCTCTCTCACAGATGTGAATCATGGCTTTTAATGCTTTTTTCTTTTGTCCAAGCAAACTGGGAAAAAATCTTTCAGAAAAAATTTTCAGATGTCACAATCTTGTGACATCTGATTTTGGTAAATTTGGTAACAGTGATGGTTTAGTTCTTTAAATTTGGTAATAGTGATGGTTTAGTTCTTTAAATTTGGTAAGAGTGATGGTTTAGTTCTTTAAATTTGGTAAGAGTGATGGTTTAATTCTTTAAATTTGGTAACAATGATGGTTTAATTCTTTAAATTTGGTAAGAGTGATGGTTTAGTTCTTTAAATTTGGTAACAGTGATGGTTTAGTTCTTTAAATTTGGTAACAGTGATGGTTTAGTTCTTTAAATTTGGTAACAGTGATGGTTTAGTTCTTTAAAGTTGGTAACAGTGATGGTTTAGTTCTTTAAATTTGGTAATAATGATGGTTTAATTATTTAAATTTGGTAACAGTGATGGTTTAACTCTTTAAATTTGGTAACAGTGATAGTTTTGCGTTCTTTAAATTTGGTAACAGTGATGGTTTAGTTCTTTAAATTTGGTAACAGTGATGGTTTAGTTCTTTAAATTTGGTAACAGTGATGGTTTAGTTCTTTAAATTTGGTATTAGTGATGGTTTTGCGTTCTTTTTTGGTGCAAATGTTGCTCAGGACACTCCAAAAAGGTCTATTAGTTCATTAAATCCTCATTTGTGAACCTGTTAACTCAAACTGGACATTTTCTGAAGGCAAACCTGGCAAAACCTCAAGGCGTACTAGTGTTCCCCGGCCACTGGAGGAAAATCAAGGGCTCAAACTACACCTCAAAACGCTGCGTAGTGTGTGTTGTGCGGCGTGTGTTTACCGTTCTTGGCCTTGCAGGACCGGTTGTCTGGCTGCGACAGGTAGCCCTCCACGCAGGAGCAGCTGAAGCCCCCGTCGGTGTTGGAGCAGGTCTGGCTGCACGTCCCGTACACCGTGCACTCGTCGAAGTCTGAAACACACACAGACGGAGCCGGAGTGACAACAGCGGCAGCGGCGGCAGACGGCGGGACGAGCTGGACCGAGACGTGGATGAAAATGAAGACTGCGACGCCAAACAAACATGTGCTGAACGATGGGTTTGTTTACTGGTCTCAGTTATATGATCCGTGTGCATATGGTGTACAATCACAGGACGCAGGCTCCAATTTAAGAGCGAGAGCAAATAATTGGATTTCTGCGTCTAAATAAATTAAGGTTAGACTTTACATTTTAGTAAAACGTAGCGAACATAATTATATTTAAGATTTTACTAAACATTTTTCCCATTTATTCCAAGTTTGACTGTTTTTGAAACGTCTATAATTGTACTTCCAGGTTGGACATGAGCACAAAATATGACATAGAGGTAATTCTACAGCTGTTACCATAGCAACCATTTTCAAAATAAAGACCAAAACCCACATAAATGACACAATAGTTGATGATTTTACACAGCACCGAGCTTCAGAAACATAACCAAATCAGTCCTTTTTCAGATAAAAATGTGATAAAGTGGTAAATAATGTCCGTGCCACTGTCTGGTTCTTTAAATTTGGCGAGTGAAGAGTGATGGTTTTACTTTGTTGTTTGGATCAGAAGTTTGCTCATACGCTCAAAACTTTTAACATGTTCAATTAAATCAATGTGTGAATCCATTAGCTCAACTTTTTCAATTCACGGTACATTAGTGTTCCTTCAGAAACTAAATGAAACATATTCTTAGTGAAGTTGTAAAGTAACTTGTTTTAACACAGTTCCTGGTCTGACTGGACAGTACCTTCCCCTGAGCAGGACCCAACTAAAGTCCCCAGAGTGTGGTTCCAGTCCTAGTTCCTGCTCTGTGTGAACGTGCATCAAATTGGGAGCTAAAAAAGGTTCCAACAACGGGAAAAACACCTTACAACAGGATTAGAACGGGACCAAACTGATGATTTAGTCTTAATTTGAGCCCATTTTAGTCCCGATGTAGACTAGAGATTGTTTCGTTCTTGTCAAGTCCAGGATTAGTTTCAGGAGGAGAATGTGCATAATTAAAAGGAAAAAATGTCTGCATTTTTCATATTGTTATTAACCTTTAAACATGCTCGAGTGCCTTAAAT
The DNA here is from genome assembly GCA_019453435.1 of Rhinogobius similis. Lineage (NCBI taxonomy): Eukaryota > Metazoa > Chordata > Actinopteri > Gobiiformes > Gobiidae > Rhinogobius > Rhinogobius similis. Next base: position 23,965,052 of record CM033619.1, on the reverse strand, counting down.
TTGTCACTCATTTTTTGAAACAAAAAAAGTGTCTTGTTCATTCTCTGACCTGTGTCATCAGTCAGTATGAAATGACACTTACAGAGCGCATCCAGCCAGCAGATGGCGCCAGTGCTGAATACAATGTAGTGAAGTTAGCGTTGAGAAGACGTCATTGTGTGGATTTGCAGAAGCAGTTACTGTGTTTAGACACAAGAAATGCTAAGAACGAGTTTAGTGATGATTTAAGGACTTAAAAAGCGGAATATTTTCTTTTCGTTTTCTTTTATGTTAATTATTTTCTTTTACTTTAGGGGGGAAAAAAAAGAAAAAGTAGAAGATATGTAAAAAGAAGTAATGGTGTAGGACTGGTTAATTTAAGTTACGTTGCATGAAAAATTGGAAACTTGTGAATTGTATGCGCCACCTCTACATCAAAATAATTAATAAAAAACATTTGAAATAAAACAGCGGAAGATTCTCAGATAAGTGATGTATGAAGTCTGAAAATATGTCAGAAAATCCCGGGAGTTCAGCAGGAAGTGTGTTTGACTCTTGGAGGGGGAGGATTTTCTAATAAACATTCCTCAAAACAGAGTGAATGCAGCTGAATGCTACTCCAGGTGTGTTTTTGATGAAGAACATTGTTAGAACAGGGTTAAAAGCTCAAAAAAGTCACTGTAGCAGAACATGTGTTGTTTAAGACTCACCTTTGCATGTTTTTCCGTCCTGGTTGATCTCATATCCGCTCTTACAGTAACAGGCCGGACCGTCTGGAGTGACCGCGCAGTGCTCCTGACAGCCCCAGATACTGCAGTTTGAGATGAACTCTGCAAAAACACACAAGTACAAGTATTTAAAAGCACTGTACCTAACTTTCGTCCTTACAGTGGAGAAAAACTAGAGCTGGGCGATACGAAGAAAAAGTTATCACGATTTTCTTGGGGCCAGATCAGATGTTTTTCTGTTGCCTTTAATAGAGCTGCATGATTTAAGTAAAATATCTAATTGTGATTTTTCTGACCAGCGCAATTGTGATTAGATTGTGGTTTATGTTTTGATAATAGGATTCAGTTCAAATTCACATTCGAAACACAACTTTGTCGCTTTTAGTCACGTTCTTGTCCCGTTCAGTTGTGTTTGTCATATCTCAACACGTCTTTGTCACTTTTTGTCGCGTCTTTGTCATTTTTGGTCGAGTTTTGGTACATTGAGTCATGTTTGTTGTTTGTAGATGTGCTTTTTCTACTTTTGAACACATTTTTATCACTTTTTGTCACGCTTTTGTTTCTGAACATGTTTGTACAAATCCAAACGACAGCGTTAGCAGTTTTTATTCAAATCAAAGCAAGACATCTTGTTGTTTGTGGAAGAAATTAGTCTTTGTGATTTGCTAATTGCATTCATTAAAATTGTGATTTTGTGTGGATTTGGTTTAATTGTGCAGCTCTGGCTTTTAAGAGGTAAATAAAGTCATCTGCTCAGAGGCTTCAGAGGCTAAACAACAGGAGAAAAAGTGTGTTTGAACAGACAGCTGCATTAAAGACACAAACAGTCAATCATGATACGATGAATTCACTAATAGACCCTTTAAAATGTGACGTCATCAAAATTCCTGAATGAAGGAAACTGGAGGCAAAATGAAGTAGACTGTAAATGTTTCAATGATTCTCTCCCATTAGATCTAAATTCTACTGGTTTTAAGTGTTTGTGTTGGAAAAAAGGAAGACATTTGAATTTCCAGAGTAGAAAGGGCAGTTAGTTTGCTTTTCTATAACAAACGATGGACAAAATACAATTTTCTAGCCTTAAAGTTGTATTTTAACTTCAAAAGAATCTAATTTATAGAATAGTATCTAATATATCTTTAGATAAATTGTAAAATGATTGTGGGCTCAACATTTCTGTGAGTATTTTTCCAGTAAAACCCATAAATCTGGATTGTTCCTTCATCAAAAATGCAAAACGTTTGTCATAATTTCCTCAAACATGATGTAAAATACAATAATAAATGTGTTTAAAGCAGCTCTGATGTCACTCACATGTGTCTGAGGCTTTTACATTGACAAAATCATCTACATTTTTCATATTTTGTGAAATTCTGAGGTTAAATCCCAGTTTTTCAGTGAAATCACATTATGTTCTACTTCACTTTTGCCTCCGGTCTGGAATTTAGAATGTTTTTGTTTACAAACTTTTAAAGGGTCTATTCCAGAAGTTGTTGTGGGCGTCGCCATCTTTTTTCCGTTGTATTAGTTTACATGGGGCAGACGGACGTTCTACACAAATCCATCTATACTTGTTGCAAACCTGTTGCTAAAGCGAGCGAAACGGCCCCTGGAAAAGGAAGCACCTGATTGGTCAGTTATTATTGCTAACATCTTGATTTAATCGTGACAACCTAACGAGAAAAAACACCAGGATCATGTAGAGCAGACATCTCCAAACTTAGGCCCGGGGGCCAAAAGCGGCGCGCAGACCAATTTTTCCTGGCCCTCAAGCTTCCTGGTGATGGACATTGTCCTAAAATATACTTTTTACCTGATTTTCTACTATTATAACCTAAATAACTAACATTTTGGTGCAATACAGACCTGATATTAAGGCACGGAGACTGAATGTAGATGTGGTGGCGCTTTAAAAATCAGATTAATGCAACTTTTTTGAACGTTTCACGATTGATTTGTGGCCCTCTGCTTGGTCTAAATTTCAGTATGTGGCCCTCGGTGGAAAAAGTTTGGACACCCCTGATGTAATGTGTGTAAAACAGACATTTTAGTTCCAGATGGTGAGTTTGACTGAAACAATTACAGAGTAAAGGCACCAGTGTCACAACAGGAAGTGAATGGCAGCTCGGCTTTATGGAGCCAGGAGCCTCCATGGACATTTCCTGTTTGGAACGCGGTGGCAGCGGGCGAGGTCCAGTGATATGTACACAGCAAAAAATGTAAATCTATCCAAGCTTAAAATGGCTTGAATTTATCTTTTTTGTCTGAATTTGAGAAGTTTTGACTCGATGAGATTTAATTGCTGATGTGATGCAGAATATTTCACTGGTTTCAATGTATTTCTGACTGATCCTGCTATAATTTTGCTTAATTAAAATAAGAAAATACATTTGTCAGTCGGGTAAGTAAAATGATCTTAACCCAGTGACAGATAATTTGGATTGAAATGAGAAATAATGTACAAGTAAAGAAACAAGAAAGAAACAAGTAAAATAATCTAGTTCCATCAAATAAATCGTCTCCACTGATCTTAACGAGTCAAAACGTCTGAAATTCAGATTAATATCCTCAAATCAAGACATTTTAACTCATCTAGAACGTCATCATTTGCAGTGTACGTCTATGGGATAAGTGGAAGTTCCAGGGCAGTTCCAGGTGTGCTGAGGGGTGTGGCTTTTTGGACAATACGGTACCACACACGGACAAGTGCCTTCTGACGAAAACAACGGAAAAGTACCGGGAAGAAGGACGTCACTAACAACAACTAATAAACTACAAAATAAAACTAATATTTACAGGAAAGACTTTCTGACAAAGCTGAAGTGAAGGCGTTTGGTGGAGAATAGTAAGTATTTTAATCAAAAACACTTCAATTTACATTATTTGTGTCATTCCTGCTCTGTCGGAGAAATAAAACCTCTTCTTTCAGCTCATACGATGTTTTGGAGGCTGTGTTTAGATCATATTTCGATTATTTAATTATTTGACAACCATTTCTATAATCGACTAGCTGCAATTAATCAATTAACTTGTTGCAGCCCTAATTTTTTATTTTAAGATTGTAAGAAATTATAAGTTTCTAAAGTCAAAGGTAAGAGCTCAAACGTCTAAACTTTAGCTCTAAGTAGAACATTTTGAAAGGCAAACGTCCACATGTTTAAAATAAATACATTTATTAAAGGTCCCATATTCTGCTATTTTGCCCTTTACACAGTCTATTCTAAGGGTTTTGTTGATAAAATTTTGCGTTGTACAATATCCATAACATAAGTTTCCAAAAAACACCCCCCCGAACAGAGAGCAGGCTGCCTCCCCCACCCAACCCGTGCCGCAGCCTAGAGTGGAGATGGTGCATGCGCCGTGTGCTCCGGTAAACAGTGATACACAAACACTGAATAAACATTTTATCCGTCCTGACGGTGCGTCGTGCTGAGTCCTACGTCCTGGATCTGACCTGGAGTTTGACGTGCTCCAGGGCCTCAACGACGGACGTTGCCGTTTGGTAAATAACAAGCTAACTCTTCGATCTGTCGTATCCATCGTGTAATTACTGTGTAGCATTAGCATTAGCTGTTTTTATTCTTGCGGCTGCGCACTTCCTGGAGGCGTGGCTTAAACACCGCGTCATCCTGGTGAAGCCGCGTCATCTTAGTGAGGAGCCCCCGTCTGCTGCTCAGCCGAGGGGGACGGAAAAGACAGTTCTCTAGTGAAAACATGAGGGAATCAATCAAAAAACCACTTTGGGCACAACATACGAGGCCCAAATAGCTCTGTAGGAAGGTTAAAACCTCTGAAAAGTCCATTTTGCATGATATGGGACCTTTAAAGTTTTCTATTGCCACATGCTGTTCTTGTTTCTTCACTCCGGAGTTAAAACCTAGAATACGGTCAGTTCATTTGTCCACAGAATGCACGAACGCTCAAATGTTGTTTACCCGGACGATCGGCAGCGCGAAACCACCGACAGCTCGCCCTGTTTTCACAATCAATATTTCCTCAGAACATTTTCGGGCTGAGTCGGGCTGAGACCAAAGTCAAACCCAGTTAAGACTTCAGTCCGACTCTTTGAAACAAGCTACAAACGGCTGTGTTTAACTCTGGGACTCACACGGATGGTAACTGTAACTAGAAACCGTTTAAAACACGATCATTTAGTGTTTAAGTCATTTTGTACGGGTAAAATGTTTAAAAATTGTGCTAATAACGATGAAAAAGTAACTGGATTGAAACATAAACAGGTAAAATGATTGATTTGTGAATGTAACTGAATAAATACAGGAAGATTTGTCATTGATTTACGAATATCCCAGCTTAAAATGTCTTTAATTTATCTTTTTATCTGAATTTGAGAAGTTTTGACTCGATGAGATTGAATTGCTGATGTGATGCAGAATATTTCACTGGTTTCAAGGTATTTCTGACTGATCCTGTGATAATTTTGCTTAAAATAAGAAAATACATGTGTCAGTGGTAAGTAAAATGATCTTAACCCAGTGACAGATCATTTGGATTGAAGTAAGAAATAATGTATTGGAACAAGTCAGAAACGGTTTGAAACAAGTAAAATAATCTAGTTCCATCAAATAAATCGTCTCCACTGATCTTAACGAGACAAAACGTCGGAAATTCAGATTAATATCCTCAAATCAAGACATTTTAACTCATCTAGATCTTAATTATTTGCAGTGTATAAGTTGTGTGATCCTTTGTTTTTTATTCATTTATTTTACTTACTTATTGCTATTTTATGATTTAATTCACTTTAATTGCCTCTTTTTGCCACAAATCTGCACTTTTATTACCTCCGGTTTGACGAAAACTCCTTTCACACAAATGACCAATGAGGGAAAAGTATTGATTTGTGTAAAATGTTTAGTGAACACAAGCAACAACGAGTCACAACGCACCGATTTCCTGAGGCCTGAAAACGGCTTAAAAAACTATGAAACTAACTATGAAACTAATTAGAAAAACATGAGAACCTTCATATGGACTTTAAGGCGAGACACTACAGGTGAATAAGAAAAAATCTGAAATTTAAAGATATTAATGTTAAACTTCTCCTGTAGTTTAGTTTAGTTTAGTTTAGAAAAAAATGTATTACAAGTTTTTCATCATGTCATGTTTTCATGTAGAAATAAGGCATTTTATGTGAAAAAATGGCCAAAAATTCACATATTTGGGACATTTAAACCTGAAAAATGGACAGAACCAAGTTAAACATTTTTGGCCAATTTTGTAACATATTAGCTGCAAAAGAATTTACAGAGGGGATTTTGGATTTCTTATTTAGTTTTTAAGTAAACTAGATTGGATTGAAAATTGTACGAAAAATTCAAATTTCGCCTCATTTTTTTGCCTTAAAACTTCAATAAATACATTTTAGAATTAGATATCAAAAGTCCTTCTGTGCGTTACATCAAAATCTTCCAAGATTGAGTCCAAGAGTCCAAGATTGTTAAGTTTGTTGTGTGTAGGATCTACTTTAAGGCTGATCTTTATGTCTCGAGGGAGAAAAATGTATTTTAAGAAAACGTCCTTTGAAGTTACAATGTCCCAGAGAAATCTATGGATGAAGTGGATTCAATGGAAGAATAAAACATGTTTAGGAGCAGATTGTACACGTTTGTTGTTTCCACATTAAAGTCGATGTGTGAGAGAGCAAACTGACTAAAAAACAAAAAAATTGAAAAAAATACCTGTAGTGTCTGGCCTGCACTACAAAAAGTGGATTTTAAGAAAGTAAAAAAGTCTTCTAACAAGAAATAAATTCTTATTTTTTCTCTAAAAAGAAAAAAAAATCTCGTCTAGGAAAAAAATCTTAAAACAAAAAAATCTTATTTTAAGAAATAAAACCTAGCCTTTTCTTATTAAGATATATTTGCTAAAATCTGTTATATTTTTGCTTGTAACAAGATACAAAGGTTATTTTGAATCTTATTTAACTGTAGACTAAGAGTATTTTTCTTAATTTGAGAAAAAGTAAGAATACAAACATGTCTTGATATCATTATCAAGAAAAAAGCTGTAATTCATATGGGAATAAATTAGATAATTTTAATTATATCAAGCAAAATGTCCTTGAAATGTGATATCCAATAAGAAATTATTGCTTACATTTTACAATTTTAAGGATATTTTTCCAACATCTAGTCTTAAAATGAGAAAAATATTCTTAAATTGAGCAACTTACAAACAAATCTTTACTGATTTATTCTTTTTTTGAGTATAATTTCCTTGACTTTCCCTCTTCATTCAGAACATTTGGCTTAAATCAAGCCATTTACAGGGAGCAACTGGCTTCAATTGAGACATTTTTTCTTGTTTTTTGACTTATTTTTTTCTTGATCATCAGAAAAAAATCTTAAAACAAGTTTTCTAAGCAAGAAATTTTTGCTTACCCCATTGGCAGATTTTTTGCTTAAAACAAGCAATTTTAGTCCATTTTAAGTTTTTTTTTTTCTTGTTTCTAGTAAGGCACTTTTTGTAGTGTGAACCAAGAAACAATGAGTGCTTTCAGTGACACAGGTAGAACACAGATAAGTGTCGCGAGTCACAAACGTCGGTGGACAGTTCACAGTTTAGATCGAGAAAAAGAGGAACGCGCCTGGCAGAGCTTTTCCAGCGAGACATCATCGACAAAACAAACACAAAAACTCAAAATAGGCTGCAGTGTAAACAACAATACGCCGGGACGAGCTTCCAACCAGACGAGGCATTTTTATATTTAGTGCAGACAGGAAGTGAGGTCTTTAACTATAGCTCGGTCCGGGGCAACCGCAGTTCAAATTACTGACATGCCGGGAATTTTCCAAAGCAAAGTGGAGGCTCTGAACAGCTCTGGAATTGTTTGTGAACCCGGCGTGGGCAACAGTGTAAACACGCTCTCATGACGCGCTCGGGAAGATGTTTGTTTGTTTTGGGGAGAAGATGGTTCGAATTAACGACCCCACGTAGAGGAGGGGATGTTTAATGGTCACGTTCTGTGCAGTGGGTTCCTCAAAATCAAGTTTCTCGTAAAAGACGGTGAGGATAAAGCGGCGTTGGCTCTGGTACAGAAAAATGTAATGGATCTGTTATTGATTCAGGATGTAGAAGTGACGACAGACATCATTTTTATTCAAGAAATGCTTGACAAAACTGACAAAATGTGGTTCATTGCTACATTTTTTAAATCTGTTTTGTTGTTGTTTCTCTCACATTAGCATTAAAAGGAAAAAATCATATTGTTATTAGCCTTTAAACATGCTCGAGTGCCTTAAATTTGCCATCTCATGTTTTAAAACAAAAAAAAAAGTTTCTTATTCATTCTGTGACCTGTTATCAGTCACTATGAAATGGCATCCAGCCAGCAGATGGCGCCAGCACTGTATACAATCTAGTGAAGTTAGCGCTGAAAAGACGTCATTGTGTGGATTTGCTGCAGCAGTTATCGTGTTTAGAGGCAGAAATGCTCAGATCAAGTTTAGTGATGATTTAAGGACTAAAAACAGTGGAATTCTATTCTCTGATAAGTGACGTATGAAGTCTGAAAATTCATTCATTCATTCATTTTCTACCGCTTATTCCCGTTAGGGGTCGCGGGTGACTGGAGCCTGTCCCAGTGACTTTGGGCCTTAGGCGGGGTACACCCTGGACAGTGGACACTCGTCGCAGCAAACACAGAGACAAGGACAGACAACCATTCACTCTCACATTCATTCACTAGGGACAATTTAGAGTTGTCAATTAACCTACACAGTCATGTCTTTGGACGGTGGGAGGAGCCAGAGAACCAGGAGAGAACCCACGGTAACACGGGGAGGACATGCAGACTCCACCCAGAGAGATCGTGTGATGTTAGGGTGGTTCAGAATTCGAAACCACAATGTTTGGGTGGTCTGGGATTCGAACCCACGATCTCCTTATTGAGAGGCAGAAGCTCTAGCCGCTCTGCCACCGTGCACCAAGTCTGAAAATATGTCTGAAAATTCCGGAAGTTCAGTATGAAGTGTGTTGGACGCTTGGAGGGGGAGGATTTTCTAATAAACATTCCTCAAAACAGCGTGAATGCAGCTGAATGTCTGGTAAACATTTAGAAGAGTTGTAGACTTTTAAGTGTTATTAGATTTTAACTTTACACATTTTATTTATGTTTCATGATGTTACGGGGTAAAATATTATCAGTCACCATTAGGGACGGGAATTGATTTGATTTTATTCAATATCAATTGTATTGATAATTCCTCTTATCATTTATTTCTTCTTCTTTAAAGGGGCTGTACCTGATTTTTACTGTTTTGAAATGTGAAAAACAGAACTAGTTGATGTTAAAGTCTTTAGATCAGTCACATGTATATCATGTATGTATAATGCAGTCCCAGCATCATTAATATTCACCTCCATGAGTTTAGAAGCACTTTTCACCAGTCTCTCAGCCCAGAGCCTCTGTCACAGGTAAAGCTAACAAACATTAGCATGCATTAACGGCGCACTTCCTGCTTCTCGCAGAATAAAATGCTATGTAAATAGATGCATTATTGCGGCGGCAATCCATTCACACGGCGTCCACCGCAGGAGATTAACAAAGCTGAACTTTTTGCGACTAATGCGGCTGCCGACGAGGATGACAACCAATCAGAGATCACGCTTCAGTCACGTACCTACGTACAGTATTTCATTATTGGAAGGACCTGCCTGGAAGAAGGTTATCAGGAGCCTGTTCTGTCTGGTAAACACAAATGTGCCTTGGCCTCGCTGGTCACGCCGCATGTCTGCAGGGAATTCTTTTTTTTTTTTCAGCCACACGAGGCGTCCATGACACGAGACCAAACCGGCTGTCCTCGAAACGCACAGGCAGCCAACTATAGGCGACCGGAGCGAGTTTGACCCAGCGGTGTGAAAACAGCTTTACATGGAAAAAAAAATCTGACACGGCACAGCACCTTTAACTATCCTCTTATCTAATCCTGTACAGCCTGTAAATAACATGTGTCTTATACGTGTCTAGTTTCATCAGACTTTATTTAGGCTAATCAGATCTTAATAAAAGGAGACATGTGGGTACGAAGGACTGTTAAAAATAGAACCAGTTCTCAAGTGGAGCCGGTTCTGGATTACCATCACTGATCACCCCCGACACGTTTGTCACTCACTGCTACAATTCAGAATGTCGTGATGTCACCTGCATAACCTGCATTTGAGACATAGAACTATAATAAAACCTGGAAGATGAATCCAAAATGGCGCCCTGTTCCTCCCTGTGGCCTGAGCTCATTGGCTCATGACCCCAAAAAAGTTTCTTACTTCCGCATTTACTTCCTGATACGGAGGCGGCCATCTTTGCTTTACGACAATCCCCCATGATGCTTTGAGCGACGTGAGCGACCACAGCTGCATGTTTGTGTGTTAGCGTTAGCTTGTGTGATTGTAATTGTGTTCTTCATGTTAGACACACGTGAAAGTGTCTGAAATGAAATAAAATACAACTTACAGGTGTCTCTAGTCGAGCCTTTTCCACGAGCTTCTGTTTGTATCGTCCGACGCTCGTTCACGTGACTCGCACATGTTTGAGTGACGTCACTTCATATAAAAACGGTAATTTCGGTGATTTTAGAAACAGTACAAAAGAACATTTCCTTCTGTTTTATTTAAATACTGATAATATTTCAGTCCTGTCTGCAATTATAATGTGAAATTTGAGAAAAAGGCTGGTTCCAAGAGGCTGCAGTACCTCACACGACCACTAATCAATCTGGCAGAGGGGGCGTGGCTTATCCAGTTCATTTAATACATCCATGGTTTTAGATCTGACCAGTGACTTATCGGACCCCAGCCATGACTCATTTTAAAGACGAGAACGAGTCGTAGTCAGACAGATTTATTATGAGTCGATGAATTATTTTTCTTAAATCATAAGGATTTAGATACAGTATTTGAGAAGTGTACTTTTGGCCATAACAAGAAAAAAAATGGATGACTGGGACGGAGTGTCAAGGACTGGACTGAAATAACACTGGAAAATATTAAATTAACTTTTAAATGTGGACCAGAAACTGGGACAAATGGGACAAAAATCATGGCTTCGATTTATATTTTATTTTCTGGTTTAATTCATTGAGCTACTCATTCTTTAATTTCTTTTTTTATGTTGGATTTACTCTTGTTGGTCAGGTTTTGTTCTGTTTGTGTGTATTTATAAAATGGAAAAGCAAATTAAAGAAGATTATACAGATTTATACGGTCTGGAGTGAGTTATAGCCGGAGTTTTGGGAATGACTAAATTTAATCAGCATTTTCATTCATGGAGCTGGGGTTTAATGGCACTTCTTTGTTCACAATGTTGTTTTTGCTTGAGATCCTGATGAGTTTTTGCCAGAGCCACGCCCACTTTTACTGTTTATCGATGCACACGACATGTTTTTATCCGGCCAAGCTTTTTTTTTTGTTAATTACAGCCTTGCTTCTACAAATACTGCTCTACTGCTGCTATTATTACTACTATTCCCGGGTAAATTGAGGTCAATAAATCATAAATACTACTATAACGTTACAGCTCATATTCTATAGTATATAAATATGCATTGAAAGCCACATCCTCTTGAACGCACTGGAATAATCCGCCCTCAAAGTCCAGCGGTCGGCCTGAAAAACCATCAAAATTTCATGGCCTTCCCTGTGGCTCTCCCCGTGTTTCTTTAATAAATATTTGATTCTGCTCATTTTAAACTTAAAGCGTCGAGATGTGGAAAAACACAGGAGTCCAGGAAGTGAACGGAGAGACGCTTTTACAGGGTTTTACGAGATGTGCAGTAGGTCTTTTGTTACAGTGGATTTTACACAGCGCTAATAAAAGTGGATATGCTCTCTAAAAATGGGCGATTAGTAATTTAATCGATGTAATTCCTCATTCGTCCTGGAGCGTTCCATGGTAGAAAAGGTACCAGGGTTGTCATCCGGACGCCGGTTTGAAAATCAAGATGTTTCGACTTCCATCCAGGAGTCGTTTTCAATCAGTGGATGGTCTGAGAGAAGGTCAGGTGGAGGTCAAAGTGTAGTCCATCCATAGAACTATAATTAAACCTGGAAGATGAACCCAAAATGGCCGCCCTGTTTATCCCTATGGAGTGAGCTCATTGGCGCATGACCCCAAAAAAATGTCTTACTTCCGCATTTACTTCCTGATACGGAGGCGGCCATCTTTGCTTTACGGGCACCACGTGACCACAATCCCCCATGATGCTTTGAGCGACGTGAACGACCAGCAGCTGCAAGTTTTTGTGTTAGCGTTAGCTTGTGTGATTGTAATTGTGTTCTTCATGTTAGACACACGTGAAGCGTCTGAAATGAAATAAATACAACTCACAGGTGTCTCTAGTCGAGCCTTTTCCACGAGCTTCTGTTTGTATCGTCCGACGCTCGTTCACGTGACTCGCACATGTTTGTGTGACGTCACTTCATATAAAAACGGTAATTTCTGTGATTTTAGAAATGATAGAAAAGAACATTTCCTTCTATTTTATTTAAATACCGATAGTAATTCAGTACTGTCTGCAATTATAATGAGCAATTTTAGAAAAAGGCTGGTTCCAAGAGGCTGCAGTACCTCGCACGACCACTAATCAATCTGGGAAATGGACAGAGGGGGCGTGTCTTATCCAGTTCATTTAATACATCCATGAGTCCATCTAAGAGCAACAAAGCACTCGACTGAAGACAGTGAGGTGAAAAGCTTGAGCAGGAGAAGAACTGTTTGAAAAGTTTGAGTTTGAGTAAAAAAGAGAGAATCCCTCTAAACAGGAACAGGGGTTTAAAGTGCCTCTGACAGGTTGAAGTACTCATTTCACTAAAACACAGTCAAGATCATTATATTTAAGATTCTGCCAAAGAATTAACTATTTTTTTCCAGTTTGGCAACTTTTTTACATTAAAATGTTTACTTCCTGGTTGTAAATTATGACATCACACTAGGAAATTCTGTAACTGTTACCTAGCAACCATGTCGTACACTGGGCCAAGACACCTCTAATGTCACGGAAATCATAATTTGACAAATAAAAATATATGGGAACACCTTTATTTTGTTGAATTGATGTTTAAAGGATCAGAAAAATTTGTTTTTTGGTTGAAAATTGTCCCTGGTGTGTCTCCCTAGTGTGATGTCATCATGTTTTGGAACTCTGCTCTACTTCCTGTAGATTTTAACATATTTTTCAACTTTTCTTCACAAACTGACACCCGATTGGTGTAAAACTATAATTTCTATTTAAAACTGGTTTTATTCCACCAAATAAAGCCAAATTTGAAAATCATAAAAACCTGTCATACGCACTTTAAGATTCAATTTGGCAAAGCTCTATGACCTTCTAACCCCCTGGTCCAGGTTTATTGACCATAAATGTATTAAATGAACTGGATAAGACACGCCCCCTCTGTCTGTGTCCCAGATTGAATAGTGGTCGTGTGAGGTACTGCAGCCTCTTGGGCCCAGCCTTTTTGTATAATTGCACATTATACATGTGAATAGTACCTAATTATTTTCCATATTAAAATAAAAAGGAAGGAAATGGTCTTTTTAACCGTTTCTAAAATCACTGATACAGTTTTTATAAGAAGTGACATGACAGTAAACATGTGTGAGCTGTGTGAACGAGCCGCACGTCGACGATACAAACAGAAGCTCGTGACACGGTCAGACAGAGACACCTGTGAGCTTTATATTATTTCATTTCAGACGCTTTCACATTTGATCTAACATGAAGAACACAATTACAATCACACAAGCTAACGCTAACACAAAAACTTGTGCGGTGTGATCGCTCACGTCACTCAAAGCATCATGGGGGATTGTCGTCACGTGGTGGGAGGAGCTAGCCCTGATTCAGGAAGTAATGCGGAAGAAAAACACTTTTTTGGCTTCATGCGCCAATGAGCACACTCCATAGGGATCAATACAGCGCCGTTTTGAATTCATCTTCCAGGTTTAATTATAGTGCTATGCCAGGGGTGTCCAAACTTTTTCCATCGAGGGCCACATATTGAAATATAGACCAAGCGGAGGGCCACAAATAAATCGTGAAACGTTAAAAAGCTGCATTTATCTGATGTTTTAAGCACCACCACATCTACATTCAGTCTCAGTGCCTTAATATCAGGTCTGTGCTGCACCAAAATGTTAGTTATTTAGGTTAGAATTGTAGAAAATCTTAAATGTGCTGTAAATAGTACTTATCAGGACAATGTGGGCCAGTTCACCAGGAAGACTAAGGGCCAAGAAAAATTGGTCTGAGGGCCGCATTTGGCCCCCGAGCCTGAGTTTGGCCTGTGCTGTGCTATTGACCAGTCACAGCTCATCAGGTGCTCAGCAGTGATGAGGAGCTACAGCTAACAATAACACCATAGAACAAAAGACGATAACACTTTAGAACAACTCCTCATATTCCTGCCTTAGTAAAGCATGAATAAAGACTTAATTAATAGTGAACAAAGAATTTATTAAGATTGATTCAGGCTTATTGACTACTTAACTAATACTCTAACCCAAAATCCTAGCCCTAACCCTAACCCTAACTGGTGGAGGACGGGGGAGGGCAGGGGGAGTGCAGGGGGCGGCGGTGGAGGACAGGGGGCGGCGGTGGAGGGCAGGGGGAGGACAGGGGAGTGCAGGGGGCGGCGGTGGAGGGCAGGGGGAGTGCAGGGGGCGGCGGTGGAGGACAGGGGGCGGCGGTGGAGGACGGGGGAGGGCAGGGGGCGGTGGTGGGCAGGGGGAGGACAGGGAGTGCAGGTGGCGGTGGAGGGCAGGGGGAGTGCAGGGGGCGGCGGTGGAGGACAGGGGGCGGCGGTGGAGGGCAGGGGGCGGCGGTGGAGGACGGTGGAGGACGGGGGGCGGGGGTGTGTGTTATTTACAGAAGTGGAGCTGAAGCTGATGGACTTGGATTGATCGATGCTGCGTCTCTTGTGTCCTTCTGCCTTTAACATGGTTTTCACACAGAGGCCATTAAAGCACTGCCCCCCACAGAGAGCAACGAGCGCACTGGCCCTGAAACAGGACTAAACCAAGGCTAAAGCGGGGCAGAAACAGGGCTAAAGCGGGGCAGAAACAGGACTAAACCAAGGCTAAACCAGGACTGAACTAGGGTTAAACCAGGGCTAAAGCATGGCTAAACCAGGGTTAAATCAGGACTAAACCAGGGTTGAACCAGGGTTAAAGCAGGACCGAATCAGGAATACAGCAGGGTTAAACCAGGGCTGAAGCAGGGCTGAAACAGCGCTAAAGCGGGGCTAAAGTTGAACTAAAGTCGGGCTAAACTAGGACTAAAACCAGGACTCAACATGAACTAAACAAGGATTAAACCCAGACTCAACCAGGATTAAAAAAGAGCTAAAAAGGCTCAACAAGGACCAAACAAGGATAAACCCGGGCTAAAGCAGGATTAAACCAGGACTAAATCAGGAAGACAAGCAGAACTCAAACAGTACTAAAACAGAGCTAAACCAGGACTAAATGGGACAAAAACCAGGACGCAACCAGAACTTAACCAGAGCTAAACCAGAACTAAACCAGATCAAAAGCAGGAAAAAAATCAGGACTAACTGGCATGTCCTCTGCAACCCTTTATTATGTTAATTAAACCAGGACTAAACAAGTACTAAACCAGGACTAAACCAGGACTTAACACGAGCTAAACCAACACAAACTGCAAAGATTAGATTAAACCAAGTTTAGCAAAGCAAGCAGAAACAAACCCAGGGATAAAACAGGGCAAAAAACAAGACTAAACCAGGTCTAATCAGGACTAAATCAGAACTATCTTTAAATAAACCTCACTTGCGCAACTTACATTTTTATCTTGATCGATCACGACCCACAATTACTAACATCCTGTCGAAGGAGGAAATGAAAGCGCTCTGAATACTATTAATAAACAGCTGACATTTGTGCGGCGGGATTGTGTTTGCGTCGACAGATCGTATTTCCTGCGCCTCTGACATTTAAATTAAAGCGGAGGCCGAGAGGTGCGCGCGGAGGGGAGCGCGGGCGCCCACCGAGGGGGTCCCGAGAGCCGTACCTCTGCAGTGCGGCCCCTCGTCCCAGCCGTCCGTGCAGTCCGGGGCGCCGTCGCACAGTTTGCCCATGTGGATGCACAGCTCGGTCCCGCCGCACTGGAACTCGTTCGGGGGACATCGCGACACGGCGCTGTGGGGACCTGGACGGAAAGAAACAAAAAACATGTCAGTGGTGCTTTTTTAGACACGGAAATCTATGTTGATACAGTGTGCGAGTGCGAGGTTTGTTTTAGTGTGTGTTATGGAAATCGCAATCACACTGGACAAGCTACAGCTAAACCAGAGCTAAACCAGAGCTAAACCAGAATTAAACCAGAGCCAAACCAGAGCTAAACTAGTGCTAAAGCAGAGCTAAGCCAGTTTAAACTGGAGCTAAACCAGTACTAAAGCAGAGCTAAACCAGGGCTAAGCCAGTGCTAAACCAGAGCTAAACCAGTACTAAAGCAGAGCTAAATCAGTGCTAAATCAGGGCTAAACCAGGGCTAAACCAGAGTTTAACCAGGGCTAAACCAGAGCTACAAAGGACTAAACCAGAGCTAAACCAGTGCTAAACCAGAGTTTAACCAGGGCTAAATCAGAGCTAAACCAGGGCTAAACCAGAGCTAAACCAGAGCTTAACCAGGGCTAAACCAGAGCTAAACCAGAGCTACAAAGGACTAAACCAGAGCTAAACCAGAGCTAAACCAGAGCTTAACCAGGGCTAAACCAGAGCTAAACCAGAGCTACAAAGGACTAAACCAGAGCTAAACCAGTGCTAAACCAGAGCTAAAAAGGACTAAACCAGAGCTAAACCAGGACTAAACTATGGCTTAACCAGAGCTAAGCCAGTGCTAAACCAAAGCTAAAAAAGGACTAAACTAGAGCTAACAGGACTAAGCAAGCACTAAACCAAGACAAAACCAGAGCTAAACCAAGACTAAACCAGAGCTAAAATTGGCACTAAACCAGAGTTAAACTAGGACGTAACTGGAGCAAAACCAGAGATAAACCAGGACTAAACCAGAGCTAAACCAAGACTAAACCAGAGCTAAAATTGGCACTAAACCAGAGTTAAACTAGGACGAAACTGGAGCAAAACCAGAGATAAACCAAGACAAAACCAGAGCTAAACCAAGACTAAACCAGAGATAAAATTGGCACTAAACCAGAGTTAAACTAGGACGAAACTGGAGCAAAACCAGAGATAAACCAGGACTAAACCAGAGCTAAACCAAGACTAAACCAAAGCTAAACAAGGGCTACAATTGGCACTGAACCAGAGCTAAACCAGGACTAAACAAGGACTAAACCAAGATAAAACCAGAGCTAAACAAGGACTAAACGTGAGCTAAACCAAGGCTAAACCAAGACTAAACAAGTTCTAAAGGATTTAATAAGAGCTAAACGACTACAAACTGTAAAGATTGAATTAAACCAGGTTATAAGACAAACCCAGGGATAAACCAAGCAGAAAATGGCAATAAACCGGTCTCGCCAAAAGGACACAACTGTCAGACACGAGGGCAAACATTTGAACCGCCGGCCCAACAAGAAAAACAAACAAATAAGCGCTGGGCTTTACAGGAGAACGGGAGAATAAGAAGAGACTGATCCGCAGGTGGAGACACACAAACACGAGCCTCCGGAGTCCTGTTTGCTGATCCTCTCCGATCGATTCTCCCGAGTGCACCTCCTCATCTCTGCAGCCTTATCATTCTAATAGAAAAGCTCTGAAATCAAAACCAATTTTTTAGAAGAGGAGCGCCTGTCGCCAAGATATCGATATGCAATGAATCGCCCGAGCGCGAAACAAAACTGAACTCTCTGTCGGGGGTTCACAGAAGTCTGCCGTCTGCCGCTCGAGTCGTGTGTTGTGCTAAACCAGAGGTAAACCAGTGCTAAACCAGAGCTAAACCTGTGCTAAACCAGAGCTAAACCAGAGCTAAACCTGTGCTAAACCAGAGCCAAACCAGAGCTAAACCAGTGATAAACCAGAGCTAAACCTGTGCTAAACCAGAGCTAAACCAGAGCTAAACCTGTGCTAAACCAGAGCTAAACCAATGCTAAACCAATGCTAAACCAATGCTAAACCAGTGCTAAACCAGAGCTAAACCAGTGCTAAACCAGTGCTAAACCAGTGCTAAACTAGTGCTAAACTAGTGCTAAACCAGTGCTAAACCAGAGCTAAACCAGAGCTAAACTAGAGTGAAACAAATGCTAAATCAGAGCTAAACCAGAGCTAAACCAGCGCTAAACCAGAGTGAAACAAGTGCTAAACCAGTGCTAAACTAGTGCTAAACCAGTGCTAAACTAGAGTGAAACCAGTGCTAAACTAGAGTGCTAAACCAGAGCTAAACCAGTGTTAAACCAGTGCTAAACCAGATCTAAACCAGATCTAAACCAGATCTAAATCAGTGCTAAATCAGACCGTGAAACAAAACTGAAATCTCTGACGTCTGTTGCTCACGTCATGTGTTGTGCAATGCGGTGTTTACGTTCTTACAGCTCGTCCCACTGTCTGAGCCGCGGTATGTGCCACAAAAAGAGTTCCTAGAAAGTCCAGTCTTCGTTCTGGTCCAGTTTAACGGTTGACTGCGAGCTGTTCTATGAGGCCCGGGCGTTTCAGGCAAAGTTTATTGGTCTCCAGACTCAAAACAGCATCTTGTTTCAGTGGATTTTTGTTAAAGATGATAAAGTTTGCCTTTTTCTGGTGATTAGTGTTTATCTATAGACGGGCTGTTCATTTATTTCACTGAGGGCCCGATTTTTTGGATGGTTTTGTCCTCGAGACCAGAAATATGTTCAACACTTTTGACATACATAAAGAATGCATTAAGAAAGGCTTTAACAACATCTGCAGAACTGAACCAGGACTGAACCAGGACTAGGCCAGGACAAAACCAGGACTAAACCAGGTCTAAACCAGGACTAAGCCAGGTCCAAACCAGGTCTAAACCAGGATTAAACCAAGTCTAAACCAGGTCCAAACCAGGTATAAACCAGGAATAAACCATGTCTAAACTAGGACTAAATCAGGACTAAACCAAGTCTAAACCAGGTCCAAACCAGGTCTAAGCCAGGACTAAACTGGGTCTAAACCAGGCCTCAAAAAGGACTAAACCAATAATATTAGATAAAATATTTCCTATGTTTTTTGAAGATATGTTGAGGGCCGGATCATGTCCCTTGGAGGGCTTGATTTGGCTCGCGGGCCTGAAGTTCAATAGCCCTGAACTATAACATATAAACAGATCATGATTTTTACATTCGGGTTAATTGTAAAATGCAATATTGACCTAAAAAGGATCACAAATAGTTAGGTTTTATTGTTGAAAATGGCTAAGTAACTAACACTTATGACTCAGAGTCTGAATTTTTCAAATAATTGCAACAAAATACAGGAAGTGGGCGGACTGTGTGGAGAGACAGTGACTAGATAGATTTGATACATGTTTTGTGTTGTATGTAGATAATTACTACACCGACTTCGTTCAATATATGATCGATGGAACAGTATATTTTGGGCTTCAATATTTATCGTGTGCACATTTTCTTTGCAATGGTGTGGAAACATTTGATTTCTTTCTGTTAAACAATAATATTTGAGCTGTAGAGTGTGAAATCAGTAAGGTTTATGACTCTTTATAGACACCAACTCTTTAATTCTGCCATTTGTTTGTTGCAATTTGTGTTTTTGACAATATTGTTTGTTTAGAAAAGGGTTTATGTGGTGTTGCTGATTGTTGATTCATGTTGATTGATGTTGATTGTTTTGCTTGCACTGTTGGTGATGTCTTGTGTCTGAGCTGAAGCATGTGGCCACCTGTCCCAGGACAAATTTCTCCCATGGGAGACAATAAAGGATTATCTTATCTTATCTTATTGAGATAATCCTGCTTTAAGGCTATTGTGTCAGTGGCATCAAGTAGTTTCAAAATTATCATTAATCGTTTAGACCTGGTTCAGACCTTGTTTAGACCTGGTTTAGGCCTGGTTCAGACCTTGTTTAGACCTGGTTTAGGCCTGGTTTAGACCTGGTTTAGACCTGGTTTAGACCTGGTTCAGACCTGGTTTAGTTCTGGTTTAGGCCTGGTTTAGGCCTGGTTTAGACCTGGTTTAGACCTGTGTGGCTCTCCCCTGGTTCAGACCTGGTTTAGTCCTGGTTTAGTCCTGGTTTAGACCTGGGTTAGACCTGGGTTAGACCTGGTTTGGACTTGGGTTAGACCTGGTGTAGGCCTGGTTTGGGCCTGGTTTGGACCTGGTTTAGGCCTGGTTTAGACCTGGTTTAGGCCTGGGTTAGACCTGGTTCAGACCCCTGTGGCTCTCCCCTGGTTCAGACCTGGTTCAGACCCTGTAGCTCTCCCCTGGTTCAGACCTGGTTCAGACCCCTGTGGCTCTCCCCTGGTTCAGACCTGGTTCAGACCTGGTTCAGACCCTGTAGCTCTCCCCTGGTTCAGACCTGGTTTAGACCTGGTTCAGACCTGGTTTAGACCTGGTTCAGACCCTGTGGCTCTCCCCTGGTTTAAACCTGGTTCAGTTTAGTCCTGGTTTAGTCCTGGTTCAGACTTGGTTCAGACCCCTGTGGCTCTCCCCTGGTTCAGACCTGGTTTAGACCTGGTTCAGACCTGTTTTAGTCCTGGTTCAGACCTGGTTCAGACCTGGTTCAGCCCCTGTAGCTCTCCCCTGGTTCAGACCTGGTTTAGACCTGGTTCAGACCTGGTTTAGACCTGTTTCAGACCCTGTGGCTCTCCCCTGGTTTAAACCTGGTTCAGACCTGGTTTAGTCCTGGTTCAGACCTGGTTTAGACCTGGTTCAGACCTGGTTTAGACACCTGGTTCAGACCCCTGTGGCTCTCCCCTGGTTCAGACCTGGTTCAGACCCTGTAGCTCTCCCCTGGTTCAGACCTGGTTTAGACCTGGTTCAGACCTGGTTTAGACCTGGTTCAGACCCTGTGGCTCTCCCCTGGTTTAAACCTGGTTCAGACCTGGTTTAGTCCTGGTTCAGACCTGGTTTAGTCCTGGTTCAGACCTGGTTTAGACCTGGTTCAGACCCTGTGGCTCTCCCCTGGTTTAAACCTGGTTCAGTTTAGTCCTGGTTTAGTCCTGGTTGAGACTTGGTTCAGACCCCTGTGGCTCTCCCCTGGTTCAGACCTGGTTTAGACCTGGTTCAGACCTGTTTTAGTCCTGGTTCAGACCTGGTTCAGACCTGGTTCAGTCACCTGGTTCAGACCTGGTTTAGACCTGGTTCAGACCTGGTTTAGACCTGTTTCAGACCCTGTGGCTCTCCCCTGGTTTAAACCTGGTTCAGACCTGGTTTAGTCCTGGTTCAGACCTGGTTTAGACCTGGTTCAGACCTGGTTTAGACCTGGTTCAGACCCCTGTGGCTCTCCCCTGGTTCAGACCTGGTTCAGACCCTGTAGCTCTCCCCTGGTTCAGACCTGGTTTAGACCTGGTTCAGACCTGGTTTAGACCTGGTTCAGACCCTGTGGCTCTCCCCTGGTTTAAACCTGGTTCAGACCTGGTTTAGTCCTGGTTCAGACCTGGTTTAGTCCTGGTTCAGACCTGGTTTAGACCTGGTTCAGACCCTGTGGCTCTCCCCTGGTTTAAACCTGGTTCAGTTTAGTCCTGGTTTAGTCCTGGTTCAGACTTCGTTCAGACCCCTGTGGCTCTCCCCTGGTTCAGACCTGGTTTAGACCTGGTTCAGACCTGTTTTAGTCCTGGTTCAGACCTGGTTCAGCCCCTGTAGCTCTCCCCTGGTTCAGACCTGGTTTAGACCTGGTTCAGACCTGGTTTAGACCTGTTTCAGACCCTGTGGCTCTCCCCTGGTTTAAACCTGGTTCAGACCTGGTTTAGTCCTGGTTCAGACCTGGTTTAGACCTGGTTCAGACCTGGTTTAGACCTGGTTCAGACCCCTGTGGCTCTCCCCTGGTTCAGACCTGGTTCAGACCCGGTAGCTCTCCCCTGGTTCAGACCTGGTTTAGACCTGGTTCAGACCTGGTTTAGACCTGGTTTAGACCTGGTTCAGACCCTGTGGCTCTCCCCTGGTTTAAACCTGGTTCAGACCTGGTTTAGTCCTGGTTCAGACCTGGTTTAGTCCTGGTTCAGACCTGGTTTAGACCTGGTTCAGACCCTGTGGCTCTCCCCTGGTTTAAACCTGGTTCAGTTTAGTCCTGGTTTTGTCCTGGTTCAGACTTGGTTCAGACCCCTGTGGCTCTCCCCTGGTTCAGACCTGGTTTAGACCTGGTTCAGACCTGTTTTAGTCCTGGTTCAGACCTGGTTCAGACCTGGTTCAGCCCCTGTAGCTCTCCCCTGGTTCAGACCTGGTTTAGACCTGGTTCAGACCTGGTTTAGACCTGTTTCAGACCCTGTGGCTCTCCCCTGGTTTAAACCTGGTTCAGACCTGGTTCAGACCTGGTTCAGTCCTGGTTCAGACCTGGTTCAGACCTGGTTCAGACCTGGTTCAGACCTGGTTTAGACCTGGTTCAGACCCCTGTGGCTCTCCCCTGGTTCAGACCTGGTTCAGACCCTGTAGCTCTCCCCTGGTTCAGACCTGGTTTAGACCTGGTTCAGACCTGGTTTAGACCTGGTTCAGACCCTGTGGCTCTCCCCTGGTTTAAACCTGGTTCAGACCTGGTTTAGTCCTGGTTCAGACCTGGTTTAGACCTGGTTCAGACCCTGTGGCTCTCCCCTGGTTTAAACCTGGTTCAGTTTAGTCCTGGTTTAGTCCTGGTTCAGACTTGGTTCAGACCCCTGTGGCTCTCCCCTGGTTCAGACCTGGTTTAGACCTGGTTCAGACCTGTTTTAGTCCTGGTTCAGACCTGGTTCAGACCTGGTTCAGCCCCTGTAGCTCTCCCCTGGTTCAGACCTGGTTTAGACCTGGTTCAGACCTGGTTTAGACCTGTTTCAGACCCTGTGGCTCTCCCCTGGTTTAAACCTGGTTCAGACCTGGTTTAGTCCTGGTTCAGACCTGGTTTAGACCTGGTTTAGACCTGGTTCAGACCCCTGTGGCTCTCCCCTGGTTCAGACCTGGTTCAGACCTGGTTCAGACCTGGTTCAGACCCTGTAGCTCTCCCCTGGTTCAGACCTGGTTTAGACCTGGTTCAGACCCTGTAGCTCACCCCTGGTTCAGACCTGGTTTAGACCTGTTTCAGACCCTGTGGCTCTCCCCTGGTTTAAACCTGGTTCAGACCTGGTTTAGTCCTGGTTCAGACCTGGTTTAGACCTGGTTCAGACCTGGTTTAGACCTGGTTCAGACCCCTGTGGCTCTCCCCTGGTTCAGACCTGGTTCAGACCCTGTAGCTCTCCCCTGGTTCAGACCTGGTTTAGACCTGGTTCAGACCTGGTTTAGACCTGGTTCAGACCCTGTGGCTCTCCCCTGGTTTAAACCTGGTTCAGACCTGGTTTAGTCCTGGTTCAGACCTGGTTTAGACCTGGTTCAGACCCTGTGGCTCTCCCCTGGTTTAAACCTGGTTCAGTTTAGTCCTGGTTTAGTCCTGGTTCAGACTTGGTTCGGACCCCTGTGGCTCTCCCCTGGTTCAGACCTGGTTTAGACCTGGTTCAGACCTGTTTTAGTCCTGGTTCAGACCTGGTTCAGACCTGGTTCAGCCCCTGTAGCTCTCCCCTGGTTCAGACCTGGTTTAGACCTGGTTCAGACCTGGTTTAGACCTGTTTCAGACCCTGTGGCTCTCCCCTGGTTTAAACCTGGTTCAGACCTGGTTTAGTCCTGGTTCAGACCTGGTTTAGACCTGGTTTAGACCTGGTTCAGACCCCTGTGGCTCTCCCCTGGTTCAGACCTGGTTCAGACCTGGTTCAGACCTGGTTCAGACCTGGTTCAGACCCTGTAGCTCTCCCCTGGTTCAGACCTGGTTTAGACCTGGTTCAGACCCTGTAGCTCTCCCCTGGTTCAGACCTGGTTTAGACCTGGTTCAGACCTGGTTTAGACCTGGTTCAGACCCTGTGGCTCTCCCCTGGTTTAAACCTGGTTCAGACCTGGTTTAGTCCTGGTTCAGACCTGGTTTAGTCCTGGTTCAGACCTGGTTCAGTCCTGGTTCAGACCTGGTTCAGACCTTGTGGATCTCCTCTGGTTCAGACCTGGTTTAGACATGGTTTAGACCTGGTTTAGGCCCGTGTGGCTCTCCCTGGTCACTCGTCTCAGACACATGTCACGTGAAGGTGCAGGTTTACGTGCCGCACACAGATAACGCTGGAGTGGATTATGTAAGAGTGGATTGTGTGATTTACTGTGTGCTTTTCTGGTTTGACCCAGAGCTGCTGCGATGACTCACTTTGTTAAACACACATCTGGTGCACACACTCGGAGACACAGCCGCGATTCAGATGGAAAATACAGCTCCGCAAGAGGAACTTTAGTAAACAACGTGGACGCTTGTGCAACGCGGACATTTACATATTTGACAGATTGCATCGTTTGGTTTCAGAACACTTTTCCTTTAGAGTTCAGTGAGAGGAGAAGATGCTGAAAACAATCGTATCGTTGGATGAAACTGGGACTTTTTGAAGTAACGGTTTTGAAATCATCTTGATCTGTATAAAAGAAAGTCTTGTTTAGGGTTTAAAATGATGGTCTAAACCAGGTCTAAACCAGGACTAAACCAGGACTAAACCAGGTCTAAACCAGTTCTGAAACAGGTCTAAACCAGGACTAAACCAGGTCTGAATGAGGTCTAAACCAGGTGTAAACCAGGTGTAAACCATGTCTAAACCAACTCTAAACCAGGCCTAAACCAGGTCCAAACCAGGTCTAAACAAGGTCTAACCCGGGTCTGAACCAGGCCTAAACCAGGTCTAAACCAGGTCTAAACCAGATCTAAAACAGGTCCGCTTTAGACCTGCTTTAGATCTTGTTTAGACCTGCTTTAGTCCTGTTTTAGATCTTATTTAGACCTGCTTTAGACCTGCTTTAGACCTGTTTAGTCTTGGTTTAGACCTGGTTTAGACTTGGTTTACTACTGATTTAGACCTGGTTTTGACATTTTTTTGACCTGGTTTAGTCCTGATTTAGACCTGGTTTAGACCTGGTTTAGTCCTGATTTAGACCTGGTTTAGTCCTGATTTAGACCTGGTTTAGACCTGATTTAGACCTGGTTTAGTCCTGATTTAGTCCTGCTTCAAACCTGTTTCAGACCTGGTTTAAACCTGGTTCTGTCCAGTTTTCAGCTTTGAATGTCACAAATATGTGTATTTTTGGCTGTTTTTTTCCACATAAAATGCCCTATTTCTACATGAAAACATGACATGATGAAAAACTTGTAATGTATTTTATTTCTTACATTTGTGTGACTAAACTACAGGAGAAGTTTAACATTGATACCTTTAAATTTCTTTTTTTTCCTGTTCACCTGCAGCGTCTCACCTTAAAGTCGAGGCAGAGGGGACAGAGCTTTGAGGAAGGACCAGACTCAGTAAGTTACAGCCTCCTGCACAGTTTGTGGTTTGAGAATGTGTCAGCACAAACTAAAACGTCCCTGAAACCAAAAGTCTTTTAGGTCCAGATGATAGAACGCACGTCAGCCTTTTCCATGATCTGTGTAAAGTTCAGCCGAGCGACTAATCTACTCCGACAACTCATCGTTATTTACTCCGACCAGTCGAAGAACACTGCCCAGAACATTTATTCCTCCAGTTTTCCACTTCGATACTTTCACTGCGTGTGTTTCAGGCGATTCCCAAAGCACGGTCAAGACTAATAATAAAAGAAAGCATCAGGACAACAAATGTACACTTCACGGAGAGATCGAGGTATTTTAGCAGAAAAGTACAACAGAACAGCACCCTTTAAGATGAGATGCTGCAGGTGAATAGGAAAAAAACTTAAATTTAAAGATATCAATTGTAAACTTCTCCTGTAGTTTAGTCACATAAATGTAAGAAAAAAATGTATTACAAGTTTTTTTTGTCAAGTTGTCATGTTTTCATGTAGAAATAAGGCATTTTATGTGGAAAAACAGCCAAAAATCCACATATTTGAGTCATTTAAATCTGAAAAATGGACAGAAACAGGTTTAAACTTCTTGGTTCATTTTGTACAAATATTATACACAAAAAGAGAGACACAGAGGGGATTTTGGATTTCTTATTTCGTTTTTGCGTGAACTAGATTGGACTGAAAATTGTCCTAAAAATTCAAATTTCACCTAATTTTTTGACTTAAAACTTCAATAAATCAGTTTTAGAATTAGATATTTAAAAATCCCTCTGTACACTTTGTCTAAATCTTGTTGAGTCCAGATTGTACAGTTTGGTGTGTGATCTACTTTAAAGCTGATCTTTATGTCTCGAGGGAGAAAAATGCATTTTAAGAAAACGTCCTTTGAAGTTACAATGTCCCAGAGAAATCTATGGATGAAGTGGATTCAATGGAAGAATAAAACATCTTTAGGAGCAGATTGGACACGTTTGTTGTTTCCACATGAAAGTCGAAGTGTGAGAGAGAAAACTGAACAAAAAAACAACAACAACCTGTAGAGTCTCGCCTTAAACGAGTGTAAACAAAAACATTCTTAATTATGAAATGGAGGCAAAAGTGAAGCACAACATAATGTGATTTCACTGACAAACTGTAATTAACCTCAGAATATCACAAAATATAAAAAATGTAGATGATTTAGTGTCAGTAAAAGCCTCAGACACGTGAGTGACATCAGAGCTGCTTTAAACACATTTATTATTGTGTTTTATACGATTTGTTGGTACCACTTTATAATAACTACATCTTATTTTGCCTTAATAAAGCATTAACAAAGACTTAATTAAGGATGAATATAGTTATATATAGTTTATTAAACATGATTCAGGATCAGTAACTACTTAATTAAGGTTAAGGTTAGAAACTAGGGTTAGAATATTTGTTAAATAGTTACTAAGCCTGAATCATTCTTAATAAACTATTTGTTGATTATGAATTAAGTCTTTGTTCATGCTTTATTAAGGCAGGAATAAGTGGAATTATTATAAAGTGTTACCGATTTGTTTATGTTATAGAAGATTATGATAAACCCTTTTTCGCGTTTTTGATGAAGGAAAAGTCCAGATTTTTAGCTTTAAAGGGGCTGTACCTGATTTTTATTGTTTTGAAACGTGAAAAACAGAACTATAACATGTTAAAGTCTTTACATCAGTCACATGTCACTTTCCTAATGCAGTCCCAGCATCATAAATATTCACTGCAATGAGTTTAGAAGCACTTTTCACCAGTGTCTGAGCCATGGATGTATTAAATGAACTGGATAAGACACGCCCCCTCTGTCTGTTGTCCCAGATTGATTTGTGGCCGTGCGAGGTACTGCAGCCTCTTGGGCCCAGCCTTTTTGTATAAATGCACATTATAATTGCAGACAGGACTGAATTATTATCGGTATTTAAATAAAATAGAAGGAAATGTTCTTTTCTACCGTTTCTAAAATCACCGAAATGACCGTTTTTATATGAAGTGACGTCACCACAAACATGTGTGAGTCACGTGAACGAGCGTCGGACGATACAAACAGAAGCTCGTGGAAAAGGCTCCACTAGAGACACCTGTAAGTTGTATTTTATTTCATTTCAGACGCTTCACGTGTGTCTAACATGAAGAACACAATTACAATCACACAAGCTAACGCTAACACAAAGACCTGCAGCTGCGTGGTCGTTCACGTCGCTCAAAGCATCATGGGGGATTGTCGTCACGTGGCGCCCTAAAGCAAAGATGGCCGCCTCCGTATCAGGAAGTAAATGCGGAAGTAAGAAATTTTTTTGAGGTCATGCACCAATGAGCTCAGGCCACAGGGATAAACAGGGCGGCCATTTTGGATTCATCTTCCAGGTTTTATTATAGTTCTATGGTCTGAGCCCAGAGCGGCTAAAGCTAACAAACATTAGCATGCTAACGGCGCACTTCCTGCTTCTCGTAGAATAAAACACTCTATTTTATGAGGCAGAGACAACGTTGTGGTCTCATTTTCATTATATCTGTGCAGGAGCAACACAGAGTTTTCTTTTACCTGGTTAAATGAATGAAATGGGAGCTGTTTTTGTCAATATCGTGGGAGTTATTTGGGGTTTCGGCGGAAAAAGAGTTGAAGGATTCCCGGCTTTATGAATAAATATAATCCAGGCGTCGCGTTTTCTTCTATGAATCTTTCCATATCACAATTAAAAACAGCTGATACTTCAGACAGAACACGGCGGAAAAAGGACTTCTTGGAATCCAGCTGCTTTCACTTTCGAGTATCTTCAAAAACAGGATTATTTTGGTCTGTTTAACATTCTCAGCGTCACAAAAACACGCACCGGGGATTAAGAAGTGCACGCAATGTGGAAGGAATACTGCGGCCAGGACCGGACGTAAACAAGGCCGAGCGCACCGTGTCCAGGCCCGTTTGACAGACAGGCCGGGACTACTGACCGGAAGAACATCATTGAAGAACATAATTTTACATTTTGTTCACTGTAAACAGGAAAACTGACCTAAAACGGCTTCATAATAGAATTGGACGCCCCAGTTGCCCCGCCTCTTTATACAGACATGCCCCGCCTCTACATACTGATATGTCCCGCCTCTTCATACAGATATGCCCCGCCTCTTCATACTGATAAGCCCCGCCTCTTCACACTGACATGCCCCGCCTCTTCACACTGACATGCCCCGCCTCTTCATACTGATAAGCCCCGCCTCTTCATACAGACATGCCCAGCCTCTTCATACAGACATGCCCCGCCTCTTCATACAGACATGTCCCGCCTCTTCATACAGACATGCCCCGCCTCTTCATACAGACATGCCCCGCCTCTTCATACAGACATGCCCCGCCTCTTCATACAGACATGCCCCGCCTCTTCATACAGACATGCCCCGCCTCTTCATACAGACATGCCCCGCCTCTTCATACAGACATGCCCCGCCTCTTCATACAGACATGCCCCGCCTCTTCATACACACATGCCCCGCCTCTTCATACAGACATGCCTCGCCTCTTCATACTGATAAGACCCGCCTCTTCATACACACATGCCCCGCCTCTTCATACAGACATGTCCCGCCTCTTCATACTGATATGTCCCGCCTCTTCATACAGACATGCCTCGCCTCTTCATACTGATAAGACCCGCCTCTTCATACAGACATGCCCCGCCTCTTCATACAGACATGCCCCGCCTCTTCATACAGACATGCCCCGCCTCTTCATACAGACATGTCCCGCCTCTTCATACAGACATGCCCTGTCTCTTCATACACACATGCCCTGCCTCTTCATACACACATGCCCTGCCTCTTCATACAGACATGCCCGCCTCTTCATAGAGATAAGCCCCGCCTCTTCATACTGATATGCCTTTTCCATACTGATAAGTCCCGCCTCTTCATACGGCTATGCCCCGCCTCTTCATACTGATAAACCCCACCTCTTCATACAGACATGCACCGCCTCTTCATACAGACATGCCCCGCCTCTTCATACTGATAAGCCCCGCCTCTTCATACTGATAAACCCCACCTCTTGATACAGACATGCCCCGCCTCTTCATACAGACATGCCCCGCCTCTTCATTCAGACATGCCCCGCCTCTTCATTCAGACATGCCCCGCCTCTTCATCCAGACATGCCCCGCCTCTTCATCCAGACATGCCCCGCCTCTACATACTGATATGTCCCGCCTCTTCATCCAGACATGCCCCGCCTCTTCATACTGATATGTCCCGCCTCTTCATTCAGACATGCCCCGCCTCTTCAAACAGACATGCCCCGCCTCTTCATACTGATAAGTCCTTCATACAGATAAGCCCCGCCTCTTCATACTGATAAACTCCATCTCTTCATACTGATAAGCCCCGCCTCATCATACTGATAAGCCCCGCCTCTTCATACAGACATGCCCTGCCTCTTGAGCCTCTAGTGACATGTCACTGTAACAAGCAGTAGATCATGTCATTCACATGTTTTGATTTTTGAAGTGGCTGCTTTGTTTCCTGGGGCGCTTTCCTGTCGCCTGTGGCTGAATGTAGTGCGAGGACGAGGCACTGGAGCCAGAGAAAAACGCCTGTTTAATGTAATTAATTTTAATTTACTGGTTTATTTGGTCAGGACAGAACATGTTAATGAGCACGTCCGTCCATGGGCTGTTTTCATCTCTCACAAACACGCTCTCATTCTCACATATTACATGTTTTTGGTGTGAGGGGAAAAAAGAGCACCCGGAGGAAACCGACATAGACACGGGAAGAACATGCAAATTCCACACAAAAATGTCCCGCGCCGCCTGGGAGTCGAACCCAGAAGCGAGAGCGCTAACCGCTGCACTGCTGAGTCGCCACATTTGAGATGAACTCAAGCATGAATAAATCAGAAAACAAATATGAGTAAATCAATGGTTGTTACAAAATTAAACGCTCGTTAAATATGATTTAGTATAATATTGACCTTATTCTGCCCCGCCCACTTTTGCCGTTTTTTGCACTTTTGTTGTAAACGTACTTCCGTTTGACGAGAACTCCATTAAAGCTAATGACGAACGAGGGAAAAGTCTCGCCGCTAAAATGTTACATAAAGTAGATTGATTTGTGTAAAATGTTTAATGAACACGAGCAACAACAAGTCAACAACGCAACGATTTCCTGAAAACGTCTTTTTAGTCGTGTAGAACTTATTTTCTGTTGAGCTCGTCTGCTCCGTGTGAACTACAACGGAAACAAGACGGCGGTGCGTACGACAACTTCAGGAATAAGGTGAATAAACCCTTTAATCATGTCATCATAAGAATACAGCACGATTAGCTTTACAAATCGTCAGGTTGACTTCATTTGCCCTCTTAGATTCGTCCGACTTTCTGTCAGACTTTTCATTTGCAGTTCCACATTGAAAACACCTCCTGTTCTGTCAGATTACTTTTCTACACTCCTCTGAAGCCGTCTTTCCTGTGGGTTTATGGGGACACTTGGCCTGAGTGTGCGTAAGCCTCAGCGCTCAGTCACATGCAGCGGGACGAGCATGTGCCCCGGGAAACAGAGGCCATTGTTTCACACAAAGCACCTGGAGCCCGAGTCGTGTGCTCATGTCGTCACGTGTGAGAACCGAGCCCGAGCGGAGAGTCGCAGGGATTTACCTTCTCTGTAAAGACGCACTGGGTCACTTTTCTGCAGGAGGGTACACTGCTGTTTAGGCTGGAGGAAACGGTGATAAAAATGGAATCGTGAGCTGGTTCCTGTGACAATCTGCTGTTTTTGTGAAATCGTCGTGTCGTGATTGACTGTTTGTGTCTTTAATGCAGCTGTCTGTTCAAACACACTTTTTCTCCTGTTGTTTAGCCTCTGAAGCCTCTGAGCAGATGATTTTATTTACCTCTTGTAGACAAGGGCTGCACAATTCAACGAAATCGACACAAAAAGCAAAAAAAGCACGACCAAAAGCGATAAAAATGCGCTCAAAAGCAACAAAAATGTGCCTGTGAACACAAAAACGTGGACTCATTTAAATATGACAAACACAACTGAACAAGTCCACTGTTCAGACGGAAATACAGAGCCACAAGAACCTGCTCTTAGTTAAAAAAAAAAAACAGAATTTACATTATTTTAGACTAGGGCTGGACGACAGAGTGATAAAATGGAATCATGAGCTGGTCCCTGTGACAATCGGCTATTTTTGTGAAATTGACACATCGTGTTTCATTGTTTTTCTGTCTTTAATGCAGCTGTCTGTTCATACACACTTTTTCTCCTGTTGTTTAGCCTCTGAAGCCTCTGAGCAGATGACTTTATTTACCTCTTATAGACAAGGGCTGCACAACTCAACGAAATAGACACAAAAAGCAAAAAAAAAGCGCAACCAAAAGCGATAAAAATGCGCTCAAAAGCCACCAAAACGTGCCTGCAAACACAACTCAAGAGCGACAAAAACGTGGACTCATTTAAATATGACAAACACAACTGAAGGAGTCCACTGTTCAGACGGAAATACAGAGCCACAAGAACCTGCTCTTCTTTAAAAAAACAGAATTTACATTATTTTAGACTAGGGCTGGACGACAGAGTGATCAAAATGGAATCATGAGCTGGTCCCTGTGACAATCTGCTATTTTTGTGAAATCGACGCATCGTGATTCATTGTTTTTCTGTCTTTAATGCAGCTGTCTGTTCATACACACTTTTTCTCCTGTTGTTTAGCCTCTGAGCAGATGACTTTATTTACCTCTTACTGCACAATTCAACGAAATCGACACAAAAAGCAAAAAAATAAATGAAAATGCGCTCAAAAGCAACCTACGAACAAGAAACACAACTCAAGAGCGACAAAAACGTGGACTCATTTAAATATGACAAACACAACTGAACGAGTCCACTGTTCAGACGGAAATACAGAGCCACAAGAACCTGCTCTTAGTAAAAAAAAAAACAACAGAATTTACATTATTTTAGACTAGGGCTGGACGACAAAGTGATCAAAATGGAATAGTGAGCTCGTCCATTTTTGTGAAATCGGTGTATCATGATTGACTGTTTGTGTCTTTAATGCAGCTGTCTGTTCAAACACACTTTTTCTCCTGTTGTTTAGCCTCTGAGCAGATGACTTTATTTACCTCTTAAAGGCCAGAGCTGCACAATTAAACCAAATCCAAACAAAATTAGAATTTTAATGGATGTTATTAGCAAATCGCCAAGACTGCAATAATTTCTTCCACAAACAACAAAATGTATTGAGTTGATTTGAATAAAAACTGCAAACACTGTAGTTTGGATTTGTACAAACAAGCGACAAAAGCGCGACAAAAAGTGATAAAAATACGTTCAAAAGTGTCAGATATCTGCCTACAAACAACAAACGCGACTCAATGCACAAGGCATGACTAAAAGCGACAAAAACACAACTAAACACGACAAAGATGCGTTGAAATATGACAAACACAGCCGAACGTGACAAAATCGCGACTATAAAGTGACAAAATTGTGTGCAAAATGTGAATTTGAACTGAATCCTAATATTAAATCATAAATGACTTAATCGCACTGGTCAGAAAAAGCACAATTAGACATTTTTCCTGAATGGTGCAGCTCTGTTAAAGGCAACAGAAAAATACAAAGTGAACATGAATCGTGATAATAATTTTTTACCATATCGCCCAGCTCTGTAGCTACTTGTCTCCAGGTTTGTTTTGTCTGGAGTTGCTGGTTATAAAAAACACCTTGAAAAACATTATATAGATCGATTTGATTATTTCACTTGTTTCAAACCGTTTGTGACTTGTTTCAATACATTATTTCTTACTTCAATCCAAATTATCTGTCACTGGGTTAAGATCATTTTACTTACTTGACACATTTATTTTCTTATCTTAATCAAAATTATCACAGGATCATCAGAAATACCTTGAAACCAGTGAAATATTCTGCATCACATCAGCAATTCAATCTCATCGACTTAAAACAACTCAAATCCAGATAAAAATGATCAATTCAAACCATTTTAATCTTGGATAGATTTACATTTTAGATAATTTGGATTGATGTAAGAAATAATGTATGGAAACAAGTCAGAAATGATATAAAACAAGTAAAATAATCTAGTTTCACCAAATAAATACTAGCCAAAACGTCTAAAATTCAGATTAATATCCTAAAATCAAGACATTTTATCTTCGATATCCATTTTTTGCAGTGTCGTTAAACTTTACAGCTAAAAACTAAAGCACTCCCTCCGATTGCTGCATCGCGAGGTCAGAAAACACACTCTCCGTTTCCCGTAGCTCAGGTCTGAAGTTAAACCCTCCAGTTCTACAGTAAAAGCTACATCTTCACATCAATAATTCAGCCGCGGATCCACAAATACGCCTCATGAATAAACCAGGCTGCACCAGTTTGCGGCGCTCGCTAATGACGACTGTGACCGGCCCCTCGGACCGCGGCGGGACCGGACCCTGGTCCCGGGCCCGGCGTTTCCGTGACGACGACCTCCCCGGCCTCGCACGACCTGCCAACAAACGCGAACGATCTGGGTCTGGGCTGATGATTTTGTATCGCTGGTCGACAAGTGCGCCTGATTTTTAACAAGATTTTGCCAGATTTAGGTTAAAAAATAAAAATGAAATAAACGTGAATTGGAGCGACGTCTGTTTTTTTGCTTAAAGTGCGTATGACAGATTTGTATGATTTTCTAATTTTGACTTAATTCGGTGTATTAATACCTGTTATTAATATAAATGATATTTTTACGCCATTCAATTAGCTGTTTGTGGAGAAAAAGTTGAAAAATATGTTGAAAATTACAGGAAGTAAACAAATTGATGACATCACGCTGGGGAGACAAAGGTTATGCATAATTTACACAAAATAAACTGCCTTTTTTACCCTTTAAACGTTGATTCAACAAAATAAAGGTGCTCACGTGTATTTTTCTTTGTCAAATGAAAAAATCTGACATTAGATGAGTTTTGGCCCAGTGTACAGTGTGGTTGCCATGGTAATTTCCTAGTGTGATGTCATTATTTACAACCAGGAAGTAGAATTAAAAACCCTAAAATTTGTAAAGATTTGAGCAGAATTTGAAATATATTTATCTTAACTGCATTTTAGTTAAATGAGTGGTCCAACCAGTCATGGGACCTTTAATGTCTTTAAACGACTTTCTAAATCAAGTTTTTCTTCTTCCCAAATTCATCTCAACGGCGCACAAAATATCGTCTGTAAATTACGCCTATATGTTTTATTTCGGTGTATTTTTTACTCAAAACCCTACCTTTAAAGAATGAGTTACTTGTGTCGGATACAGTTAATAAATGTTAGATAAGAATGAAGAAGAATAAAAGATAAGAATGTTTAAATGAAGGTTTTTATGTTTTTCTAATTCTGACTTAGTTTGGCGGGAGGGCACCTGTGGTAAATATCGATCATGGTTTTACATTTGAGAAGCTGCAGTTTGTGAAGAAAAAAAAAAAAAAATTAAAAATACAGGAAGTAGTGGTGCGTTCTAAAACTGTGATGTCATCAAAAAGCGACGCACCGTTCAAGATACGTGACCCTTTTTTCTCCAACCTAGTTCTGCCAAGACTCGGTTAATTAACCTGCCCCAAAGCCCTAAACCTAACCTTACCCCAATTGTGATAAATAAATTGTGATAATTGTGATAAATAATAATAATAATTGTGATAATAAATACAAATAAATAAACTTTTGCTTTTTTTTATAGCCACAAATGTAAGGTGACTGACTGTGGCATAAGTGGGTTGGGGAAAAAAAAACAGATGCAGACAATTTACACACAATAGACACACTTTTCAGTTTAAAACCATCATTTGACAAAATAAAGTTGTAATCAGGTATTATTATTTGTAAATATATGTCATTTGTCATTATTTGTGTAATTTCTATGGATTTTGGCACTTGTTTACAGTCTGGTTGCTATGGTTACAGATGTGGAATTACCTCTAACTGTGTCATATTTGAGCTCACGTTCAACCAGGAAGTGACATTATAAACTTTACATAAACTGTCAAACATGGGCAAAATGTTTAGTAAAATCTTATATAATCTTAATATTCACCTTATTCTGCCCCGCCCACTTTTGCCATTTGTTGCACTTTTGTTGTAAACGCACTTCCGTTTGACGAGAACTCCGTTAAAGCTAATGACGAACGAGGGAAAAGTCTGACGCTAAAATGTTACATAAAGTAGATTGACTTGTGTAAAATGTTTAATGAACACGAGCAACAACAAGTCACAACACAACGATTTCCTGAAAACGTCTTTTTAGTCCATGTAGAACTTATTTTCTGTTGAGCTCGTCTGCCCCGTGTAAACTACAACAGAAACAAGACGGTGGTGCGTACGGGAACTTCTGGAATAAAGTGATGTTCAGTACGTTTTAGTGAAATGTGTCGTTGAATCTGTCAAATAGACTTTAATATTGTTGCATCATTATCTCTACTTTAAATGTAAAAAAAGATATGAGAAGTTTAACGTTAGTGTGTCCTGTATGTGACATGAAAAATCACATATTTAAAGAGACAGTTGCACAAAAACCATGTGTTATTTATGCTCCAGGACAAACTCTGGGGTTAAAGGTTTAAACCAAAGTCAAAAGAAATATTTATTATGATCTTCTTACTTTTGTAAAATCCTACTTGTCTGAAAAATGTGTCAGTCGTCTGTAAATTGTCTGTATTTTCAATGGATCATCACTTTTTCACACATCACAGAGGGATTCAGTTATAGCACGACTTCCTGTCATTTGAAACTTTTCAAAATTTCTTCACAAACTGCAACTTCACGAACGTAAAACTATAATAAATAACTGCCACGGGTGCTATTCCATCAAACTGAGTCGTAATTAGAACATTTTTGAGAACCCGTCATAAAGACTTTAACAATTATCCAATTTTCAATAAAAGATTTGTCAAAATTCCTGAGGTTCATCGTTCAAAAGTGAAGCTCAAAGGACGTTAATCTCATCCCGAGCGCTGAAGAAGAACAAACAAATTAAAAGCTAATGTTGGCGTTCATTTTGTGGCGTTGGAGTCAACCTGTTTTCTGACCCACTTTCAGCCTGACGCCTTCAGGACAGTCGAGCGCCTTTTCCTCTTCAGCAAACGTCTGTGGATCAAACGGTAAACGCCTGTCACAATAATTACTGCGTCGACTCATCGCTCAGGAGAAAATAATGAAGAAAGATGGTTTTCTAGGCTCAGAATGTGTAAAAAACCCAACACAATCAACACAAAAAACAAGATTTCGTTGCCATTGCATCGTCATTCAGGCGTAAAAAAGCATCCAAACAAACTAGCGAATAGATTTCTAGAGATAATAATGGTACAAAACAAAACGTAAACAAAACAGTATCTCAGTGACACGATTCAAGGACGGCATTTTATCGCGAACACAAAGTCAGACTCAAAAATCTGGAGATCAATCCTCAGAGAGTCCAGACTGAGAAGACGTAAAGGTCAGACTTTTTTCCTTTAACTTTCCTTTTTCAATTTTATTTCAGAATCAGAATCAGAAATTGTTTATTGCCATTGTCAGTGAAATTCACAAACGTAGGAACTTGCTTCGGCGTAGGTGCAACATAAAGCAAAGGATAAAATATAAAAAATATATAAAAAGGCATGCATAAAATTAAGAATAAAATAGACTAAGATAGACTATATACAGAATGTACAGTTGGCAGATAGTGCAATGTGCAAATGAGTAGTGCAGCAATTTCCGCAATTTAAAACTACTCGCTTAACAGTTGTGTGAGTTTTTCAGCTTTAATCCTGGTTTTGTTTTGTTCTATGTTGGGCTCTGTGCAGGG
This sequence comes from Rhinogobius similis, assembly GCA_019453435.1. Lineage (NCBI taxonomy): Eukaryota > Metazoa > Chordata > Actinopteri > Gobiiformes > Gobiidae > Rhinogobius > Rhinogobius similis. The sequence continues at coordinate 23,928,041 of CM033619.1, read as the reverse complement.
AACGTCAGTTGGGCTTTTTATTTCTAAATTGGCCAGAAAATTGGAAAAGTGTTTTTGACGGTCTAAACTAGCGTGAACGAAGCTAAATGCAAATCTGGGTCTGTTTTTGATGACGGAACATTTTTAGAACGTGGTTAAAAACTCAAAAAAAGTCCCTGTAGCAAAATATATGTCCTTTAAACCAGTGGATCTCAAACTAGGGGTCAGGACCCCAAATGGGGTCGCAAAATGATTTCCAGGGTTCCCCAGCTGATGGGGAAAAATTGATACAATAGTCTTAAACAAGGCTTCACACCCTCAAATGCAGTGGTGAATGTAGATTCCTATTTGTTGGCCCATTTTCTGGGTCTATATTCTCAAAATAAAGTCAAAATTAGATGTAAGGCTAATTTATCACTTTGCGTGTCGCCAGTTTTTTGTGTTTGGGGGTCGTGAATGTGAACTATTGTTATTTTTGGGGTCGCGACTGAAAAAGTTTAAGAACCACGGTTTTAAAGGAAACATATTCAAATTTTTCATGTTGTTATTGTCCTTTAAACCTGCTCTTGAGTGTCTTCAGTTTGTCTCACGTTTTAGAACTTAAAATAAAATGCTTTTACGAAGAAATATATAACTTTATCACAGCGTTGGGAGATGCCATTTTGACTTTGCTGTGGCTCCATCTACTGGCTGTAGAGGAAATTACACTCATGTAAATATATACCCACAATGCATTGCAGTAAAGAGTGGATCTGACAAAGTTGTAGTTATCGTGATTAGACGGAAGAAATGTTCAGAGCGAGTCTGGCCATGATTTAAGGACTTAAAACAGCAAAGGATTCTGGGATAAATGACGTCAGCATCATCTACGTCAGTGGTTCCCAACCTTTTTAGTCTCGAGTCCCCCCTAAGCTTTTTTTCCCACCCCTTAACTTGAGTTTCAGGCAAATAAATGGGTTTACTAGTCGAGTACGGTCAATCGTTACTATTATATTTTTGTTTTAATTGCGTTTAAGGTCCAAGATACTCCAAAAAGATGCTAAATTTACAACTAATTACACTTTTATATTCAGATAAAAGTGCATTTCATCTTTCATATTTCATCTCAACCTGAAACCATTCCAAGTGCTCCCTGGTCATTCCTCCCGTACCCATTGGTTGGGAAACTCTGATCTACATCACACATGAAGGAGTTCAGAGCACAGAGTTGGAGAGAGAGGATTTACAAACCAGCAACAACAAACAAACAGGAATCAAGCTAAATGTTACTCCAGGTGTGTTTTTGATGATGGAACAATGTTAGAACAGGGTTAAAAGTTAATTTTCAAGTCCATTTTGCATGATACATGTCCTTAAAGGTCCCATATCATGCCAAATCGAGGTTTTAACCTTCCTACAGTGCTATTTGGGCCTTGTATGTTGTGCCCAAAGTGGTTTTTTGATTGATTCCCTCATGTTTTCACTAGAGAACTGTCTTTTCCGTCCCCCTCGGCTGAGCAGCAGACGGGGGCTCCTCACTAAGATGACGCGGTGTTTAAGCCACGCCTCCAGGAAGAGCACAGCCGCAGAATAAAAACAGCTAATGCTAATGCTACACAGTAATTACACGATGGATACGACAGATAGAAGAGTTGGCTTGTTATTTACCAAACGGCAACGTCCGTCGTCGAGGCCCTGGAGCACGTCAAACTCCAGGTCAGATCCAGGACGTAGGACTCAGCACGACGCACCGTCAGGACGATAAAATGTTTATTCAGTGTTTGTGTATCGCTGTTTACCGGAGCACACGGCGCATGCACCATCTCCGCTCTAGGCTTCATCACGGGTTGGGATGGGGAGGCACGCGGGTTGGGCGGGGGAGGCAGCCTGCTCTCTGTTCGGGGGGTCAGATCTCAGAGTGAGCCGTTTTCTTTTGCATTGAGGGGGGCCAGTCCAAGAAATGGGTGTTTTTTGGAAACTTATGTTATGGATATTGCACAACGCAAACATTTATCAACAAAGCCCTTAGAATAGACTGTGTGAAGGGGAAAATAGCAGAATATGGGACCTTTAACCCCTTATCAATCCGGGTGATTTTGATGAAATTGCCAGTGTTCTAACCTCTCCAAATTAAAATGATTACCATTATTGAATCCTAAGGGTCACACACTCAAGTTTGGGTTTTTTTGGAAGGTAACCCCCTAAAGTTTTCCCCACAGTTGTCAGAATCACAGTAAATATGTTTTGTAAGGAGATATACACTTTGGAAAACCCCCCAAAATGTGTTTTTTTTTTTCCTCGCCTAATTTTTTTTTGTGATTATAGGGGTGAAGAAAGCAGCAGAATAGCTGAGGCCTGAAACACATTATGTCTCAATGGGAAATCTTGTTGACTACTTATATTTCAAATCTGATTAGATTATCTGTAAAAATGAGCATTTACTACTCATTTTTATGCAAATGTATTTAGGCGTTTTATAGAGGGACTTTGATTTATCCAAACTTATCCAAAACCTATCCAAATGGAGATGTCTGGAAAACGTATGGAAAAAATGCAGTAACTTTGGAATGCTTCAACCTACACACATCAATGAGGGCTCTATAGAAAGCTTACATCAAGGAGATTCTTCAGCTGCACACTTTATAGCCATGATTAGTTATGAAAATGTATATTACCTCATAAAACAAAACATGAAACATGTATTTTGTATAAAAAGTAGTCAAAACAAGTTGTATTAGCTAAAAGATATGTATATTGACACTATACATCAAAATCACACTCATACAAACTACATAGACGTCAATCAGCACAAGAGACAAATCAACTGCACCCATGTACTCTAAAGGAAAAGCACAAGTACGTTAGAAATAAACAAGTATGAAATCAACATGGGATAAAGTCATATAATATTACATTATGTGTACATACTTGTTGCAGTCTTTGATGGCTGGAGGTATCACACATCTGTCTGTTCTTTCTCTTGTCTCAATCTGTGGCCTTTTTGAAGAGGAAGGACCCAGGTTCTTGGTCAAGCTCAGGTTCTGATGTAGGCTCTAGAGTGAAATCAAGAACAAACAACAAAAAGTTATTCTATGCTTATGATCCATTGTTGTAGTGGTAAAATACACACTCTCATTATTACATTTCATTCTAACATTCCACCATTTATCTGCCTAATCAGGCCTTCTACTCACAATACATTACATCAAATTCTATATTTACAAAATGAAGTCACTTTACTCCACGCCTTCTCCCCACATATCAAAGACAGTCATGCGCGCAAACTGCGGCGCAACCGTATCTTTACTGGATGTCCAAGACGCCCGCCCTGCGCGACACGTGAGATGTTAACGCCAGCTCATCTTATATTTCCATCACGCAATGTCAATAAAGTGTAAACTAAAGCAACCCTTACCTATGAGAAAGTTCGTTCCTGCGGAAATGTCCGGGTCCGCTGTGGCCAGGAGTCCCGTTATCCAAACTGGATCGCAAAGTTTGACTTTCGGTCGAAGCCACGGCTTTTACAAACTTTGTCCACCTCCTCAATGTGTGTATTTATGCTTATCTATCCGCTGTGTCATGTTTATAACTCAAAAACAGCAGCGCCAGAAACCATACGTAAATTACGCACGAGCTGTTTCACTCGCTCCGGCTGCTACGCCAAGCAGTTCCTGAAGCGCTATCAGCAGAAAAACATATCTTTCTGCACCTCTTTCTTTTCAGCTGCTCATTGGCTATAAGCCTAATCCATCACTGACAACGTGCAATGTGACTGGTTCATACAGGAGCGCGAGACTTGTGCAAACGTGGAGAAGTCTGAGGCAATGATTAGCGGCTCTACAGGGGTCTTGTGTCCTCCCAACCCCAGCTTATTGGCCAAACGGCGTGCCATTCAAAAGTTAAGGCTTCCGCTTAGCATTAGATAGCACAGTTTATGCTATCTGAAGCATCTTCTGCCTGAAATAATCCAATAAAAATGAAGAAAATGGCGCCGTGGATGTCACGCTTGGGAAGACTTTATTGCTGTATTTTTGCCACGGAGGATCTAACACATGTTGTGGACCATATCATTTTACTGGATTATATTTACTGGACCTGTACCGGACAGAATGAGACCAATCTTGCCGGGAACTATGGACATTTGACTTCACCAGAGCTATCAAAGGTAAGGAACGTCAAATCGCAGCTTTTTTCTTTTCTGCAAAAACGGTGTTACTGTCCGCGCTGTGATTATCGCACATGTTAATTGTTTGCAGAATCAGAAAGACGAGAGTTTAAGCTTTCATTTGATGTGTAGATTGTGTATGTGGAGGCGGAGGTGCCGTATTACACCGTTATGCCGTAGTAAAGTTGTGGTCACGGCCCGCTCAAGCCCCGTCGGAATGGGAAGTACTTAAAGTAAGTCAGGCTCGCTGTTGCTGTCTCACTCTCCTTTGTGGTTCATTCTGGAGCGTTATCTGGACTAACGCCTAGCCCGTTTCCCTCTCGTTTACTTCCCTGTTGCTGATGACTCTCTGACCCGCTGCTTTTAGGCAACAGTGTGAGATAAACACATCAGTTGCTTCTCTAAATGTGGACAGCGTAACCTTTGCCGGGGTTAACAATCTGACAGGCACATCACTGACACAGATATGTCACTGTAAAGGCCACCGAGACGAAAACAGCAACACGTCATTGAAGGTCAAGGAAAGAGTCCAGGAAAAATGCTTCTTACAGCTCAAAATGACTGGTATAACATAATCATTCAGCTTAAAAATGAAAATGTATGTAAATATATATAATTTCATGCATATTTTCTTGCCTAATGACACAACAACAGTCTGAACTTTACAAAACTACGACTTTACAAAACTAAAATGGCAGAGAGCTAGTTCTACACTGCAAATGATGAAGTTCTAGATGAGTTAAAATGTCTTGATTTCAGGATATTAATCTTTTGACTCGTTAAGATCAGTGGAGACGATTTGTTTGATGGAACTAGATTATTTTACTTGTTTCAAACCGTTTCTGACTTGTTTCAATACATTATTTCTTACTTCAATCCAAATTATCTGTCACTGGGTTAAGATCTTTTTTTTTTTTTTTTTAATTTACATTTTAGTTTTCGTTACAGACAGTAGACAAGACAAGATCATTTTACTTGCCACTGACACATGTATTTTCTTATTTTAAGCAAAATTATCACAGGATCAGTCAGAAATACCTTGAAACTAGTGAAATATTCAGCATCACATCAGCAATTAAATCTCATCGAGTCAAAACTTCTCAAATTCAGATAAAAATGATAAATTCAAGCCATTTTTAGTTCGGATAGATTTACATTTTTTGCTGTGCAGGAAGATAATTTGGATTGAAATAAGAAATAATGTATTGAAACAAGTAACAAACTGCTTGAAACAAGTAAAATAATGTCGTTCTATTAAATAAATCGTCTCCACTGATCTTAACGAGTCAAAACGTCTGAAATTCAGATTAATATCCTCAAATCAAGACATTTTAACTAATCTAGAAATTAATTTTTGCAGTGTACTTCAAAGCCAAGAAATGTAGCTGGTCTTGGATGTAGAGCTGGACAATTAATCGAATTTTCGATTGGGTCATGTCTTGTCAAAGCTCAGCTCGGGTTGTTTGAATCGACGGAATCCTGTGTCTGTTAAAAACATGTGGCTTGGGCTAGAATTTGGATTTAAGATTAATACATTTGGCCGCCACTTTTGTGCTAATTGTCACGGATTAAAAGCCTGTCATGGTATTATTCACAAAATCAATACCGAAAGATGTTTTTAAAATTTAGTTGAATTGAGTTTTAGCACGTCACCCGCTCCTACTTAGATGCCTGAAACATTATCGATTTGTTATTAGGTATTCAAAGTACAAATGAATCAAATTGGACGGTCACTCTTACTGTAAAGTCTATAGACCATTTAAAATGTGACGTGATGGAGGCGACTGGAGGCAAAATGAACTTGTCTGTAAATTTGTCAATGATTCTCTCACATTAGATCTAAATTCTACTGGTTTTAAGTGTTTGTGTTGGAAAAAAGCAACACATTTGAATTTCCAGAGTAGAAAGGTCAGTTAGTTTGCTTTTCTATAACAAACGATGGACAAAATACAAATTTCTAGCCTTAAAATTGTATTTTAGCTTCAAAAGAATCTAATTTATGGAACAGTATCTAATAAATCTCTAGATAAAATGAAAAATTATCATGGGCTCAACATTTCAGTGAATTTTTCCAGTAAAACCCATAAATCTGGATTGTTCCTTCATCAAAAATGCAAAGAGTTTGTCATAATTTCCTAAAACATGATGTAAAATACAATAATAAATGTGTTTAAAGCAGCTCTGATGTCACTCACATGTGTCTGAGGCTGACACTGACACTAAACCATCTACATTTTTCATATTTTGTGATATTCTGAGGTTAATCCCAGTTTCTCCAGTGAAATCACATTATGTTGCTTCACTTTTGCCTCCGTTCAAGAATTCAGAATGTTTTTGTTCACAAACTTTTAGAGCATCTACCGGGGCCCCTTCACGTTGGGGTCCCAAGCCAATCGCCTCCTTTTGCCCATCGTCAACTCCGCCCCTGGCCCCGAGCTCTCCGCGCACGCAAACGTACGGCCCAGAGGACAGTCCGCCTCCGAGCACGCACGGATAAAGCGTTTTGTTTTGTTTGCGTCGCGCCGGTGTCTGCGCGGACTCGGCACAAAGGCGATCATTGATGGGGTTACAGCTGCAGCGGACGGTCCTCGCGGGCCACAGAGGAGCCGTCCACATGAGCGCACAAACGGACCGCCTCATGCATCTTTGAACCAGAAACGTCCGCCAAAGAGCGCGCGGACAAAGGGCACATTTAGCCACAACAACGGGCCACGTATCGGCGAGGAGACGGACGGCCCGGGACACGGCGTTACGTAACAGGGGGTTCGACTTGTCACAACCTTTCAGGATCAGCTCTGGACGCGGCGGAGTAGAGAGAGCGCTGTAGGCTAAGGGTTAGGGGCTATGGGCGGCTAATATTGACATTTTGTGGAGTTTTCCGATAACGATATTCGACGACAATATGTCAATCCAACAGAAATGTGTTCAATCTGAGGACCTCAGGGACCGGCCTCCTGCTGGTGCCAGAGTCAGGACTAAACATGGACCGGCCTCCTGCTGGTGCCAGAGTCAGGACTAAACATGGACCGGCCTCCTGCTGGTGCCAGAGTCAGGACTAAACATGGACCGGCCTCCTGCTGGTGCCAGAGTCAGGACTAAACATGGACCGGCCTCCTGCTGGTGCCAGAGTCAGGACTAAACATGGACCGGCCTCCTGCTGGTGCCCAGAGTCAGGACTAAACATGGACCGGCCTCCTGCTGGTGCCAGAGTCAGGACTAAACATGGACCGGCCTCCTACTGGTGCCAGAGTTAGGACTAAACATGGACCGGCCTCCTGCTGGTGCCAGAGTCAGGACTAAACATGGACCGGCCTCCTACTGGTGCCAGAGTTAGGACTAAACATGGACCGGCCTCCTGCTGGTGCCTCTGCTCTGACAATGTTTAAATCCAGGCTAAAAACAGTTCTGTTTAGATGTACAAACGACTGAAAGATCCATCTGCACTCTTCTCTTTTAAAGCGCTTTATTTTAAAATGAGTCAAGGTGTTTGTGTTTTGTGATTTTATTGCAACTTTTCCTGTTGTGTAAAGCACTTTGAATTGCCTTGTGTATGAATTGTGCTCTACAAATAAACTTGCCTTGCCTAAACTGTGTCTTTAAACGCATTAGTTGAGGTTTAATTACCAGAAAAACGTGAAATGTTTGTCCAATTTCACTGACACAGACTTCTTTGGGATCGCACACAGTTGAACTCATTACATTTCTCTCCTTAAATAAGATGTTTCTGAGTCCAAGAATTGAGGAAATGAATTGTTGTGAGGTGAGTTGAAGTGTCCTTTGTCTCCAGCTGCTCCACAGAAACACATTTCTTCAGTTGTGTCTGCTTGTGTCGAAATACTGAGTGTCATTTTTCAATTAGAAACGATGTAAAGTTGTGTACTATTCTTAAAGGACACATATTATGCGATAGTAACTTTTTTCTTTTAGCTTTTAACCCTGTTCTGACAATGTTCCGTCGTCAAAAACGCACCTGGAGTTGGATTTAGTTGGGTTCACGCCATTTTCAAATCAAATCAAATCAAATTCACGCCATTTTGAGGAATGTTGGTTTGAAAATCCTCTCCGATCAATGATGTTTTTTTCCGATTTTAGGCATCACTCTGCTGTTTCAAGTCCATAAATCACGATCACTGTCACTGCTCACCGGATCATCTCTGCTCACAGTCTCTTAAAGTGAAAACATAACTAAGTTGTGTAGGCGCTATCTGGCTGAATACACTCAGCAACCGTCCGACAGACAGCAGAGAAACACGTTCATTTGGTTCATAATAGAAATTAAAAAATAAAATAAAAACAGACGGTAAAAAAGTACAAATGTTATGCATCATGTGTTTGTTTTTAGCCTTTAAACCTGCTCTCGAGTGTCTTCAGTTTGTCTCATGTTTTAAAACTAAAAATAAAATGTTTTTACAAAGAAAAACATAACTTTATCAGTGCGTTGGGAGATGCCATTTTGACTTAGCTGTGGCTCCATCTACTGGCTGTAGAGGCAATTACACACATGTAAATATATACCCACAATGCATTGCAGTAAAGAGTGGATCTGACAAAGTTGTAGTTATCGTGATTAGACGGAAGAAATGTTCAGAGCGAGTCTGGCCATGATTTAAAGACTTAAAGCAGCAAAGGATTCTGGGATAAATGACGTCAGCATCATCTACGTCACACATGAAGGATTTACAAACCAGCAACAAACAAACAGGAATCAAACTAATGCTACTCCAAGTGTGTTTTTGACGACGGAACAATGTTAGAACATGGAGAAAAGCGTAATATTTTGGATAATATTTGTCCTTTAAGCCAGTGTTTCCCAACCAAGGGTACAGGGACGCCGACGGGTGCGTGAGCAAATACCAGGGGGTACTTAGAATGGTTTCAGGTTTTAAAAGAAGATGAAATGTACTTTTATCTGAATATAAAAGTGTTATTAGTTGTAAATTTAGCATCTTTTTGTATCTTGAGTATCTGAGACCATGAATATAATTAAAGGAAAAATAAACTAGGAATAATTGATAATATGTGACCTGTAAACCCATTTATTTGCCTGAAACTCAAGTTAAGGAGTACTCTGTTGATGATATGTGACTAGTAAACCCATTTATTTCCCTGAAATTCAAGTTAAGGAGTACTCTTTTGATAATATGTGACTAGTAAACCCATTTATTTGCCTGAAATTCAAGTTAAGGGGTACTCTGTTGATAATATGTGACCTGTAAACCCATTTATTTGCCTGAAATTCATGTTAAGGGGTACTCTGTTGATAATATGTGACCTGTAAACCCATTTATTTGCCTGAAATTCATGTTAAGGGGTACTCTGTTGATGATATGTGTCTAGTAAACCCATTTATTTGCCTGAAACTCAAGTTAAGGGGTACTCTGTTGATGTTATGTGACTAGTAAACCCATTTATTTGCCTGAAATTCAAGTTAAGGGGTACTCTGTTGATAATATGTGACTAGTAAACCCATTTATTTGCCTGAAACTCAAGTTAAGTTGAGTGAGAGACAAAGCTTAGGGGGTACTCGGGACAAAAAGGGTTGGGAACCTCGGCTTTAAAGTACAAGAGCATGTTTAAAGGCTAATAACGGTGCAAAAAAAAAAGCAGACTGGAATTTTCACACACAATTATGGTTGTACTTTGAACATATACTTGCTATTAATGAGTGAATATGAGACCTCTATCAAGTGCAAAAAACTGAAAGTCGAACCATGAAATGTACTTTTGACTCCGGCTCGTGTTTGAAAAGGGACTGAGCAAAGGATTTTCCAGAGACAGGCTCCAGACTTTGGTCAAAATGGAAAGACTTCTGAACTGGAGTGAGTCTGTGCTTTTGGGCCGATCGGAGCAGATGGAGTCGGCGCGATTCGGTCAGCGCTGTGTTCCTGAAGGAAAAAAAACACCGCCTGAAACAGAATCCTTGGCAAACGCCGCGGGCCGTTTTTCCTCTGCGATATTAAAGCTTTGTCAAACTGTGACAGACAGAGATGGTTTAGAGTTGAACTGTAAGCCGCGGTACAAACTCACTTTGCTCAAACATTCTTAAAGGAAAAATATTCTATAATTTTCATATTGTTATTAGCCTTTAAAGTGCCCATGACAGGTCGGGCTACTCATTTAACCAAAATGTAGTTCAGATAAACATATTTCAAAATTAGCTAAAATTCTTTACAAATTTTACACCAATTTGCAGTTTTAAGCTTTTTAATTTTACTTCCTGGTTGTAAATCACGCTAGGAAATTACCATAGCAACAACGCTGTACACTGGGCCAAAACTCATCTAATGTCACCGATTTTTGATTTGACAAATATTTTGTTCAATTAATGTTTAAAGGGTCAAAAAAGTAGTTTTTGTGTAAATTATGCACAACCTTTGTCTCCCCAGTGTGATGTCATCGATTTGTTTACTTCCTGTATTTTTCAACAGGATTTTCTACTTTTCTCCACAAACAGCGACCTGATTGGCATAAAACTATCATTTCTATTTAAAACAAGTATTAAAACACTAATTAAAGTCAAAATGAGAAAACCATAGAAACCTGTCATACGCACTTTAAACACGATCTTAAAGGGCCTCTGACAGGTTGAACTCATTTCACTAAAATGCAGTTCAGATAAATATATTTCAATTTCTGCTAGAATCTTCACAAATTTTACCCCAGTTTAGCTATTTTTTTTAGGTTTTTAATTTTACTTCCTGGTTGTAAAGTATGACATCACACTGGGAAATTACCATAGCAACCACACTGTACATTGGCTAAAACTCAGCTAATGTCAAAGATTTTGTTCATTTGACAAAGAAAAACACATGTGATCTCGTAAAAAATGTTTAAAGCGTCAAAAAAGTAGTTATTTTCGTGTAAATTATGCGTGGCCTTTGTCTCCCTGGAGTGATGTCGTCAATTTGTTCACTTCCAGTACTTTTCAACAGACGTTTTGACTTTTCTTCACAGATAGCGACCTGATTGGTGTAAAACTACAATTTATATTTACGAGAGGTATTAATACACTGAATAAAGTCAAAATTAGAAAATCATGAAAACCTGTCATATGCACTTTAAGTTTTTCTCAAAGATTCATAAAAAGACAAGTCGTGATTCCAAGTTTGTTGCTGTGAGACGTGACTAAAGTTAGAGTAAACAGGACATTATTCCGGTTTATTTACATCTTTATCTGCGTTTTCTTTCACTTTTCTGCAAAGCCTCTGTATAGGGTTTAATCAATGAATCGCAACGAATCGATTACAGAAATAGTTGTCAGCGAATTAAATAATCGTGAACTGGACTATACACTGACTTCAAAACACTTTATGTGCTGAAAGAAGAAGTTTTTTTACTCAGATCGAGCAGGAATGAGGGCAGGGCGATGTGGCCAAACATTTTTTTCATGATACAAAAGAGAAAATTTGCGATAACGGTATAATTGACGATATACATTACTCTTAGAGCCTTGATTTTCAGCCAGTGCCGGGTGTGCCTTAAGGTATTGTGAGGTGTGGCTGCACGATACTGGAAATGATTGCGATACAGCAATTAAGATCTGCCATATGGATATTATTGTGATATTTAAATACACTTTTTGACTAAAGCTGAAACGAATGATTATTTTAGAAGTCGACAAGTCAACGATTATTTCTATTGTAGATTGAGACTTAGAGTAAACTAACATTTTCAACCAAATAAATGTTGAAATATTGTGAATGAAGCTCCTAGAGAGAGAATATTTATGGATAAAGTATATAATTGAGAAAAATCAGAAATTGTCTATTCTTTTTTGCCATTTTTCTTCAATAATGTCACCGTCTTTGTTACTAAAGTTTTTAAGTTTATGTTTTAGAGTCTGTTTAGTCCAGAGAACGTCAACAAAACTACTGAAATTATTGTTTATAGTCTACTTCATGATTATTCTACTAACTGTTGCAGCTCTATTTTTGGTTTAATAATGTCCGTTATATTAAAATAAAAACCAACAAGTACAAAACCGAGGCTAGTTTAGTTTGAAAAAAGCTAGATTTCATTCATGATTTTACCCTTTTCACTGTTTTCATTTTAAAAACAGATCATTTCTATCAGAAGACTTTGGTGTTATATTTTGTTTGTCGTGATATTATTGCGTCAGACAATATTACTCTTGCGACATGTTGTGCAGCCCTACTTTGTATTCATGTTATTAAAAGAAAAAAGAAAGAAAATTTGAACTTCTGGGGCATTTCTGAGCCTTATTTCTCTCAGTTTCTTCGCAAAATAATCCCCTGGGGCCTTTGGTGTTTTCTCAGACCCTGTTCCCGTGTTTAAGTGGCCTAATTACTGCAGGATCGGGCCGTTGGACTGAGCCGAGGCCACGTCCCGCTTTGGCCGCGCTTCACAGTCAGATTACGGTGACGTGGAGCAGGAAGTGGCATGTTGAGCCTCGGCTTCGCGCGCTGAAGGAACCCCGAGCTTTCGAGAGGCGTGTGGCTGCAGACCTTATTCCAGAGTCGCCTCTCCGCAGACCTTAACCAGGAGGCGCCCACGTGACCCGGACCTTAAAGTGCGTATGACAGGTTTTCACGATTTTCTAATTTTGTCTTTATGTGCTGTATTAATAGTTGTTGTAAATATAAATGATAGTTTCACAACAATCAAGTGGCCGTTTGTGAAGAAAAGTTTAAATATCTGTCGAAAGTTACAGGAAGCGAACAAATTGATGACATCACACTGTAGGGAGACAAAGGTTATGCATAATTTACACAAAAGAGACTACTTTTTTTAAAACTTATTAATTAATTCAACCAAAAAAGTGTTCATATGTATTTTTATTTGTAAATTTAAAAAAAATCTGTGACATTAGATGAATTTGGCCCAGTTTACAGTGTGGTTGCTATGGTAATTTCCTAGTGTGATGTCATCATTTACAACCAGGAAGTAAAACAAAAAACCTCCAAAATTGCTAAAGCGGAAGAAAATTTGTAAAGTATTTTAGCAAAATTTGAAATATATTTATCTGAACTGCATTTAAGTGAAATGAGTCGTCCAACCTGTCATAGGCCCTTTAACCCAGAGGCCCTACCAGAGCCCGGATGTGTCAAAAATAACCAACATCAACACACGGCACCTTATGTTTTTAATTCAATCATTCCTCTTCTTGTTAATTTATAACTAGGTACAAACTAAATTAAATATTAGTCTCGCCGCTGATTAATCTTAACAAAATGTGATGATTAGAGTTTGTCTCGTGCTGTGAAGTGTATATTTAGATATTACAGCTCCACACGCTCTTTACGTTATCACTTCTAATTGTATGTGTTTCAATCAAACTTGTGTTATAACGTCAAGTGTTTTTAAATATAATGTTAATGACGTTTTTAATAACACGTTCTGAAAAACTAGGGCTGAAGTTTACTGTTAATCGCAAATTTAATGTGAATTTGTAGAAATAGATCCATCGTCAATAAAGATGAGACTGGAATCTGACGAAGAACACGAGGAGGAGCTGGAGGTTTTTAAAATCGTATTTGTTTGTGTGGAAGACGTGGTGGAGGGCTGGGCTTTGTTTTTTGTGAATGTAATGAGATGAATGTAATGCATGTAATCTTTCTTTCAAGTTTTAAATTTTTCAATAGAGTTTTTTTTATTTTCTGATTATAATGTTCAATATTTTGATTTGCAGTGCTTTCAATATTTCCATAAACTGTCAATCTTTCATTCAGTTTGAATGTTTTCTGATTGTTTTTAAACATTTTTACTAACCTCTTAAGTTAGTAAAAAGTAATATTGCGGCGTAACCTTTTTTTTAATTATTATTATTTTCGTCCGCGCAACGTACTTCCGGACCTGTGGGTGAAGGCGCCTCTGGATTAAGGTCTGCAGCCAGACACTCTTGGAGCTCTCACCAATCCGGCTAATCTCGGACTTAGATAAGATTGTCCGACTCGTGCCTCGTGCTCTTTCCACTTTCGGGTTCTCGGCGTGGCTTTGACTCGGGCCAAGGTGCACATTTTGTTGTTAATTATGTCCAAAAGGAGAAGCGTACGGTGTGTGTAGAGCTGGGTGATACGAAGATAAAAATGGAATTGTGAGCTCATTCTTTTTTGTGGATTTTGTCGTATCGTGATTCACTGTTTGTCTCTTTAACGCGGCTGTCTGTTCAAACACACTTTTTCTCCTAACAATAAAACAGTTCTGTCTTATTAGGGTAAAAAATGTAGAAAAATGTTTGTAGAATCATCCCAAAGATGAAAAATTCCAAGGCACTCTGTTAATTTAAGAACAATTTAAAAAGACTTTATTACAGCATGGCTAAAGACATAAAATGGGATAGTTCTACAAATATTTAGCTACATTTTTTACCCTAATTAGACAGAACTATTTTATTGTAAGAAGCGCCCCATCTCCACCTGAGCACCTGTTTCTTTACCAACTAATTATTGGACACTCATGCACCAACGCAGCGCTCTTATCTCTTTTAATTTTATTTTTAGGAAGTGACATTATGAACTGTACGAAAACTGTCAAACTGTGGATAAATGAGCAAAATGTTTAGTAAAATCTTAAATACAATCATGTTCACTACGTTTTAGTCAAATGTGCGACCCGTCATTTAGACTTTAAAGTGCCTATGACAGGTTGGACTCATGTAACTAAAATACAAGTAAGATAAATCTATTTAAGGTTTTGCTAAAAGTAATTATAAATTCAATCATTTTTAGCTTTTTTTTTGTTTGAAATATCACTGTTTTGTTTTATAATATCACTTCCTGGTTGTAAATGATGACATCACACTAGGAAATTACTTTGCAAGCTGGGCTAAAACTCGGCTAATGTCAGAGATTTTTTTGTCCGACAAATCAAAATACATGTGAACGCCTTTATTTTGTTGAGTTAATGTTTTAAGGGTAAAATAAGTTGTTCATTTTGGGTAAATTATGCGTAACCTTTGGATGTAATGGGTCTCCCCGATGTGAAGTCATCAGTTTTTTTACTTCCTGTAATTTTAAACAGATTTTTAAACTTTTCTCCACAAACCGTGACTTGATTGGTGCATTTTAATGTACAATAGGTATTAATGCACCAAATGATTTTAAAGCCAGACTGAGAGCACTTGAGGTCAACTCGTTTAATTGTAACTGTTTTTTTTTTTTTTTTTTACATCTTCGACAACTGTCCAGAGTGAAGCCCATGCTACCGAGGGACCTCTTTGAAAGGGTCATTCATGCCTTCGTGACCACTCGCTTGGACTATTGTAACGCGCTCTATTCAGGCATAAATCAGACTGTTCTTTCTCCAAAATGCTGCTGCACGGCTTTTAACTGTAACTCGGAAATATGATCATGTTTCACCTGTTTTATCCTCACTTCATTGGCTCCCAGTGCATTTTAGAGTAGATTTTAAGATTCTTTTGTTTACTTCTAAATGTTTGAATGGCCTTGCCCCCTCGTACCTCTCTGATCGGATCCACCTGATGCCCCGCCCTCTCGAGCCCTCAGGTCAGCACATCAGCTGCAGCTTGTTGTCCCAAAAACAAAACCCAAGCTTCGTGGGGACCGTGCTTTTTCAGTTGCTGCTCCGCGACTGTGGAATCAGCTGCCTTTAGAGATTAGGCTCAATCTCTGTCTGTTTTTAAATCACTTCTAAAAACGCACCTTTTTTCCAGCTTTTAATACTATGTGATTTTGTTTGTTTTGTGTACGGCACTTTGGCCGACTGTAAAAAGTTTTTAAAGTGCCTTATAAATAAAGTTGGTATGGTATGGTATGGTATGGTATAATTGTATGTCATTTTATTTGTTGTCCATGTCTGGAACTTTTTGCTGCCTCTTGGCCAGGACTCCCTTGTAAAAGAGGTTTTTAATCTCAATGGGACTTTCCTGGTGAAATAAAGGTTTAAAAAAATAAAATAAAAAATAAAATCAAAATTAGAAAATCGTTAAAACCTGTGATACGCCCTTTAAGCTCGACTGGATTCACATTATTTGCCTGAAAACACGGAGAAGGAAACAGAGGCGTGAAGAGCAGCGGGGTCCTCCACAGCTCCGGGCGCGACACTAATGACTTCCAGAGCCGCCGCGGTCTGGCCTTCGGTCCAGACGAGGCCCCTCCGCGCCCCCCTCCTCACACACACACACACACACGCCGCTCTGTCCCGGGACGCCTCCTCCTCCGCCACCTGCCCCCTCGCCCTCCTCCTCCTCCTCCTCCTGCCCGCGGCCAAACCCACCTTCTGTTGACTCCGGCGCAGAGAACGGCTGACCACGGAGCGCCGCTTTCATGCTCTCCGCGGGGAATACGCCCCAAGACGCCGCGCCTTAATGAGGACTTTGATAGCCTGGATTTTGTGTTTTCTTCTGTTGCTTTTGTCCCGTCTCCAAACGCACGAGGTCTTAAAGGGCCTATGACAGGTTGAAATACACATTTAACTAAAATGCAGTTATGAGAAACATATTCAAATTTCTACTAAAATCTTTACAAATTTAACCCCAGTTTAGCGTTTTTTTAGGTTTTAAATTTCACTTCCTGGTTGTAAAGTATGACATCACACTAAGAAATCACCATAGCAACCGCACTGTACATTGGCCAAAACTCATCTAATGTCACAGATTTTGTTAATTTGACAAAGAGAAACACATGTGAACACCTTTATTTTGTTGAATCAATGTTTAAAGGGTCAAAAAAGTCGTTTATTTTGTGTAAATTATGCATAACCTTTGTCTCCCCAGTGTGATGTCATCAGTTTGTTTACTTCCTGTAATTTTCAACAGATTTTTCTACTTTTCTCCACAAATAGCGACTTGATTGGTGTAAGACTATAATTTGTATTTACACAAGGTATTAACACACTGAATAAAGTCAAAATTAGAAAATCATAAAAACCCGTCATAGGCCCTTTAAGTCTGTCGAGAAATGCGTTGAGATAAAACGCAGTAAAGGGATATTAGCGCAACACTGATCTTCATTTTTTGACTCCGAACAACTGGTTTAAATTGCAAATAGGGAAATGAGCCAAACTAATACTTTGTTTACAACATTTTCGACTGTCAAAATGCAGATGTTCTGTCTTGGTTTCTGGTTCATATCGCTGTAATTACTGGGTTTATCCGCATGAAACGAAAACCGGCGCAGGGTTCAAAGACTTCTCTCTCGCCACAAACAAACAAATGCAAAGTTATTTTTTCACGACAGTTTCAGAAAGTGGTTATTCAACCCGAAAGATGCAATTCTTGTCTGTTTAATGATATCATAAACAGAGAATATGATATATATATATGACGATTCTCTTGATTTCAATTTGATTACGATTCATGTTCACTTTGTATTTTTCTGTTGCCTTTAATAAAGCTGCACGATTTAGAAAGAATATGTGATTGTGGTTTTTCTGACCAGTGCGATGGTGATTAGATTTGTGATGTTTTAATAATAGGATTCAGTTCAAATTCACATTTTAAACACAATTTTGTCACTTTTAGTCGCGTCTTTGGTTTTTAGCTGCATTTTTGTCACTTTTTGGTGCGTTTGGTCGCTCGTTTCAGAACACGTTTGTACAAATCCAAACAACAGCGTTAGCAGTTTTTATTCAAATAAAAGCAAGACATTTTGTTGTTTGTGGAAGAAATTAGTCTTTGTGATTTGCTAATTGCATCCATTAAAATTGCGATTTTGTGTGGATTTGGTTTAATTGTGCAGCTCTGGCCTTTAAGAGGTAAATAAAGTCATCTGCTCAGAGGCTTCAGAGGCTAAACAACAGGAGAAAAAGTGTGTTTGAACAGACAGCTGCATTAAAGACACAAACAGTCAATCATGATACGACGATTTCACAAAAATAGCAGATTGTCACAGGGACCAGCTCATTATTACATTTTTATCACCGTATCACCCAGGACTATGAGGAAGGATTAAGTTTGTGGAACTTCCATAGAGTTATCTGAAACTGTCACTGCGTTTCTTGAGTATCAAGAACCAGTTCCGCTTGAGAACTGGTTCCATTTTTTGCAATCCAACCCAATCGTATGTCTTCTCTTGACCTCTTTGGGGCGCCATACCTTCAACCCGACAAAAACATGCCCACAAACAACAATCGTGACTCAATTCACCAAAACGTCACTAAAACTGACAAAAATGTGACAAAAAGTGAGAAAAACACGTTAAGATATGAAAACAGAACTGAACGTGACAAAG
This sequence comes from Rhinogobius similis, assembly GCA_019453435.1. Lineage (NCBI taxonomy): Eukaryota > Metazoa > Chordata > Actinopteri > Gobiiformes > Gobiidae > Rhinogobius > Rhinogobius similis. The sequence continues at coordinate 23,909,768 of CM033619.1, read as the reverse complement.
TCAGGAATAATAACTCACGTCTGTAAATAAAGCAGGGCGCTAATGAGTCGATAAGTGCCGCAGCTTTGCTGACGTTGCTACCCGGATGTCATCGTCTTCTTCGTTGCTTTTTCATGAAGTTGTAGCAGTCGCTAAAATCAACAAGAACAACGAGACGTGCCGGAAGCAACAAACTCTGGGCACTTGTTTCCAGCAGAGAAATGTTTTCAAATGACTCCCCACAAAGGTCTGGCCGTAAGTGGTAGAATAACTGAACTAATTGTTTTGGACAATCATTTCAGGTAAAAAGAGCAGCCATGTCACGTGTCATCATTACTTAAGTTTGACAGCACTGTTAATGCTGCAAATGTACTTTTTTATTGTGTCTTAAAGCGCCTATGACAGGTTAAACTCCTCATGTAACTAAAATACAGGTCAGATAAATATATTTGAAGTTTTGCTAAAAAATAATCATACATTTTATCACTTTTAGCCATTTTTTAAAAGTTTTGTAATGTCACTTCCTGGTTGTAAATGATGACATCACACTAGGAAATTATTTTGCACACTGGGCTAAAACTCGGCTAATGTCACAGATTTTTTTTTGTCCGACAAATCAAAATACATGTGAACGCCTTTATTTTGTTGAATTAATGTTTTAAGGGTAAAATAAGTTGTTTATTTTGGGTACATTCTGCGTAACTTTTGGATGGAATGAGTCTCCTCGCTGTGATGTCATCAGTTTTTCACTTCCTGTAACAGATTTTTCAACTTTTCTCCACAAACCATGACTTGATTGGTGTAAAACAATAATTTTTATGTACAATACGTAATAATACACCAAATAAAATCAAAATTAAATTGTTAAAACCTGTCATACGCACTTTAAATTCAGTATTTCTATAGATGTGTTATTGTAGCTTTGGTAGCACTACTTTGCTGTCGAGTTTGTAAGTTTAAAAAATAGAAGTAAGCATTTCCATTAGTTTTTAATCAATATATACAGCTGAAATGTGTCAAAACTGGTCTGAATTATAAAGGCATCAGACAGGCACTGGTTATCGGCAAATCCCTTCATCTGAAGCGTCGGATCGGACAGAAAAAAATCGAAACAACACAAAAAACCCAAACCCAGGAGCGTGGCGTGCGGCTCAGACTTACAGACGTCGGGCTCCTCGTCCGAGCCGTCGGGACAGTCCTTCTCGCGGTCGCACCTCCAGCCTTTGGAGATGCACGTCACGCCGTCCTTGCACACAAACTGCTTCGGGCTGCACGTCTTCGAGGCTGAAACAGAGAAGCGACAGAACGACGGGGTCAGAAAAGGGGCTGCAGGACGCCGGGAAAACGCGGCGCTGTCGTGTTTCGTTGCGATTTGCGTTTCGGAGTCGAGGTTGAGTTCGACGTGCAGATTTCACGCTGAAATACAAGCTGTAAAAGCAGGCCGTTACCATGGAAACCTGCCATGTTTGCAGCCGGTGTGTTACGTAGAGAAGCATGAGCCAAAACGGTGTAAAAGTGAACAAAAAATCCATGATAAATTGCCGGGTCTCGTCTGGTAAATACATTTATCAGTATACAGGGTAACAATACTTTTCAATTAACTCTAAGTTTTGTATTTAGTATCTTAAAATCTCCATTTATTTAACATTTGGCAAACTGAAAAGTCTTTTGTGTGACGTCACGATCCCGAGCTCCACTGACACTTTAAAATGAGACGTCAACAAAATTCCTGAACGGAGGAAACTGGAGGAAAAATGAAGTTGTCTGTAAATTTTCTCACACATTAGTTCTAAATTCTACTGGTTTTAAGTGTTTGTGTTGGAATTGGAATTGAATTTCCAGGGTAGAAAGGTTAGTTTGGTTTTCTATGACAAACAATGGACAAAATACAATTTTCTAGCCTTAAACTTGTATTTTAGCTTCAAAAGAATCAAATTTAGGGTATATTATCTGATATATCTCTAGATAAAATGAAAAATGATTGTGGGCTCAACATTTCTGTGAGTATTTTTCCAGTAAAACCCATAAATCTGGATTGTTCCTTCATCAAAAATGCAAAGAGTTGATCATAATTTCCTAAAACAAAATGTAAAATACAATAATAAATGTGTTTAAGGCAGCTCTGATGTCACCCACATGTGTCTGAGGCTTTTACTGACACTAAATCATCTACATTTTTCATATTTTGTGATATTCTGAGGTTAATCCCAGTTTCTCCAGTGAAATCACATTATGTTGCTTCACTTTTGCCTCTATTCTGGAATTTAGAATGTTTTTGTTTACATTCGTGACTTTTACAGGGCTATTATTTATGTCAACTGATAATCGTCCATATAAATCAGAACTGAACAAAATTGAGAGGTTTGGTGTTAGGGGTATTGCCCATGCTTGCCTTAAAAGCTATCTATTTAATAGAGAACAATATGTGCACATAAATAATGTAAATTCGGAAAACAGCAAAATTACACATGAAGTTCCCCAAGGCTCAGTACTGGGACCAAAATTATTCATAATATACATAAATGATATTTGTAAAATTTTTAAAAATCTACATTGTATATTATTTGCAGATGATACAAGTCTTTACTGCTCAGGAAAAGATTTAGATCAACTCTTGGAAACAGTTGAAAGTGAACTTACAACTCTAAAGAAATGGTTTGATGTCAATAAATTGGCAATAAACCTGACCAAAACAAAATATATTATTTTTAGAAACAGAAAAATTTGTAAACAATGTCACATAAAAATTGACAGTGTGGAAATTGAAAGGCTGTTTTCAACTAAATTGTTGGGAATCAATATAGACGACAAACTAAATTGGAAAATGCACATAAACATACTTAAAACAAAAATATCAAAAACCATTGGTATATTATGCAAAATTAAATACTTTGTCAATCATTATGCACTTAAATGATTGTATAATTCTCTCACACTTCCACACCTTAATTACTGTGTGGAAATATGGGGGAACAATTACAAAATAATTATTCAACCAATTTTTCTGCTACAAAAGAAAGCCTTAGAATTGTTAATTATGCTAATTACTATGACCCAACAAATGCTCTTTTTATTCAATTAAAAACCTTAAAATTGCATGATCTTGTTGATCTTAACACTGCAATTGTGACACATAACCATTTGCTCCTCACTGTCTCCAAGAGAAGTTCAAACCGAGAGAGACCGGGTACAACCTCAGAGGATCGAGTGTCTTTCAGAAGGAAATGTAAGGACTAACGTAAAAAATACATGTATTTCTGTAAGAGGAGTTAATATATGGAACAAAGACTCTAAAAGTATTTACACTTTTAAAACTAAATTTAGATCCAATGTAATAAAAAAAATAAAGAAATCGAAAGAATGAGTGTGTGAGTGTTTGTGCAGATCAGTAACTGTTTGTGTCTATATCATACATGTTTACGTGTATAAAAAGTGTTATTTGTGCCTGTGTTTATAGATTTTTATTATGTTCATCTGTCGCTCTCTGCACGTCATACTTTAAGTTATTAGGGTTTGGCAAAATAAGTGTTAAACTTCAGCTTAAACCCTTTCGGTCTGTGAAATGTTTTCTTTCTTTATTCATGTGCTTAACTAACTAACTAACTTTCAAGGGGAATAATATCTAAATTCTATAAATACATTCATAATCTGGACGACCATTCTACGGAATGTATTTTAAATAAGTGGGAAAGAGAAGTACATTTTGTTTTGACAGATGAAAATATATGGACAGGAACTGGATGTCTTTTTTTGGCCTTATTTTTAAACTGTTTTTTGTTCCCTGTTCCTTCTTAATAATCATTTTCTGTCCTATACTTAGCCTCCAAAGCATGAAATGAGATGAGAAAGAGGTTTACGACTGAGACAGAGCCACAATGTCCCCAATGTCGCTAGTAATATGTAATTTATTTTGGGTAAACTCTATTTACTCTAAGAGGACGTTCTCAAGTAGCATTTCTTTCTTTCTTTCTTTCTTTCTTTCTCTTTCTTTCTTTCCAAGTAGCGTAGCATTTCTTTCTTTCTTTTCAAGTAGCGTAGCATTTCTTTCTTTCTTTCTTAAGTAGCGTAGCCTTTCTTTCTTTCTTTCTTTCTCTTTCTTTCTTCTCAAGTAGCGTAGCATTTCTTTCTTTCTTTCTTCTCAAGTAGCGTAGCCTTTCTTTCTTTCTCTTTCTTTCTTTCTTATTCCTGGCCTTTCGCAATCCAAACAACTAAACAGTAACTAATTGAGGAGTGACGGCTGCATTAAATGGAAAAATAGAAAATCACGATTTCAGCAAAATAGCAGATTGTCCCAGGGTTGCGCTCACAATTCGATTTTTATCACCGTATCAGCTCTACGGCCGGTTATCGATTGCCAAAATAATCATTAGTTCCATCTAGGTCTGAGTGATACGGAGATAAAAATGGAATGTCGAGCTCGTCCCTGTGACAATCTGCTATTTTTGTGAAATTGTTTGTGTCTTTAATGCAGCTGTCTGTTCAAACACACTTTTTCTCCTGTTGTTTAGCCTCTGAAGCCTCTGAGCAGATGACTTTATTTACCTCTTAAAGGCCAGGGCTGCACAATTAAACCAAATCGCAATTTTAATGGATGCAGTCAGGAAATCACAAAGGCTGCAATGTTGCTGCATGTTCTGAAAAGCGACAAAAACACGACTATGAACAACAAATGCGACTCAGTGCAACAAAACCTGCCTAAAAGCGATAAAAACACGACTAAAAGTGACAAAGGCGCGGTTAAATATGACAAACACAACTGAAAGTGACAAAAACACAACTAAAATCGACAAAATTGTGTTTAAAATATGAATTTGGCCAGAATCCTTTAATTAAAATAGGAGGCAAAAGTGAAGTGGATAATGTGATTTCACTGAGAAACTGGGATTAACCTCAGAATATCACAAAATATGACAAATGTAGATGATTTAGTGTCAGTAAAAGCCTCAGACACATGTGAGTCAGAGCTGCTTTAAACACATTTATTATTGTGTTTTACTTTATGTTTTAGGAAATTATGATCAACTCTTTGCATTTTTGATGAAGGAACAATCCAGATTTATGGGTTTTACTGGAAAAATACTCACAGTAATGTTGAGCCACAATATTTTTTCATTTTATCTAGAGATATATTTGATACTATTCCATAAATTAGATTATTTTGAAGCTAAAATACAATTTTAAGGCTAGAAAATTGTATTTTGTCCATCGTTTGTTACAGAAAAGCAAAATAACTGACATTTCTACTCTGGAAATTCAAATGTGTTGTTTTTTTTCCAACACAAACACTTAAAACCAGTAGAATTTAGATCTAATGTGAGAGAATCATTGAAACATTTACAGTCGCCTCCATTCAGGAACTTCACATTTTAAAGGGTCTATTACAACAGTCAAATAATCATCACAGCCCTGGTATAAAGTGATATTTCTGCCCTTTTGTAGTAAATTCTAACGACTGGGTGACGACAGCGGCTGTGTTTCGTTCCGTTCCTAGCAGCGATCGTTGGAAGCGCAGATCTATCCCTGAGGCTCATTAGGAGCGCGGCCTGTTGTTTTCCAGTCCACGAGGCCCAGCACAGACTCTAATTAAAACCAGGGAATGTGTTACTTCATCTGTGCTGTTACATGAGCATTATTGCCATTTTGACATCATGGCCGGGGGACTATAGATGAAAAATAGCCTCTTTGGCTAATTCTGGCTGTTTTATGAAATTGCACTGTCCCCTTTTGGAAATAAACTAAACTTACTTACTTTGATGAATGAAAAACAAAATGCGACAAAAATAGAGAAACATTTCTAAATTGGGACACAGATAATCCAGGTTTGGTGCAGGTTTGGTCCTGGTCACTTGGGGTCAAACAGAGGAAACCAGGCGCTGCTCAAACACAAGGGCTTTTGTTAAAATAACCCTGATCTCTGCCAACATTTATTCATGTCACAATCAAATCAAATTAAGAGGCCTAGTTCAACTCTAAGAAGGCTTAGCGAGTCATGAGGGGATAGTAGGAGCATACTTTCCAGGTTAAATGCTGTTGTGTGTTACGTGCTTATATAAAATGTGTTTTAGAATATATTAGAAAAATTAAGAAAATTGTAGCGATGCCGTAAGTAAATAGAAGTATTGGTTGTAAATGCAACTGCGGAAGGGTGAATGGACTATTACTAATTATCAAAATACGACAACACTTTTTTTTTATAACGTATAGTCACTTTTGACAAGTCACTGCTACGGGTCACAATTATTTCTAAAGTGTGAAGTAATTGTTCTAAACCAGTTCACTGTTTGTCTCTTTAATGCAGCTCCTTTCTCCTGTTGTTTAGCCTCTGAAGCCTCTGAGCAGATGACTTTATTTACCTCTTATACACCAGGGCTGCAAAATTAAACAAAATTGACAAGATTTTTCTAGATACAATTAGCAAATCACAAAGACTGCAAGGTTTAAAGTGCAATAATTTCTTCCACAAACAAAATAAATGAAAAAGTAATAAAAGCTGCTAAAACATTGTAGTTTGGATTTGTACAAACATGTTCTGAAACAAGTGACAAAAGAGCGACCAAAAGCGATAAAAATGCGCTCAAAAGTGACAAAAACGTGCCTACAAACAAACGCGACTCAATGCGTCAAAATGCGACTAAAAGGCGATAAAAACAACAAAGATGCATTTAAAAATAACAAACACAACTGAATGTGACAAAAACGCAACTAAGTTACATGAGTGCTGGGTGATACGGAGATAAAAATGGAATCGTGAGCTCGTCTCTGTGACAATCTGCTGTTTTCGTGAAATCGTTGTATCGTCATTGACTGTGTCTTTAATGCAGATGTCTGTTCAAACACACTTTTTCTCCTGTTGTTTAGCCTCTGAAGCCTCTGAGCAGATGACTTTATTTACCTCTTAAAGGCCAGAGCTGCACAATTAAACCAAATGGACACCAAATTTTAATTTTAATGAATGCAATTAGCAAATCACAAAGGCTAATTTCTTCCACAAACAACAAAATGCTTTGCTTTGAATAAAATCTGCTGACGCTGTCATTTGGATTTGTACAAACACGTTCTGAAACAAGCGACTAAAAACGACAAAGACGTGTTTAAAATAGGACAAACACAACTGAACGTGACAAAAACATGACTAAAAGACACAAAATTGTGTTTAAAATGTGAATTTGAACCAAATCCTATTGTTAAAACATAAATCACAATCTAATCTCAATCGCACTGGTCAGAAAAATCACAATTCGATATTTTTCTTAAATGGTGCAGCTCTATTAAAGGCAACAGAAAAATACAAACTGAACATGAATCGTGATAAAATCAAAATCACGATCTGGCCCCAAGGAAATTGTGATTAAAATTTTAGCTCTATCGCCCAGGCTTAGACTATATTAATATTCCAAATTAAACACTGGCTCCTTGGATTGACATAAAAGTTGAATCGACATTTGCTGGAGACGTTTCGGGCAGCACTAGGTGGTAAGAGACTGTGATAGAACCGTCTGAATATTCATGACGGAGCCGTGACTCGTGGGTTTGTGCCGTTACATTCCGACTGTTCTCTTCACACGTTTCCCGTCGTGAAACACCGACAACCAACTCTCCTCCGTCTGAGCTGCCCGGAGACGTCACCGCGGCCTGCAGGATGAACCGGCTCCACAAAAGACAAAATCGTGTATAATATTGTAACGTTGGTGAGAAATATTGACTGGAACCTTAATTTAATCTGATTCCAGGTAATGCTGGGCGATACGGTGATAAAAATGGAATGGTGAGCTGGTCCCTGTGACAATCGTGGTATCCTGATTCACTGTTTGTGTCTTTAATGCAGCTGTCTGTTCAAACACACTTTTTCTCCTGTTGTTTAGCCTCTGAAGCCTCTGAGCAGATGACTTTATTTACCTCTTACACCTCTTAAGTGCAATAATTCAACTCAATGCACCAAAACACAACTAAAAGCGACAAAAACGTGTCTAAAAAGTACAAAGACGCGACTAAAAGTGACAAAGACTCACTTAATTACAACAAACACAACTGAATGTGACAAAAATATGACTAAAAACTACAAAGACGCGACCAAAGGGGAAACGGCGTGAGAGCATGGATGTATTAAATGAACTGGATAAGACACGCCCCCTCTGTCTGTGGTCCCAGATTGATCAGTGGCCGTGTGAGGTACTGCAGCCTCTTGGAACCAGCCTTTTTCTATAATTGCACATTGTAATTGCAGACAGGACTGAATTATTATCGGTATTTAAATAAAATAGAAGGAAATGTTCTTTTCTACCGTTTCTAAAATCACAGAAATTACCGTTTTTATATGAAGTGACGTCACACAAACATGTGTGAGTCACGTGAACGAGCGTCGGACGTTACAAACAGAAGATCGTGGAAAGGCTCGACTAGAGACACCTGTAAGTTGTATTTTGTTTCATTTCAGGACGCTTTCACGCAGTGTCTAACATGAAGAACACAATTACAATCACACAAGCTAACGTTAACACAAAAACTTGCAGCTGCTGGTCGTTCACGTCGCTCAAAGCATCATGGGGGATTGTGGTCACGTGGCGCCCTAAAGCAAAGATGGCAGCCTCCGTATCAGGAAGTAAATGCGGAAGTAAGAAACATTTTTGGGGTCATGCACCAATGAGCTCAGGCCACAGGGATAAACAGGGCGCCATTTTGGATTCATCTTCCAGGTTTTATTATAGTTCTATGTGTGAGAGACTGAGGGACTTTTGTACAGTCGGCCTCATATTGTCATTTCACGAGGTTTTCTGGAAACTGGAAAAGACGCTTCACACTTATTATAGAACGGACTTGCAGAGAGAAAGTGTTTTGTGGCTGTAAATCTGTTTCTGATTGGCCGAGGATGGAGCCAGTAACACCTTTCGATGCGGCAGGGGTTGAGGAGTGAAATGAGACAAAAAACGAATTTTGACTTCCCCAGAAAAAAGAATTGGATCGGTCTAATTATGACTTTGTTGGAGGGCGCCAGTAAATATTTTAGGATTGTAGTCGATTAAAAAAATTCTTGGTTTATAGGTAGATAAATACATTTCAAATTGTGCTAAAATACTTCACAAATTTTATCCCGGTTTAGCAGTTTTTTAGGTTTTTTGTTTTACTTCCTGGTTGTAAATGATGACATCACACTGGGAAATTACCATAGCAACCACACTATACAGTGGGCTAAATTCCTCCAATGACACAGATCTTTTAAATTTTACAAATAAAAAATACACATGAACACCTTTTTTGTTGAATTAATGTATAAAAGGATTTTAAAAAAATAAGTAAATTATGCATAACCTTTGTCTCCCCAGTGTGATGTCATCAATTCGTTCACTTCCTGTAACTTTCTACGGATTTTTCAACTTTTCTCCCCAAACAGCGACCTGATTGAAGGAAAACTATAATTTATATTTACAGCAGGTATCAATACACCAAATAAAGTCAAAATTAGAAAATCACGAAAACCTGTCATACGCACTTTAAAGGGCCTCTGACAGGTTGGACGACTTATTTGACAAAAATGCAGTTACAATCAATGTATTTCAAATTTTGTCACGGTTTAGCATTTTTTCATTTTTTTGTTTTACTTCCTGGTTGTAAATGATGACATCACACTAGGAAATTACCATAGCAACCATCCTGTACACTGGGCCAAAATTAATTTAATGTTACAGATTTTTTTATTTTATAAATAAAAATACATATGAAAGCCTTTATTTTGTTGAATCGATGTTAAAGGATCAAAAATAATTCACTCAAGTTGTTTCTTTTGTGTAAATTATGCATAACCTTTGTCTCCCCAGTATGATGTCATCAGTTTGTTTACTTCCTGTTGTTTTCAACATATTTGTCAACTTTTCTCCACAAACGGCTGCTTGATTGGTGTAAAACTAAAATGTATATGCACAACTGGTATTAATACAGAGAATAAAGTCAAAATGAGAAAATCACAAAAACCTGTCATACGCCTTTTAAGTACAGTGCCTTTACGTTTGTGCCTCGTTACTTTCTTTCTAAATGAACGATCTGAAGGAAGCAACACGTTCACAAAAGCTGCCTCCGTGTGAGTTTGTCAGGATTTAAATCACCGCTGCCTCCGACTCGAGCGTGAAGCGAATCTGCGAACGACGCTCAGTTTAAATCCATCACCTCAGGACTCTCTCTCGCTGCATTTATCTCCCCCGGGCGAGGGGCTGCGTGAGAGCTTTTATCCCTGAATTATTCATGAAACTCGACCATGTAAAGTGTGTGTAAGATGCATTAGGTTATTTTGTTATTTTGTTCGTGGAGATTTAAACCGCTGATTCTGTACATTTGCCTGGGAAGTGCTGTTGCTGTTCACATGTTTTGTCTCCACTTCCCTCTCTGCGCAGCACGAACACGCTTTTTCCCGCAGGGTTTTTTGTGTTTTTCCGTGCCGAGACGGAGGGTTAAATGGTAAATATTTAAAGTGTTTTCTACCTGTGGCCCGTCGAGGCAGCTGTTGTTGTGATTTTGGGCACTACAAAATAAATTAATCTGAAATTAATTGAAGGTTCTCTGTGTTTTCATGTCCACGAGTTCAGAAGCGTGCACAGGGCTGATTCTGGTTTTAGCAAATCAACTTTTCTTTCAGTTTTTTTTTTCTTTCTTTTTTTAATAATATCTTTTTATTAAGATTTTTTTTTTTGCACACAACAGATAATAAAAAAAAGTAAAGTAAAAAATACTAATTGTAAATAGGAAATGTATACAATTACTAAAATAAAAACTAAAAAGAAAAAAAAAAGAAAGAATAAAAGAAAGAATAATAATGGGAAAGACAAAAAGACAAAGGGGGGTTATTTGCAAAACGTATATATTCATATATCTGTAAAAACTATTTGAGAAAAGCATCCCATGTAAAAACATTTCCATTTTTAAAGTTGGACATGCTTCATAATGTCATATGGTAGATTTTTGTAGGTATGAGCTGTTGTTTTTGTTTGTTTCCAGTTAAAGGGCCCATGACAGGTTGGACCACTCATTTACCTAAAATGTAGTTAAGATAAATATATTTCAAGTTTTGCTAAAATTCTTTACAAATGTTATCCCGGTTTTGCAGTTTTATAAGTTTTAATTTCACTTCCTGGTTGTAAAGTATGACATCACACTAGGAAATTACCATAGCAACCACACTGTAAACTGGGCCAAAACTCATCTAATGTCATCAATTATTTTACCTGACAAATAAAACTATATTTGAACTTATTTATTTCGTTAAATTGATGTTTAAATGGTCAAAAAAGTAGTTTATTTTGTGTAAATCGTGTATAAAGTTTGTCTTCCCAGTGTGATGTCATCAGTTTGTTTACTTCCTGTAATTGTCAACATATTTTTCAACTTTTCTCCACAAACAGCGACCTGATTGGTATAAAACTATTATATATATTTATAACAAGTATTATTACACTGAATAAAGTCAAAATTAGAAAATCATAAAAACCTGTCATACGCACTTTAAGTAAAATATTTCAATTCTTGCCAATAATGTTACAAACTTAACTTGGCCCCAACGCACAGCCGTGTTTTCTGCATTCACGACATTTATCTTTTGGCTGTAGTTTTTGAACTCAATAAAATAATTTAACATGTTTCTCTCCCAATATGAGCTTTGAGAACCTGGTCAAAAGTATCACACGGCTCGGTGAAGTGTGCTTTGTTGGAATTTTTGGGCAAATCATAAGTAATTTACTGTATTTTAGGGCATTTTAGAAAGTGGCACAAACTAGCGCACGATTCAAAAATATGGATGGTTGTTATTCGCAATTTAAGAATCCTTCAAAATAACAAACGGAAGACTATTAGCGCGCTTTGGTTTCAAAATGCGTAGGATACAGATTGGCAAATTTAAATTTCAAGAATTTTCAAGCCATTTTTCCCCAAAATCCAAGCATTTTCCTAACCTTGAAAACAACGTAGTGAAATCCAAGCGTTTTCAAGGATTTCAAGCACCCGAACAAACCTTGGACAAGTGGTTTAGTCAATCAGAGACACACATGGTCTGTCTGTATCAAAATAATCATGGTGCTTATGAAGAAAAAAGATAGAAAGATAGAAAAAACAGGATTTCTGCAGATTCAATGAGCGAAGCATAAAACTCTGTTCATCTGAGGCGAGAAAAGTTTGATTTCCTGTTTCCCACGCATCACAGAAATAAACAAATCATAACCAGGCTCACATCTCCGTAAAATATCGACAATCCTTAAAATATTGACAATGATTACACAAAGTATTAATTAAGTTTTTGTTTGATTTTGAGCTTTTAGAGCTTACTTTGATGACGGTCTTTGTTAAGTTTGTGTAAAGTCGTGGAAAAGACCTGTAAGGTGAGACGCTGCAGGTGAATAGAAAAAAAATCTTACATTTAAAGATATCAATTGTAAACTTCTCCAGTAGTTTATTCACATAAATGTAAGAAAAAAATGTATTACAAGTTTTTCATCATGTCATTGTATCGTCATGTATTTCAACATTTAACTCTGAATGATTTATAACAGGTTTATTCAGCCATGAAAGAATAAAAATGCCTTCTCTTATCGTGTCTTGGATTTTGTTTCTGTTTGTTGTCGCTAGCAGCAGGTAGCGTCGTGTTAGCAGTGCAGTGTGTGTTAGTGGTGTGTGTTAGCGGTGTGTGTTAGCGGTGTGTGTTAGCGGTGCATGTTGGCGGTGCAGTGTGTGTTAGCGGTGTGTGTTAGCGGTGTGTGTTAGCGGTGTGTGTTAGCGGTGTGTGTTAGCGGTGTGTGTTAGCGGTGTGTGTTAGCGGTGTGTGTTCGCGGTGTGTGTTCGCAGTGTGTGTTAGCGGTGTGTGTTCGCGGTGCGTGTTAGCAGCGCGTGTTAGCAGCGCGTGTTAGCGGTGCAGTGTGTGTTTGCAGTGTGTGTTAGCGGTGCATGTTAGCGGTGCAGTGTGTGTTAGCGGTAGCCACACCTCGTCTGCTTGGACGAACTCCATCTACTTAGATGAACTGTTCCTCATCTCCTGCTGGAGGGATCTCTCTACACTGGTGGACTGCTCCTCGTCCGCCTGGAGGAACTCTTTAAAGCCACCGCCCTCTTGAGTGGTTCTGGCTCCACAGTCCAAGTGGATGTCAGTCCTAGTTCATCTGCAGCCTGTCCGTCCGTGGGAGTAGGATCTCTCCTTCACTGTGGTTCTCCCCGAGGTTTCTACTTTTTCCCGTGGGGTTTTGTGTAGTTTTTCCTCGCCGCGAAGGAGGGTCAAAGGACAGGGGCATTCTGGGACAGTTATCTGAACTGCTTTTACCTGTGGCCCATCGAGGCAACTGTTGTTGTGATTTTGGGCATTATAAAAATAAATTGATTTGATTTGATTTGATTTAGCGGTGCATGTTAGCGGTGCAGTGTGTGTTAGCGGTGCGTTTTAGTGGTGCGTGTTAGCGGTGTGTGTTCGCGGTGCGTGTTAGCAGTGCGTGTTATTGGTGCATGTTAGCGGTGCAGTGTGTGTTAGCAGTGTGTGTTAGCGGTGCAGTGTGTATTAGGGGTGTGTGTTAGTGGTGCGTGTTAGCGGTGCGTGTTAGCGGTGCGTGTTAGCGGTGCGTGTTAGCTGTGCGTGTCAGCGGTGTGTGTTAGCGGTGCGTGTTAGCGGTGCGTGTCAGCGGTGCGTGTCAGCGGTGCGTGTCAGCGGTGCGTGTCAGCGGTGCGTGTCAGCGGTGCGTGTCAGCGGTGCGTGTCAGCGGTGCGTGTCAGCGGTGCGTGTTAGCGGTTCAGTGTGTGTTAGCGGTGCGTGATGCTGACTGGTTTTGACCCTCAGTTGTTTGTCTCGGGGTAAAAGGCAGAGGCGCAGCTGCAGAAACACGTCACGGTGGAAGTGGGTCAAGAGGTGAGAGCGAGACGGAGCAACGAGAAGGAGGAGGAGGAGGAATGAAACTTACAAATGTCAGAGGTGGAAAAAGTACTCCATTTTGTTACTTAAGGCGAGACACTACAGGCAAAACTCATTTTTTTCCATTTTCTGTTTTCTGTTCAGTTTGTTCTCTCAACATATCGACTTTCATGTGGAAACAACAAACTTGTCCAATCTGCTCCTGAAGATGTTTTATTCTTCCATTGAATCCACTTCATCCATAGATTTCTCTGGGACATTGTAACTTCAAAGGCCGTTTTCTCAAAATGAATTTTTCTCCCTCGAGACATAAAGATGAGCTTTAGATGCCGTCCCAGGTTAAGCTAACAAATTTTAGCATGCTAACAGCGCACTTCCTGCTTCTCGTAGAATAAAACAATATAAATAGAAAGTGCTGTGGTCTCATTTTCACCTGAATAGATGCTTTTACATTATATCTGCTGAAACAACTAAGGTTTTACTTTATTACATGGAAAAAAAATCAATGATTCAAATGAACATGTTGTTTTTCACGTTTCAAAACAGTAAAAATCAGGTGCAGCTCCTTTAAGAAATTACTAAAACTGCAACAATTCAAATAACAATGTCCTCTGCAACCAATAATAACACTGTCTTGTTAAGTATAAAACCGACTAACCTTGAAATGCATGTGATTCTTGTATTATTCGTATATTGTTCATATTGCAGTATCCTCTCTCTCGCTCCTGGACGTGTTAAAAATGTGCACTGACCAGAATCCTGATTAGAAAAACATGAATTGCAAATCTACATATTTTTCCAATATTGTTCAGCGCTCGTAGAAATCTAAATGCGGATTTTTGGTTATTCGTTTTGTTACTTTCCTCTTGAGAGTCTGAAAACCTCGGTAACCCCTGAGAAGCGGCACCGTGTTTTAATTAACTGTAAATGCATGAAAAACAAGATTATCTGAACCATCCTTTTAGACACAGGACTCCGGCTGCTGGTGCAATAGCAGGAGTCCCACCTTTTTCAGTTCCAGTTCCCATTTAAAGTAGCACTAAGTAACATTTTAACCTTATTAAACGTCCGTGTGGTGGTTGTAATTGTATTTTCGGGCCGTTTGAAGCCTACGCCGTCGCCCCCTGCTGTTTCTGAGCGGAAAACCAGCAGCAACTTTCCTGACACTGAAACACTGGCTCTCTTTTTTATATTTGGTGACATGAAATGTTTTTGTATGTGATTGTACTTCCTTATTTCAATAAAAAGCACAAACTCTTCATCTCACGTTAAGCAAAAAATCCCAAGTGAAATTTTCTTTTCGACACAGTGGAGCAAAATGATGGAATGAGTGGTAACTTTATGAACACCTCAATAGCAAACAGTAAAAAATATCTTACGGAAATATTGTTAAATAAGTATCAACTGCGATTATTAAAATGGTTGTGTATGATCCAAATAGTAACCAGTGCTCTAGATACAACATACTGGAGGCCGACTTCAATACAAAATAATATTAAATAATAATAATAAAATTTACAAAATCCAGAACATTTTCATTGGAAAAATGTTTTGTTTTGTGGTTGTGAGGGCTGTTTTCTTTTTATCAATGTGATTTTCATTTGTAAATCATCTGACCAGACAGCATTTAATTTGAGCTTGTTAAAATAATCAATTAAAGGTGTGTGGCTTTAAGGATAAGCCCTTTCAGGTTTCTGGCACACTCCATCACGTTTTGTGTTGTTTTGTTTCATATGGACTTCTGTTTTGTTTTGTTTTTTTGATTATGTGAAAATAAATCAAATCAAATCAAACTCTGAAAAACACTGGCTCTCTTTTTTATATTTGGTGACATGAAATGTTTTTGTATGTGATTGTTCTTCCTTATTTCAATAAAAAGGAAGGAAAAAAAAGAAAAAATAAGGGAAAAAAGCTTTTGGCGTCGTTTTACTGGGAGTGTATGTTCACAAGAGACCTGCAGGGGGCGCTCTGTCGCGGAAGTTACTGAGCTTTAATGCACGCGGGGACTAGAACCACACTCTGAGGACTTTTTAGCTCCTGTTTTGGGGCTTGTACTTTTCAGTCAGATCAGGAACCTTTTTATTTATTTATTTGTTGGTTTATTTGGTCAGGACAGTACACGTTAATGAACACGCAACGCCTTAGAGAAACTTTTCACACGCAAAAGAGAAATAAACCTGGACACAGAAGCTCGAAAAACACAATTCTTAATCAGCGAGAGTAAAATTCTGTGAAAAGCTGTGAATCATAGCGTGTTTAGTTTAATTTCATTGTCGGTCTGAGCTCTTTGTGCGTCACAGTTGAACGCACACGGTTTTGAAAAGGAG
Organism: Rhinogobius similis; assembly: GCA_019453435.1. NCBI lineage: Eukaryota > Metazoa > Chordata > Actinopteri > Gobiiformes > Gobiidae > Rhinogobius > Rhinogobius similis. The sequence goes on along the minus strand of CM033619.1, from coordinate 23,893,595 downwards.
CCGGAAGGAAGAAAAAACATTTCATAATCCTAACTAATTGAATCGATAATTGTATAATCAGTTAAACCACTTCCAGCCGCCGTCCTCAAACTAAATATGGGACAGACACTTAGTTCTTGGCCCTGACGTGTGAAAATGAGAGAAAACGCTGTTCAAATGAAGCTAAAAACATGAGCTGTTAGTATACTGTTGTATTTAGCTCCGTTGTGCAGGAAATTTAAATGTTTCGAGCTGCGTGTTTGGCCCTGGAGGGACAGACGTGACCAATTTGGATTAATTTAATGACTAAAACTATTTACATTTCAGTCATACACAATTCAGGCAAGATGCATAAAATACAGTTCATTTCATACACTATTCCATCATAAACAAGCGATTAATAAAGCAGTTCATGTTTGCATTTAGTTTAGTTTAGAATATTAAGGTGAGACGCTGCAGGTGAATAGAAAAAAATCTTAAATTTAAAGATATCGATTTGAAACTTCTCCTGTAATTTAGTCACACAAATGTAAAAAAAAATATGTATTACAAGTTTTTATATCAGGTCATGTTTTCATGTAGAAATAAGACATTTTATGCACAGAAACGGACAAAATTTGACATATTTTATTTATTATTATTGATTGATTGATTGATTGATTGGAACAGGACCATGTACAATGACATTATGCTCGGGGGCAAAGCTGATTGCACCAGATTATAGCTATGCAAGCTAATTTCCATCTGCAGTCCTGGATATTTGGGACATTTAAATTGGAAAAATGGACAGAACCAGTTTTAATTTTAATTTCATTCGGGATTTTGGATTTGCTATTTAGTTTTAGACTGAAAATTGGAAAAATTTAAACTAAAAAGTCCAATTCCGCCTATTTTTTTTACTTAAAACGTTAATAAATTGGGATTAGAATTGGATATCAACAAATCCTTCTGTACGCTCCATCAAAATCTTGTTCAGTCCCAGATTGTAACTTTTGGTGCGTGTAGGAGCTACTAAAGACTAAAGAAATCCTTGGTCGACTAAAGTATCTCTCTGTATCTGACCCAAACTGCACAAAAAAACAAACAAAAAACACACAACTGCACTGGATTTCATGCAAAAAACCAACAATTTATGCAGAACAGTACCAGGAAACAGTGTATTTATATGTTAGAGATATATTAAATTCATTCACTGATTCACTTCAAAATCTTTAGCTAACTCAATCCATATCTTCACTTTGTCCCTGTTTGTATTCTATAAATCCTTTTAATCAAAATAAAATAATTAGTCGACTAATAAAAATGTTGGTTGACTAAAACACCATCGACCGATTAATCGACCAAACGACTAAAAGACTCCAGCCCTGACTTTAAGGCTGATCTTTTGTGAAAAAAATGCATTTTAAGAAGTTACAATGTCCCAGAGAAATCTATGGATGAAGTGGATTCAATGGAAGAATAAAACATCTTTAGGAGCAGATTTTCCACTTTCCGCATGAAAGAGAAGAAACTGAGAAAAAAGCAACAGAAAAAAAGAGTTTTGTAGTGACTCGCCTTAAGTTGTACAAACAAATCCAAATCAAATCCACCACGTTCTGGAAATTGTGTAGAAACTGTTTGTTTATAACACAATCATTTAAATCTCCTTGTCCTCCACTAGAGTTAATCTATCTGGAGCACTTTCCATTTCTTTTTGTTAATGTTCTTTTAATGTTATTCGATTATGTTTTTGGTTGCAGCGTCTTGCCGTGGCGTCTGTGTTTTTCATCATTGAATGTGAGATTCTGGAAAAGGATTTGAGGATGTTTTTCCGTCATAATATTTTATTTAAAAAAAAACATTTAAAGCCAATGTTGGACAAACCAAAAAACAACTGAAACAAAGGATTTCATAACACAAAACAGAAATCAGGACTGGAAACATGGATTACACTATTGCCAAACATTACAAAGAGGCAAATCATGGATCACCATCCTCTTTAAGATTTTATGGCAGTGAAAGAGTCACAATGCCCACTAGAGGAGGAAATATTTTGAAAAAATGGGCTAAAAGAGAAATGTATTGGATTTCAACATTGAACACTATGACATCAAAGGGACTGAATGATGATTTTATCTTAAAATGTGGGTTAACTTTATTATGAGATGATTTCCACCACAATGATTGGCCCAACTCTTAATTGGGCTCCTGTCCACCTGGTAGAACTCTATAAAAGCCAGCTCACAACAAAGAACTGTAAGCGCTCTGAAGAAGGCTTTACAGCGAAACGTGTTAGCGTTTATCTTTTTGTTGTAGCCAAAAATCAATAAAAAAAGACAGTATCTCTGTCCTGATAATTGTTTTATACAAAGTTATGATGTGCAACCCTTAAAACATCTCAGACTTATAATGCAATGTGAGTGAGGTGTCTTGCCTAAGGACACAGTGACATTTCCCCCTGTGGCTCCTGGTGTCCCAGCGGTCTCCCACCCTCCAACCCAAGCACTGACCAGCTGCTTCATGCTTCTAAACAGTAAAAATCAGGTACAGCACCTTTAAAATAAAGCTGTTCAGAGAGATTATTTTGCAACAGTCGCTATGATCCTACAAACATTTCGGGCTGGCACGGCATCTACTGGCAGCAGTGAATAAATAATGCAAAGCGAAAACAAACAAAAAAACCAACAACAATTTAAGCAACGTGACCAGCACGCTAATGAACGCCTGCAGCTGTGATCATTTGAGATCAGAATAGTGTTGATACGGTGATAAAGATGGAATGTTGAGCTGGTCCCTGTGACAATCTGTTATTTTTGTGAAATCGTCGTATCGTGATTGACTGTTTGTGTCTTTAATGCAGCTGTCTGTTCAAACACACTTTTTCTCCTGTTGTTTAGCCTCTGAAGCCTCTGAGCAGACGACTTTATCTACCTCTGCACAATTAAACAAAATCGAAACAAAAAAATCTTGCTTTGATTTGAATAAAACACTGTGCAAACACTGTAGTTTGGATTTGTACAAACATGTTCTGAAAAAATCTGACAAAAAGTGCGACCAAAATCGATAAAAATGTGTTAAAAAGCGACAAAAACACCCCTACAAACAACAAATGACACAATGCACCAACACGCGAATAAAGGCAACAAAAATGTGACTAAAAATGACAACGATGCGACTAAAAGCGACAAAATTGTGTTTAAAATGTGAATTTGAACAGAATCCTATTATTAAAACATAAAGCACAAAACTAATCTTGATCACACTGCTCAGAAAAATCACAATTCGATATTTCGACAAAGGTTATGCGTAATTTGCGCAAAATAAACTACTTTTTTGACCATTTAAACATTATTCCAACAAAATAAGACGTTCAAATCTGTATTTTAATCGTCAAATTTTAAAAAACCTGTGACACTGGATGAGACACAGGTTGCTATGGCACTTTCCTACTGTGATGTCATCGTTTACAACCAGGAAGTGAATTAAAGATCTAAAAAATGCAAGAGTGTCTGGCTGCAGACCTTAATCCAGAGTCGCCAGCCCCTTAACCAAGAGGCGCCTTCACCCACAGGTCCAGAAGTACGTTGCGCAGACGAAAATAATAATAAAAAAAAGGTTACGCCGCAATATTACTTTTTACTAACCTAAGTAAGATGTTAGTAAAAATATGTTTAAAAACAATCAGAAAACATTCAAACTGAATGAAAGATCGGCAGTTTATGGAAATATTGAAAGCACTGCAAATCAAAATATTGAACATTATAATCAGAAAATAAAAAAAACAGTATTGAAAAAATTTAAAACTTGAAAGATGACATGCATTACTCATTCATCTCATTACATTCATAAAAAACAAAGCCCCTCCATCCACCACGTCTTCCACACAAACAAATACGATTTTAAAAAGCTCCAGCTCCTCCTCATGTTCTTCATCGTCAGATTCCAGTCTTATCTTTATTGACGATGGATCTATATCGACAAATTCACATTAAATTTGCGATTAACAGTAAACTTCAGCCCTAGTTTTTCATAACATGTTACTAAAAACGTCATTAACACCATATTTAAAAACACTTGATGTTATAACACAAGTTTGATTGAAACACATACAATTAGAAGTGATAACGTAAAGAGCGTGTGGTGCTGTAATATCTAAATATACACTTCACAGCACGAGACAAACTCTAATCATCACATTTTGTTAAGATTAATCAGCGGAGAGACTAATATTTAATTTAGTTTCTACCTAGTTATAAATGAACTAGACGAGGAATGATTGAATTAAAAACATAAGGTGCCGTGTGTTGATGTTGGTTATTTTTGACACATCCGGGCTCTGGTAGGGCCTCTGGGTTAAGGTCCGGGTCACGTGGGCGCCTCCTGGTTAAGGTCTGCGGAGAGGCGACTCTGGATTAAGGTCTGCAGCCACACGCCTCTCAAAAAATGGCCAAACTTTGACACAATTTGCAAGGAATTTTAGCGAAATTTAAAATATATTCATCTCAACAGTCAAGCGAATAGTCCGACCCTTTAAAAACGAGCCGCGTTTCCAGGAGAAGCAGCTACACCTTGTCACTCTGCGTCGCTATAAATAGATCCTCCTGAACCCCTTCCGTGCTTTTCGCTCAGTTCCACATGAAAACCGCACTAACGTGATCCTCGGTGACGCGCAAATAAACGTCTCCTTTCTGTAATAATCCGGTGCGGCGCGACTGTCACATCCACTGGAGTCAGACGTGCTCCCGCCTCGAACGGGAAACTCCGCGATTTTGCAACAGTTTTGAAGACGACGGTGATGAAGAGTGAAAGCAGAACAGGAAGCGCGGCTTGTCGTTTGAAGAACAATAAAATAATGTGAAACGGCTTCATGGAGTACGTGATGTTCAGGGCATAACAAACATGTTTCTGTTCCGTTTATTTGAAGAAGAATACAAAAAATGATTAGAATTTTAAAAACGGGCAGCATTTGAGGGAGAATGTTGTTTGTATATTCAAGGGTTAAGTTGAGACACTACAGACAAAACAGATTTTATAAAATGTCTTGTTTTTTGGTCAATTTTATCTCTCAACATATGGACTTTCATGTAGAAACAGTAAACGTGTCCAATCTGCTCCTAAAGATGTTTTATTCTTCCATTGAATCCACTTCATCCATAGATTTCTCTGGGACATTATAACTTCAAAGGCCGTTTTCTTAAAATGCATTTTTCTCCGTCGAGACATAAAGATCAGCCTTAAAGTAGATCCTACACCAAACTGTACAATCTGGACTCAACAAGATTTAGACCAAACACAAGGATTTGACTAAAAGGGACAAAAACATGAGTAAAAGTGACAAAAATGTGACCAAAAGCAAAAAAATGTGGCAAAAAAGTGACAAAAATGCAACTAAAAATGACAGAAATGAGACTAAAAGCGTCAAAAATGCAACAAACTCCAAACGACAGCCTTTTCTCCAAATGCATTTTTGTCCCTCGAGACATAAAGATCAGCCTTCAAGTAGATCCTGCACCAAACTGTACAATCTGGACTCAACAAGATTTTGACAAAAAGGATTTTTTGAGATCTAACTCTAAACCTGATTTATTGAAGTTTTAAGTCAAAAAAATGAGGTGAAATTTGAATTTTTTTGACAATTTTCAGTCCAATCTTGTTTACTTAATAACTAAATAAGAAATCCAAAATACTCTCAGTCCAATTTTTACTAACTAATATGTTACAAAATGAACCAAGAAGTTTAAACCTGGTTCTGTCCATTTTTCAGATTTAAATGTCCCAAATATGTGGAATTTTTGGCCATTTTTACACATAAAATGCCTTACTTCTACATGAAAACATGACATGATGAAAAACTTGTAATACATTTTTTTCTTACATTTATGTGAGTAAACTACAGCAGAAGTTTACAATTGATATCTATAAATTTAGGATTTATTCCTATTCACCTGCAGCGTCTCACCGTAACTGATTATTGTGACTTGTCGATAATAAAAAATAATCAATAGAGCTGGGTGATACGGTGATAAAAATGGAATGTTGAGCTGGTCCCTGTGACAATCTTATTTTTGTGAAATCGTCGTGTCGTGATTGACTGTTTGTGTCTTTAATGCAGCTGTCTGTTCAAACACACTTTTTCTCCTGTTGTTTAGCCTCTGAAGCCTCTGAGCAGATGACTTTATTTACCTCTTAAAGACCAGACACTTTGTTTAATGTTAATGTTGTTCAGCCCTTGCTTTGACCTGAATAAAAACTGTAGTGTGGATTTGTTCTGAAACATGTTCTCAATTTGTTCTCAAACATTTTCTGAAACAAGCGTCCAAAGCTCTACCAAAAGTAATAAAAATGTGTTCCAAAGCGACAAAAAAGCGCCGACAAACAACAAAGATGCGACTGAAAGTGACAAAAGCGCGACTAAAACGACAAAGACGTGACTAAATGTGACAAAGACGCGTTTAAATATGAAAAACACAACGGGACAAAAACACAACAAAATTTTGTTTAAAAAGAGAATATGGACAGAATCCTATTATTGTGTGTATCATATGTTAAAGTGAGTATATGGTTTTGATCGTTCTCTAATTTTGACTATTTGGTGTATTAATACCTGCTGTAAATATAAATTATAGTTTTACACAAATCGAGCAGCCGTTTGTAGAGAAAAATTCGAAAATCTGTTGAAAATTACAGGAAATAAACAAATTGATGACTAGGAAGACAAAGGTTATGTATAATTTACACAAAAGAAACCACTTTTTTGATCATTTAAACATTATTTCCACAAAATAAAGGTGTTCACGTGTGTTTTTATCTGTGAAATAAATAAAAATCTGACATTAGATGAGTTTTTTGCCCAATGAACAAGATGTTCACTTGGTAATTTCCTAGTGTGATGTCATCATTTACAACCAGGAAGTGAAATTATAAACCTAAATAAATGCTAAACTGGGATAAAAATTTGTAAAGTAATTTAACAAACTTTGAAATATATTTATCTTAATTGCATTTTAGCCACAGGAGTAGTCCAACCTGTCATGGGCACTTTAATCGAACGGTTGTTTGAAACGCGAAAGGCGGAAATTTTTACTCGATTTTACTGAAGTGAAGCCTTTGGATGATGTCCTGGTGGAGCATATTCAAAGATGAACAAGTATTTCAATCAAAAACGCACAATACACATGTTTTCTCTGTCTTTTTTGCATGATTCCTGGTTCCTTTGTCTGTCTTTTAAAATCCAATAAGTGTTGACGAAACAATAACAACCGATCGATAAACCATCAAAAAGGGAAGACGTTTTTGCGCTGGAGTTATTCACGACACAACACACAGGGCAGGGAGTTGATTTAGTGCGAGTGAAATTCCCCTGATTGGTGCCCTTTTTTTGTTTGGTCAGAACGGTCAGCTCTGCACAGTCACACAGCGGAGGGTGAAAGTGGAGCCACGGTTTCCTGAAATGATCTGAGGTTTGTGGTCGCAGCAAATATGGATTTCACATACTTTTCTCCGCCCAGCCTTCAGCCTCCACCGTCAGTGCAGACTCTGGACCGCATTTCAACATCTTGAGAAGCGGAATCCGAGAATTTAAAAAGCTGTGCTCATGTAATGGTAAACAAAGCCTTTTTTTGTTTTGTTCTTGTCGTTTAAACCTGCTCTCGAGAACCTTTGCGTTGGCGTCTCGTGTTCTAGAATTTAAAGTAATGCATCTACTGAAAGGAGACTTTATATTAGTGAGTAGGAGTTAACTGATTAGCTGATTAACGTGAGTAAACGCTTAACCGAGAGAAGAGCTCCTGCCCGGTTAAGTGGCACGTTTCGTTTTCTGTGGGGCAAGCTAGCTTTTGTTTGATTCCAAATAGTAATTCCTTCTGCTTGCTGCTGTCCATTCCTGGCGTAGATAACCACAGAGTGACATAAAGTAATGGCGCTTCTTTAGAGCAAGTTTAAAGGCACAACAACAATAGAAATGCATAATATTTTTCATTTAAAGTAAAAATATTTGGCATTTTTCATATTGTTATTAGCCTTTAAACATGCTCTTGAGTATCGCTAATTTGCCATCTCATGTTTTAAAACAAAACAAAAAAGTTTCTTATTCATCCAGTGACTTTTTGTGTCAGCCACTATGAAATGACACTTACTGAGCGCATCCAGCCAGCAGATGGTGCCAGCGCTATATACAATCTAGTGAAGTTAGCGCTGAAAAGACGTTATGATGCGGATTTGCTGCAGCAGTTATTGTGTTTAGAAGGAAAGAAATGCTAAGAAATGAGTCTGAGATTGATTTAAGGACTAAAAACAACAGAAGATTCTCAGATAAATGACGTATGAAGTCTGAAAATACGTCCCGGATCGAGGGAGTTCAGCAGGAAGTGTGTTTGACGCTCTGAGGGAGAGGATTTTCTCATAAACATTCCTCAAAACAGCGTGAATGCAACTGAATGCTACTCCAGGTGTGTTTTTGATGACGGAACATTGTTAGAACAGGGTTTAAAGCTCAATAAAGTCACTGTAGTTTAATATTTTTCATTTAAAATTCAAGATTCAGTTTCCCGCACACGTTTTAAACACACCCAGAAGCATTAACGATAGAAAGAAGAGTGAAATATGACCAAAACCAATAAAAGATTCACATGTATTTCCAGTTTGTAGAGGTTTAAACAACAGCGTTTACACAGAATAAGACGACGTTAACCCGAACAATCCCAGACACGTTTGGCGCGACTTGGACTTGGTTGCGTGTAATCCCGTGGCCTCGGCGTGTCCCGTGTCACAGGCGGAGCGTTCCCCAGCGTCCCGCCTGTTTCATTGACTTTTCGGCGGCGCTCCTCGAGTCCAGCTGCGCTCCAAACACTCCTTGACAGAGGTGAGAAGAACAAGGAGCAGAAAACCTGGCGCAGACGTCTGGACAGGCTATGAGCGAAACGCAACGGGACGGAAACCAAATCTGAAACGGGATGTAGTTGTTTTGTCTGGAACATTTCGTGATCCGGTTCCCCAGTGGTCAATCTCACAGTCAGAAAGCGGGTTTTTTAAGGCGAGACGCGACAGGCAAAGCTCAAATGTTTGTTTTTTGATCAGTTTGCTCTCGGCTTTTATGTGGAAACAAACTATTCCAATTTGCTCTTAAAAATGTTGTACTTTTCCATTCAATCCACTTCTTCCATAGATTTCTCTGGGACATTGTAGCTTCAAAGGACATTTCTTTTCCCCCGAGGGACATAAAAATCCGCCTTAAAGTAGATCCCACAAACACCAAACTGTACAATCTGGACTCAACAAGATTTTGACGAAATGTAGAGGATTTTTTTAATATCTGGGGCTGCGGTCGACTGAAGAAATTCTTGGTCGACTAAAGACCAGCCCCATCGATTAATCGACTAAAAGGGGGTGTGGCAAAAATTTATCAAAACTGTAAAGTATTTCCCTGTATCTAAACCAAACTGCACTCAAAAGAACCCAACTGTAGAAGAGTTCATGCAAAAACAACTATTTATACAGAAAAGGACAATGTATTTATACATTAAGACTCAAATATCTTCAGCGAACTCACTTCATATCTTCTCAATTTTTCCATCTAAATAATTTTATTATAATAATTTAATATAAATAAACTGATTAGTTGATTAATAAAAATAGTGGTCGACTAAGATACCATCGACTGATTAATCGACTAAACAACTAAAGGATACAGCCCTTTTAATATCTAAAGTCTAAAAATGATTTATTGAAGTTTTAAGTTAAAAAATTAGGATTTTTTGGGAAAGATTTCTAGTTTACTTAATCTAGTTTACTTAAAAACTAAATAAGAAATCCAAAATCCCCTCAGTACATTTGTAAACCTGGTTCTGTCCATTTTTCAGATTTAAATGTCCCAAATATGTGTATTTTTGGCCATTTTTTTCACATAAAATGCCTTATTTCTACATGAAAACATGACATGATGAAAAACTTGTAATACATTTTTTTCTTACATTTCTGTGAGTAAACTACAGGAGAAGTTTACAATTGATATCTTTAAATTTAAGATTTTTTCCTATTCACCTGCAGCGTCTCATGTTAAGTAACATTTTCCTCTTTGAACAACTAAATATCCAGTCGTTTTCTGTATAAAACCCACCAACCCTGTAGTTTAACGCTGTAAAACGTCTTCTGAACCACACGCAAGTCTTGTATCTGTTGAGTTTTGTTCACATTTCAGTCTTTTATCAAACTGTTTCGCACCGGGACAAAAAGTTTCATGTTAATGTGAGATAAACAGTATAAATCTAATCTCAACTAAGGCTGGACATTTTTGCGATCCTCCTCCGTTCCTCGTGCCTGTTTCCCTCATTATTTATTTGTCCGTTCGCGTCGTTGTTTACAGAGCTGCAGCTGCTCACATCTGCTCCAGAGTCAACCACCCGAGCTCTGACGGAGCACAAACAACTCAAGAGGAAACTGAAACTAAGACACAGACGCTAATTGTGCTTTTCCTCTTCTGTTTTAATGAATTCTACCGTTATCAGTCAAAGTCAATAGAGAAGTTTGTCCTTCTGCTTCTACAACTGCCCCCTTTTTTAACTTTTTAACCAATTGGTTTATTTGGAATTGTTTAATGCAGAGCTCAAGCACAACAAGGACATGAACACAAACTATACAGTGTATGAAATATCTTATCTCCTGTTATTGGTTTAGCCCTGGTTTAGTCCTGATTTGGTCCTGGTTTAGTCCTAGTTCGGTCCTAGTTTAGTTTAGCACAGGTTTAGACCTGGTTTAGTCCTGGTTTAAACCTGGTTTGGTTCTTAGACCTGGTTCAGTCCTGGTTTAGACCTGGTTTAGTCCTGGTTTAGACCTGGTTTAGTCCTCGTTCGGTCCTGGTTTAGTTTAGCACAGGTTTAGACCTGGTTTAGTCCTGTTTTAGTCCTGGTTTAGTCCTGGTTTAGTCCTGGTTTAGTCCTGGTTTAGTCCTGGTTTGGTCCTGGTTTGGTTCTTAGACTTGATTTAGTCGTGGTTTAGTTCTGGTTTAGACCTGGTTTAGTTCTGGTTTAGACCTGGTTTAGTCCTGGTTTAGACCTGGTTTAGTTCTGGTTTAGACCTGGTTTGGTCCTGGTTTAGTCCTCGTTCAGTCCTGGTTTAGTTTAGCACAGGTTTAGACCTGGTTTAGTCCTGTTTTAGTCCTGGTTTAAACCTGGTTTGGTCCTGGTTTGGTTCTTAGACTTGATTTAGTCATGGTTTAGATCTGGTTTAGTCCCGATTTAGTCCTGGTTTAGACCTGGTTTGGTCCTGGTTTGGTTCTTAGACTTGATTTAGTCGTGGTTTAGTTCTGGTTTAGACCTGGTTTAGTTCTGGTTTAGACCTGGTTTAGACCTGGTTTAGACCTCGTTCAGTCCTGGTTTAGTTAGCACAGGTTTAGACCTGGTTTAGTCCTGTTTTAGTCCTGGTTTAAACCTGGTTTGGTCCTGGTTTGGTCCTGGTTTGGTTCTTAGACCTGGTTTAGTCCTGGTTTAGTCCTGGTTTAGACCTGGTTTAGTCCTGGTTTAGACCTGGTTTAGTCCTCGTTCGGTCCTGGTTTAGTTTAGCACAGGTTTAGACCTGGTTTAGTCCTGTTTTAGTCCTGGTTTAGTCCTGGTTTAAACCTGGTTTGGTTCTTAGACCTGGTTTAGTCCTGGTTTAGACCTGGTTTAGTCCTGGTTTAGACCTGGTTTAGTCCTCGTTCGGTCCTGGTTTAGTTTAGCACAGGTTTAGACCTGGTTTAGTCCTGTTTTAGTCCTGGTTTAAACCTGGTTTGGTCCTGGTTTGGTTCTTAGACTTGATTTAGTCCTGGTTTAGACCTGGTTTAGTCCTGTTTAGTCCTGCTTTAGACCTGGTTTAGTCCTGCTTTAGACCTGGTTTAAACCTGGTTTAGTCCTGGTTAAGTCCTGGTTTAGATCTGGTTTTAATCTGGTTTAGTCCTGGTTTAATCTTTGTTGATTATTACAAATAGAAAACCTGGATTAATTACTTGTTCAATCCATTTTATACTTTTATAACTCTACATTAGAAGAAGGTTAAACATGTTACATCCAGCTTTTCTGTTTGAAACATTCATCAAATTCCGTTCTAAGAATCCAAACCAGCTCCAGTACAGTCCTCATCCTCATGTCCTTCTCAAACCGTGCGCTTTTTCTCCCGCGACATTTCAACGACTCGTGTTGCAGTTTTGGTTGAAGTGTGTGACGTTTGAGCTGGACACAGACAGATCCAAACGTGTTGAGTCTACGGCAGATAAGGCGTCCCGAGCTCGAGCGGCAGAGGGTGGTTCTCAGGGGGAACAGAAACAATAATAATAATAATAAAAACAATAATAATAATAATAATAGCGGACGTGAAGCGGCTCGAGCGCGGCCCTGGTGTTTGGACGGAGAGGTTTTATGTGAAGTTCGGAGGATAAACAGACGGATAAACAGCGCGTTGAGTAATCGCTCCGGCCTTGGCCAAGTTTTTACGCCGACACGGTTTCTTTTCTGCAGCGAGCGAGCGCCGCAGGAAGGACTCGGACTGATTAATGTGAACGCACGGCCGCGACGAACCGATGTTTAGCTGTCGGCGAGTCAAATTATTATTAATATTGTACACAGAGACTTTTAAAACACGTTATCGACCAAATAAACGTTGAAATATGAAATGATAGCGATACAGCTATTAAAGGGCGTATGGCAGGTTTTTATGATTTTCTAATTTTGACTTCATTCAATGCATTAATACTTTGTGTAAATACAAATGATAGTTTTACACCAATCAAGTCGCTGTTTGTGGAGAAAAGTTGAAAAATCTGTTGACAATTACAGGAAGTAAACAAACTGATGACATCACACTGGGGAGACAAAGGTTATGCAGAATTTACACAAAATAAACTACTTTTTTGACCCTTTAAACTTTGATTCAACAAAATAAAAGTGTTCACATGTGTTTTTCTTTGTCAAATGAACAAAATCTGTGACATTAGATGAGTTTTGGCCCAGAGTACAGTGTGGTTGCTATGGTGATTTCCTAGTGTGATGTCATACTTTACAACCAGGAAGTAAAATTTAAAACCTAAAAAACAGCTAAACTGGGGATAAAGATTTTAGTAGAAATTTGAATATATTTGTCTTAACTGCATTTTAGTTAAATGTGTATTTCAACCTGTCAGAGGCACTTTGCGATATCGATAGTATTGCGATATTTAAATACAGTTTTTCACTCAGGCTGAAACTAACAATTATTTTAGTCATCGATAATTTCTATTGTAGATTGAGACTTAGAATAAATAAATTGTGATTGAAGCTTCTAGAGAGAGAATATTTATGAGTAAAGTGTATAATTGAGGAAAATCAGAAATGGTCTATTGTTTTTTGCCATTTTACTCAAATCAAAGCCAGACATTTTGTTGTTTGTGGAAATCATTGCACTTCAAAAATTGCATTATTTTCAATTTGCTAATTGCATCTATTAAAATTGCGATTTTGTGTGGATTTGGTTTAATTGTGCAGCTCTGGCCTTTAAGAGGTAAATAAAGTCATCTGCTCAGAGGCTTCAGAGGCTAAACAACAGGAGAAAAAGAGTGTCTGAACAGACAGCTGCATTAAAGACACAAACAGTCAATCACGATACCACGATTTCACAAAAATAGCAGAAAAAAAAAATCACAAACATGGCTCTGTTTCCTTTTGTGTCCCGTTGTCATGGAGATATAAGTGCGTCGGTCAGCTGATCCCGTCACGTGGCTCACGGTGCGGCGTTTGGTCGGAATAAGGAGCGACACGAGTGAACAGGACCGACCCAAACGTGACGCAAACAGAACTAAATCCGGAGCGAGCCGGTGTGAAAACGACCGAACTGTGACAAATGCACACAATTCAACGGGAAACGTCTTAAAAGAGGACGTTTGTCATTGGATCGAGAGAGATTTTCACCCACACCAGGCCCTGACTCCCAGAATGACTAACACGGTTTCACTGTAAACAGCAGCATTACTGTGTTTCACCAAATGTATTCACCTTATTCCGCCCACTTTTACATCTTTTTGCCTCAGAAACAGAAACTTTTATTATTCAAATGAATGCAATACGTTGCCGTAGTCCTCTGTGTTTTATCATTTTTTATTTATTTATTCTATTAATTTATTTCTATTTTATGGTTTTATGAGTTTGCTTGGATTTGATTTGACTGGTTTTACAAGCGGTAAGATCAAATTGAGTTGTTATTATATACTTTTGTTGTGCAGCACTTTGGAAACAGCTCTGTTTATAAAATGTGCTACAAATAAAGTGGATTTGGATTTGAAGACCTGATTTATCCCTAATCTAGACCAGAAATTTGTCTTTTTGTTGGTCGTCAGAAAGCCACATCTTTTCTTCGGTGGTACTTGGGCTAAAAAGTGTGAGAACCAATGAACTAAAACAATGGGAAAAAGATGGCAGCCCAAGACGATTTCTGGAATAAATCGAACACAGGATTGGATAAAACTGAAATCAATCCGTCAGTGTCATGTAGTTTTGCATCGGAAGCGTCTCCAGAGTAAACTCCACGCCGTGTCGTTTGACTTCCTCTGGTTTGATGAACGTGCTTTCAGTCGGCGCTGATTACACCGCGGTTCAGACGAGGCCAGACCGGGGCCCGAAGCGCAAATTGCTCTTAATTAAGTTCACATCTCATTACTTTGTCCATTTAAACCCAGATTGGATCGAGACAAGAGTTCATGTCACTAGAACGGCAGCTATTTAGATCAGAGACAACGACGCTAGTTTACCACAAAACAAACGGTCATTGTTTAAACTGGGAGCATTTGTGATCGCTACGGAGGACAAAAGACAGTGTTTTACTTTGATTTAGCCAAAAAAAGTCAGAAATTAACCACGCAATGGACATTTATTAGCTTTAGAGTTGGGTTTCTTTGAGTTTTTTTAGCAAGAAAGCTAAATTATTGAACAAATATTAAGTTTTAGCGGCAAAATCGTTGAAAGAACATTAGATGATATTTCGTGTCTCTGAAACAGCAATCTATTTCATTGACACCACAAAAGCCAAGGACAAAAAACAATGTTTTGCTTTGATTTTGATTAGCTTTAGCGAAAAATGCAAGAAATATCAAGGACATTAACATATACTAGCTTTAGATTTGGATTTCTTAGTTTTTTTTTTTTTAGCAATAATGCAAAATAATTGAACTAACATTAAGCTTTAGCTGAAAAATCGTTGAAAAAATAACATTAGATGATATTTTGTGCCTCCGAAACAGCACACCACAAAAGCCAAGGACAAAAAACAATGTTTTACTTTGATTTTGATAAGATTCATCGAAATAATTCGAGAAGCAGCAAGGACATGGACATTTATTAGCTTTAGATTTGGATTTCTTTGGGGTTTTTTAAGCGAGAAAGCTAAATTATTGAACAAATGTTAAGTTTTAGAGGAGAAATCGTTGCAAGAAGAACATTAGATGATATTTCGTGTCTCTGAAACAGCAATCTATTTCATTGACACCACAAGAGCCAAGGACAAAAGACAATGTTTTACTTTGATTTTGATTAGCTTTAGCGAAAAATGCAAGAAATATCAAGGACATTAACATATAATAGCTTTAGATTTGGATTTCTTTGTTTTTTGCAATAATGCAAAATAATTGAACTAACATTAAGCTTTAGCTGAAAAATCGTTGAAAAAAATTACATTAGATGAGATTTTGTGCCTCCGAAACAGCAATCTATTTTATTGACACCACAAAAGCCAAGGACAAAAGACAATGTTTTACTTTGATTTTGATAAGATTCATCGAAATAATTCGAGAAGCATCAAGGACATGGACATTTATTAGCTTTAGATTTGGATTTCTTTGGGGTTTTTTAAGCGAGAAAGCTAAATTATTGAACAAATGTTAAGTTTTAGAGGAGAAATCGTTGAAAGAATAACATTTAGACAATTTTTCCTGCCTCCCAAACAGCTATTTATTTTATTCACACCACAAAAGACGCAAAAGTAATTCGTTTTTGTTTGTCTTTTTTTTTGGTGTAATTGAGTTCAGGTCACTAGAACAGCAGCTTTTTAGTTTAGACCATTGCACAACGAAGCTAGTTTACCACAAAACAAAAGGTTATTATTAAAACTCTGAGCATTTGTGTCACTACCGAGGACAAAAGACCAGTGTTTTACTTTGATTTTGATTCGATCGAGCTGAAAAATAATATATTCATTCATATATTAGGTTTGGATTTGGATTGCTTTGGATTTTTAAGCGAGAAAGCAAAAAATATTTCCTGCTTCCCAAACTTACCCCACAAAATCAAAGGACAAAGGGCAATGTTTTGCTTTGATTTTGATTAGATTTTGCTAAAAATTCAACAACTATTAAGGCCATGGACATTTATTAGATTTAGATTTGGATTTCTTTAGGGTTTTTAAGCGAAAAAGCTAAATTATTGAACAAATATTAAGTTTTAGAGCACAAATCGTTGAAAGAAGACGATTTTCATGCCTCTCAAACAGCAATTCATTCTATTTACACCACAAAATCCACAAAATTAATTTGTTTTTTGTTGTTGTTGGAATTGAGTTGAACAGCAGCTATTTAGTTTAGACTCTTGATTTTCAACCAGAGCGCCGGTGAACACTGGTGCGCCTTCAGGTGTTGCCAGGAGTGCCTTGAAAATATTTGAGTTTGAGCTAAATTCACGCATAGACTGAATATTTACCATTTTGGAGAGTTCTGAGCCGACTTCTAATCCAAAAATGGAGACCAAAACAGTCACCATTGCCAAATTTAGTGTCATGAACTACATTGGCTTCATTATATTTGAAATTTTTTTTGCTCTAAAAAGGTGCTGTTTGTTATTATTTTCAGTTGATAGAGTGACACGGAATCATTTCAACTAAAAAAGTGGGCCGTGAGTCAAAAAAGGTTGAAAAACACTGGTTTAGACTATTGCACAACAAATAGTTTACCACAAAACAAATGGTTATTATTAAAACAGTGAGCATTTGTGATCACTACCAAAGACAATGTTTTACTTTGATTAGATTTAGCGAAAAAATGTATATATTAATTCATATATTAGGTGTAAATTTGGATTTATTTTGGATTTTTTTGTGAGAAATGAAAATTAATTGAAAAAATATAGAGTAAATAGAAGTTTATATAGAGTTTTAGTGGCAAAAAATGATAAATTATATAAATTAGCAAAAAACTCGTTGCAAGAACCACATCAGACGATTTTTCCCGCCTCCCAAACAGCATTCTATTTTATTTATGCCACCAAAGCCACAGAATTAACTCCGTTTTGCTTCTCTTTTTTGTCGGAATCCACACCGAGACCCAATAATTTGCCTTTTGTTCCGCGTTTCCATTGTGGCGAACCTCGTGGGCCGCCGTAGCTCCGACCACAGTGGTGTAATCCTTCATTATAATAAGCGGCAGCAGAGAAACAGGCTGTTCAAACCCAGGAACAAACAGCACAATTAAGCCTTCTTAGCACACGCCGCCGAGGATAACGTATGAGAGCGGCTTAGGGGCATTCTTCGGTGCATTTCCACAGCAGAGAGTGCGGCCTCGCCAACCTTCTGCGCCGAAGAGGGGAGCGATTCCGTCACGAGAATCACCTCAATCGACTAATGCATTGTTTTTCAACCTTTTTTGAGTTGTGGCACACGTTTTGGGTCTAAAAGCTACCACGGCACGCCACTACAACATGACCAAATCAGACCATTTAGTTAAAAATATTGTATATAATGAAGTAAATAATGTCTGTGGCACTGTCTAGTTCTTTAAATTTGGTAATTGTGATGGTTTAGTTCTTTAAAGTTGGTAATAGTGATGGTTTTGCGTTCATTCTTTGGTGCAAATGTTGCTCAGGACACTCCAAAAAGGTAAATTAGTTCAGTAAATCCGCATTTGTGAACCTGTTAACTCAAACTGGAGATTTTCTCAAGGCGCACTAGTGTTCCCCGGCGCAGGAGGAAAATCAAGGGACTAATGCTTGGGTAAAAGGAGACTATCGATTCCCACGGCAGGACGTCCGGGTGTCAAGAAGCGGCGCGACACAAACGCTCGACTACGGACTTTTTGGAGACTAAAACGAGCGCCGCTCGGTGGAGTTTAACGTCTAGATCAGTGGTTCTCAAACTAGGGGTCGGGACCCCAAAATGGGGTCGCGAAATGATTTCCAGGGGTCCCCAGATGATGGGTAAAAATTAATACAATTGTGTAAACCAAGGTTTGACACTCTTCAAATGCAGTGGTAAATGTAGATTCCGATTTGTCAGCCGAATAAAGTCATTTTTCTAGGTCTATATTCTCTAAATAAAAGCAAACATTAGATATAAGGCTAATTTATCACTTTGTGTGTCGCCTAATTTTTGTGTTTGGGGGTCGTGAATGTGAACTATTTTTATTTTTGGGGTCGTGACTGAAAGATTTTAAGAACCACTGGTCTAGATGGCAAAAGTTGGACGTCGCATTTCACTAAAAATGTAGCGAGCGTGATTGTATTCAAGATTTGACCAAACGTTTCGCCAATTTGTCCACAATTTGTCAGTTTTCTTAATGTTTATAATGTCACTTCCTGGTTAATATGACACAGTTAGAGGTAATTCTACAACGGTTACCTAGCAACCAGATTGTAAACAACGGCCAAAAATCCACATAAATTACACAATAGTTATGATTTGACAAATGATAATACCTGATAACGCCTTTATTTTGTTGAATGAGCGTTTAAACGTTAACGGTCTCTTCGTTTTCAACGGCGCGTTGCTTTTTGATGACATCACAGAGGGATTCCGTTTCAGAACTCAGCACTGCTTCCTGTCATTTTAAACTTCTATTTTTCTAAATTTCTTCACAAACTGCAACTTCACGGATGTAAAACTATGATAAATATTGATCACAGTTGCTCTCCCATCAAACTTAGTCATAATGAGACAATCTGTTATTTTTGTGAAATCGTGGTATCGTGATTGACTGTCTCTTTGGTCATTTTGTTGTTTATGAAAGAAATTTGCCTTTGTGATTTGCGATTTTGTGTGGATTTGGTTTAATTGTGCAGCTCTGGTCTTTAAGAGGTAAATAAAGTCATCTGCTCAGAGGCTTCAGAGGCTAAACAACAGGAGAAAAAGTGTGTTTGAACAGACAGCTGCATTAAAGACACAAACAGTCAATCATGATACGACGATTTCACAAAACAGCAGATTGTCGCAGGGACCAGCTCATGATGACATTTTTATCACCGTATCACCCAGACCTAGCTCAAACCAGGACTAAACCAGGACCAAACCAAGACAAAACCAGGACAAAACCAAGACAAAACCAGGGCTAAACCAGGACCAAACCAGGAATAAACAGGACCAAACCAGGGCTAAACCAGGACCAAACCAAGACAAAACCAGGACTAAACCAGGACCAAACCAGGACCAAACCAGGACCAAACCAGGACCAAACCAGGGCTAAACCAGGACTAAACCAGGATCAAACCAAGACAAAACCAGGACTAAACCAGGACCAAACCAGGACCAAACCAGGACCAAACCAGGGCTAAACCAGGGCTAAACCAGGATCAAACCAAGACAAAACCAGGGCTAAACCAGGACCAAACCAAGACAAAACCAGGACTAAACCAGGACCAAACCAGGACCAAACCAGGGCTAAACCAGGATCAAACCAAGACAAAACCAGGGCTAAACCAGTACCAAGCCAGGACTAAACCAGGACCAAATCAAAACCAAACCAGGACCAAGCCAGGGCTAAACCAGGACTAAACCAGGACCAAACCAGGACCAAACCAGGACCAAACCAGGGCCAAACCAGGACTAAACCAGGACCAAACCAGGATTAAACCAGGGCTAAACCAGGACCAAACCAGGACTAAACCAGGACTAAACCAGAACCAAACCAGGGCCAAACCAGGACTAAACCAGGACCAAACCAGGACTAAACCAGGGTTTAACCAGAACCAAACCAGGACCAAACCAGGACTAAACCAGGACCAAACCAGGACCAAACCAGGACCAAACCAGGACCAAACCAGGACTAAACCAGGGCCAAACCAGGGCCAAACCAGGACCAAACCAGGACTAAACCAGGACTAAACCAGGGCTAAACCAGGACCAAACCAGGACTAAACCAGGACTAAACCAGGGCTAAACCAGGACCAAACCAGGACCAAACCAGGGCTAAACCAGGACCAAACCAGGGCTAAACCAGGACCAAACCAGGACTAAACCACGACAAAACCAGGACTAAACCAGGACCAAGCCAGGACTAAACCAGGACCAAACCAGGACCAAACCAGGGCCAAACCAGGACTAAACCAGGCCCAAACCAGGTCTAAACCAGGCCCAAACCAGGACTAAACCAGGGCTAAACCAGGGTGAAACCAGGGCTAAACCAGGACTAAACCAGGACCAAACCAGGACCAAACCAGGACCAAACCAGGGCTAAACCAGGACCAAACCAGGACTAAACCAGGACCAAACCAGGGCTAAACCAGGACCAAACCAGGACTAAACCAGGGCTAAACCAGGACCAAACCAGGACAAAACCAGGACCAAACCAGGGCTAAACCAGGACCAAACCAAGACAAAACCAGGCCCAAACCAAGACTAAACCAGGGCTAAACCAGGACCAAACCAGGGCTAAACCAGGGCTAAACCAGGACCAAACCAGGACTAAACCAGGACCAAACCAGGACCAAACCAGGGCTAAACCAGGACCAAACCAGGGCTAAACCAGGACCAAACCAGGACTAAACCAGGACTAAACCAGGACCAAACCAGGACCAAACCAGGGCTAAACCAGGACCAAACCAGGGCTAAAATTTATGTTGTTTTGTCTGTTTATGTAAAGCGTCTTTGAGTGTCCATAAAAAGCGCTATACAAGTTTGATGTATCATTATTATTATTATTAAACCAGGACCAAACCAGGACAGGTGTGAATCCAAACAAACCTGCCTGTTCCATTTCCCGACAGCTTGTGTTTTAGCTACAGTTACATTCTGTTGGAGCTTATCAAAGCGCTGCCCTTTTCTGTGCCTCGAGAACACAATGGACTCACAACAAGCTCAACTCACCCATGTCCCTCCGAGTCTGAGCTTCAACTGAATAAACCTGTGACACTAACGGGATTTTAAAGAAATAATGATCACAATTATTGGCCTCAATCACAAACAATGTAACGTGTATTTGAAAAGTAAGTCAATTCTGTTCTGCCGCGCAAAATCTCAAAGAGATACTTCAGGCAAAACTTTTTTTTCAATGTTTTGTTTTTTAGCCAGTTTGCTCTCTCGACACATCGACTTTCATGTGGAAACAACAAATGTGTCCAATCTGCTCCTAAAGATGTTTTATTCTTCCATTTAATCCACTTCATCCATAGATTTCTCTGGGACATTGTAACTTCAAAGGACGTTTTCTTAAAATGCATTTTTCTCCCTCGAGACATAAAGATCAGCCTTAAAGTAGATCCTACACCAAACTGTACAATCTGTACTCAACAGGATTTAGACGAAACAAACAGAAGGATTTTTTAATATCTAATTCTAAAACTGATTTATTGAAGTTTTAAGTCAAAAAAATTAGGCGAAATTTGAATTTTTAGGACAATTTCCAGTCCAATCTAGTTAAAAACTAAATAAGAAATCTTTAAAAATCCCCTCTGTATATTTTTTTGTAACTAATATTTTACAAAATAAACCAAGAAATTTAAACCCGGTTCTGTCCATTTTTTAGGTTTAAATGTCCAAATCGTGAGCTCGTCTTTGTGACAATCTGCTATTTTTGTTTTTCTGTCTTTAATGCAGCTGTCTGTTCATACACACTTCTCCTGTTGTTTAGCCTCTGAGCAGATGACTTTATTTACCTCTTAAAGGCCAGAGCTGCACAACTCAACGAAATCAACACAGAAAGTAAAAAAAAAAGCACGACTAAAAGCGATAAAAATGCGCTCAAAAGCCACCAAAACGTGCCTGACAAGAAACACAACTCAAGAGCGACAAAAACGTGGAAAAAAAACGTGACAAAAACCGACAAAGACTCATTTAAATACGACAAACACAACTGAACGTGACAAAAACTAAAAAGCAACAAAACAGAATCCTATTATTCAAACCTAAATCACAATCGCACTGGTCAGAAAAATCACAATTAGATATTTTTCTTGAATCGTGCAGCTCTGTTAAAGGCAACAGAAAAATACAAAGTGAACATGAATCGTGATAAAATCGAAATCATGATCTGGCCCCAAGAAAATCATTTTTTGTCGTATCGTCCAGCTCTACTTGACTCCAGTATCGCACTCATTTTCTAACTGTGACCCAAATAACCGTGATATAATTCTTCTTCCAGGACGTGGCGTTGCTTCATTGATTAACCTCTTTGTCGGTGATTGGGCTCCTCGGGGCCGGAGCGGGAGCCGTTCCTGTGGGTGCCTGGTCTCACATGTCGCAGGATTACAGCACAATTACGGAGCTCAGTGCTTTGTGTTTGGGATTAAGGTTTTCAGCATGAATCAGCCTCTGTGTCCCAGTGTGGGCCATTACACACGTGAACTCCACTCAGTGTCAACGCAAGGTTACCCAGGAATCCACTGCGGCGAGTCCACTGTGCAGGAAATACAGAGCCACGAGAACATGCTCTTCGTTAAAAAAGACTGAGTTTACATTAGTTTAGACTAGGGCTGGACGACAGAGTGATAAAATGTCATTATAATATCATTCTCACAATACTTAATCTGCTATTTTTGTGAAATTGACGTATCCCGATTCATTGTTTTTCTGTCTTTAATGCAGCTGTCTGTTCAAACACACTTTTTCTCCTGTTGTTTAGCCTCTGAAGCCTCTGAGCAGATGACTTTATTTACCTCTTATAGACAAGGGCTGCACAATTCAACGAAATCAACACAAAAAGCAGAAAAAAGCGTGACCAAAAGCAATAAAAATGTGCTCAAAAGCCACCAAAACACACCTGCAAACAAGAAACACAACTCAAGAGAGACAAAAACGTGGACTCATTTAAATATGACAAACACACATGAACGAGTCCACTGTTCAGACGGAAATACAGAGCCACAAGAACCTGCTCTTTGTTAAAAAAACAGAATTTACATTACTTTAGACTAGGGCTGGACGACAGAGTGATCAAAATGGAATCCTGAGCTCGTCCATTTTTGTGAAATTGGTGTATCATGATTGACAGTCTCTTTAATGCATCTGTTCAAACACACTTTTTCTCCTGTTGTTTAGCCTCTGAAGCCTCTGAACAGATGACTTTATTCACCTCTTAAAGGCCAGAGCTGCACAATTAAACCAAATCCACACAAAATCGCAATTTTAACACAAAATTAAGAAGAGAAAGCCTAATAATAAACTGCTTTCCTTTGGTAAGTTTTTTGTTTTACAAATGAAATATGGCATTAAAAGACAATAAAGAACATGGTTTTAAAACTGGAGATTCTCTTAAATAATAATTCTTCCATGAAGGTTATTGCACTCTTCAGTAGTTCTGCTGCAAAAACAATGTATTCAGTAATTCTCATGAGATTATTCTGTGGCTGTTTGCACAATCTGGAGGCATTTCAGTCACACGAGATCTGATCCCACCAGGACTAATATGAACGCATGAAATAGATCGACTCATGTTCAAGTCTGTTATGCTAGCAGCAC
Organism: Rhinogobius similis; assembly: GCA_019453435.1. Lineage (NCBI taxonomy): Eukaryota > Metazoa > Chordata > Actinopteri > Gobiiformes > Gobiidae > Rhinogobius > Rhinogobius similis. The sequence continues at coordinate 23,869,994 of CM033619.1, read as the reverse complement.
GTTTTAAGGGATTTAAGGTTGTATGAAAATTAAAATTAGGTCATTAAAAGTACAATTTTTCTTGTATGTGCAAATCAAATCTTTAGTCTTACAGTTCAAATACTGTGAATACATTCTGCTCGTGTTTAATTAAATATACCTTCATCTTATAATACATCACTCCACACTCACAGGCGATAGACTCTTCTGTAGCCACAGCTGCCCCGGGGCAGACGGACAGAAGAGAGGCCGACAATCTGACCACGACTGACACTCAAACACCACAGTAAACATGATCCTGGAGACTCAGGACAGTTTACATAAGTCTAACCCCTGAACCACTGCTGTCAAACTCAATGTAATGTAACTAATGTAAACAAATATTAGAACAGACAGAATACTTTACTGACTGTATTCTTTAACGCAAATTTGGCTTTGTTGCAGTGAGTTTTTCATAAAATGCTACTCACTGATTAACATAATTCTCCTTATTCCAGAAGTTGCCTCACGCGCCGCCGTCTTGTTTCCGTTGTAGTTCACATGGAGCAGACGAGCTCAACAGAAAATAAGTTCTACTCGACTAAAAAGACGTTTTCAGGAAATCGTTGCGTTGTGACTTGTTGTTGCTCGTGTTCATCAAACATTTTACACAAATCAATCTACTTTATGTAACATTTTAGCGGTGAGACTTTTCCCTCGTTCGTCCTTAGCTTTAATGGAGTTCTCGTCAAACGGAAGTGCGTTTACAACAAAAGTGCGGATCTGTGACAAAAAGTGGGTGAATAATAATGTGAATAGGACATGAGGAAGTCTTCTCAACTAAAATATGTTCCGTATGAAACTTTCAATTATAGAGCTACACTAATTATTAATTACATTTTTATATGATTTTGACTTTTTGTTGTTCTTAATAAACTCTGCATAAAGTCATAGAAAAGTAGTTTGATAAAATAAAACCAGTATAGGTAGTACAGTACAGTATAGTATGCGACCCCTAGTTTGCACTACCACATTTGCACATTGCACTGTCTGCCAACTGTACATTCTGTATATAGTCTCAGTCTATCTTAGTCTATTTTATTCTAATTTTATTTTATGCATGCCTTTTTTATATATTTTATTATATTTTATTCATTGTTTTATGTTGCACCTTACGCCGAATCAAGTTCCTATGTTTGTGAATTTTTGATCACCGACAACGGCAATAAACATAAACAATAAACATTCTGAGAACCACTGGTATAAGGTACAGTTTTCTGGGATCTTTTGATGCAAATTCCGCCTGCCTTTGCTCTGAATGAAGAACATATCTCTGTTTTAAACCACGGCATCAACAGCACGTCGATGTCATTACCTCGAAACAAAGGGAAAAAAACCCAAAAGTGTTTCCCTCGCACGAGCAAAGCGAGCCCGGTGACTAAGCAGGTAAGCGGTGGAGTGTATTATTATGATAAACGTGTTATAAATGTGGACACAGTGGTTTCCTGGAATATCCCTGTTGCCTGGAGACAGGTGCTGCAGGTGGAGAGCGCGAGAAACACCAGACCTCTGCAGTCCATCCGCGCACCGTCCATTTAGCGCCCGCCCGCCGCACCCAGGCCGGAGCGCTTTCATGTCGCTGACCTTTCTTTAATCCCACTCTCACCTTCACAGAATCATACGCAGCAGATCGGAGAGATGTGGGATTGTTACAGTCTAAATGACAGGTTTTTATGTTGTTGTTTTTTCTAATTATGACTCGGTTTGGTGGGAGGGCACCTGTGGTAAATGTGTGTCATAGTTTGTGAAGAGAGTTTGGAAAATGGACGTTTAAAATGGCAGGAAGTGGTAAAATGCTAAGTGCTGAAATGGTATCCCTCTGTCATGTCTCTTATAGACAAGGGCTGCACAATTCAACGAAATCGACACAAAAAGCAAAAAAAAAGCGCAACCAAAAGCGATAAAAATGCGCTCAAAAGCCACCAAAACGTGCCTGCAAACACAACTCAAGAGCGACAAAAACGTGGACTCATTTAAATATGACAAACACAACTGAAGGAGTCCACTGTTCAGACGGAAATACAGAGCCACAAGAACCTTCTCTTCGTTAAAAAAAACAGAATTTACATTATTTTAGACTAGGGCTGGACGACAGAGTGATAAAATGGAATCGTGAGCATTTTTGTGAAATGGTGGTATCGTGATTGACTGTTTGTGTCTTTAATGCAGCTGTCTGTTCAAACACACTTTTTCTCCTGTTGTTTAGCCTCCTCCAGCCTCAGGCCGGAGCGCTTTCATGTCGCTGACCTTTCTTTAATCCCACTCTCACCTTCACGGAATCGTACGCAGCAGATCGGAGAGATGTGGGATTGTTACAGTCTAAATGACAGGTTTTTATGTTGTTGTTTTTTCTAATTATGACTCGGTTTGGTGGGAGGGCACCTGTGGTAAATGTGTGTCATAGTTTTACACCCGTGAAGCAGCAGTTTGTGAAGAGAGTTTGGAAAATGGACGTTTAAAATGGCAGGAAGGGGTAAAATGGTATCCCTCTGTGATGTCATCAAAAAGCGACGTAGAATTGAAAACGAAGAGACACCTAATGCTCAACTGACACATTTTAAACGATCGTTCAAGAAAATAAAGGTGCTACCAGGTGTTATTATTTGTCAAATCATAACTATTGTGTAATTTATATGGATTTTGACCCTTGTTTTCAAAATGGTTGCTATGGTAACAGTCTAACTATGCCATGTCAGAGTCAGGACCAAACATGGACCAGAGTCGGGACTAAACATGGACCAGAGTCGGGACTAAACATGGACCAGAGTCGGGACTAAACATGGACCAGAGTCGGGACTAAACATGGACCAGAGTCAGGACTAAACATGGACCAGAGTCAGGACTAAACATGGACCAGAGTCAGGACTAAACATGGACCAGAGTCAGGACCAGAGTCAGGACTAAACATGAACCAGAGTCAGAACTAAACATGGACCAGAGTCAGGACTAAACATGGACCAGAGTCGGGACTAAAAATGGACCAGAGTCGGGACTAAAAATGGACCAGAGTCGGGACTAAACATGGACCAGAGTCGGGACTAAACATGGACCGGCCTCCTGCTGGTGCCAGAGTCAGGGCTAAACGTGGACCAGAGTCAGGACTAAACACCTCCTGCTGGTGCCAGAGTCAGGACTAAACATGGACCGCAGCCTCCTGCTGGTGCCAGAGTCAGGACTAAACATGGACCGGCCTCCTGCTGGTGCCAGAGTCGGGACTAAACATGGACCGACCTCCTGCTGGTGCCAGAGTCAGGACTAAACATGGACTAGGCCTCAACATGGACGGCCTCCTGCTGTTGCCAGAGTCAGGACTACATGGACACATGGACCGCCTCTGCTGGTGCCAGAGTCAGGACTAAACATGGACCGGCCTCCTGCTGGTGCCAGAGTCAGGACTAAACATGGGGAGTCAGCATTTCAGTTTTTTGCAGCTAAAATCTGGAACAGTCTCCCTGAAGATGTGAGACAGGCCTCACTCTGACAATGTTTAAATCCAGACTAAAAACAGTTCTCTTTAGACGTGCAAACGACTGAAAGATCTATCTGCACTCTTCTCTTTTAAAGCACTTTTTAAATGATTCTGGGTCTAAGTGTTTTGTAATTTTAATGCATTTTCCTGTTCTGTAAAGCACTTTGAATTGCCTCGTGTATGAATTGTGCTCTACAAATAAACTTGCCTCGCCATTTCTCTGTCGGACACTTTCTTTGTCCCGTTGACAGAGTGTAATCTCTTTTATTACAGACAATAAACTCAACACGCGCATCAACACTTTAGTGCATTTAACCACGTAATGTTTCCAATAATTCACCAGGAAATCTATGAGTGCCATCATTTTTAAGCTGAACTCTCGACAACATTTTAGCGTTTGGGTCACACATAACGGCTTCAGTGATGTAGACAGAGTGTTAAGAGCCTCGCCGCAATCCTTCCTGCCCTTTTCCCTCGGAGGATCGTCGCCAAAGTCGCGAAACACATTTTTACGCTCAATACGTCGTCCGTTCAGCGTCCGGCCAAATCACAAATCAGCGCCTGTTGGCAGGATCGGCAGCGGCGCCTCGACTCGGCCAAGTTTCAGACCCATAACTTACGGCGAAATCACGGCGCTCTATTTCAGTTCTGTAAACGTATTTGTGTCACGAACCGCAGCGTTTTTAGCCCCCGTCGTCCTGGGCCCGAAACGACTGCACCGCGTCTGATTCAGAGTCGGACGAAGGAGCCACGAGGACGAGCGGTGAGAGCCCAGCGGACGGGATTTAATTTTCTTCTGCCAGGATTTGTTTTGTTTCGCTTTTGGGTTTTTCTGCTTTGTCATCTCATGGTTTAGAGCAGGCATGTCCAAACTCAGGCCCGGGGGCCAAATGCAGCCCGCAGACCAATTTTTCTTGGCCCTCAGGCTTCCTGGTGAACTGGCCCACATTGTCCTGATAAGTACTATTTACAGCAAATTTCACATTTTCTACAATTCCAACCTAAATAACTAACATTTTGGTGCAATACAGACCTGATATTAAGACACTGAGACTGAATGTAGATGTGGTGGAGCTTAAAACATCAGATAAATGCAGCTTTTTTTAATGTTTCGCGGCCCTCCGCTTGGTCTATATTTCAATATGTGGTCTGGTCTAAAGCCTCTAAACCAGTGTTTTTCAACCTTATTTAAGCCGCGGCACACTTTTATGGTTGAAAATTTTCCACGGCACACCACCTACTGAAATATGAATAGCAAATCACACTATTTAGGGAAAAAAGTGTTACTTAATTTAGCAAATATTGTCCTTGCAAGTGCCACTGAGTCTGGTTCTTTAGAATTTGCAATGGTGATTGTTTTGCTTTCTTTTTCGGGTATTACACAAAACACAACAAAATAGTAATGCAATCAATTAAAATCCATGGCATCTGGCATTTTTTCAAGGCACACTAGTGTTCCCCGGCACACTGGTTGAAAATCAAGGCTCTAAAACAGGGGTGTCCAAACTTTTTCCATCGAGGGCCGCATATTGAAATATAGACCAAGCGGAGGGCCACAATCAAATCATGAAACGTTCAAAAAAGCTGCATTTATCTGATGTTTTAAGCACCACCACATCTACATTCAGTCTCAGTGCCTTAATATCAGGTCTGTGCTGCACCAAAATGTTAGTTATTTAGGTTGGAATTGTAGAAAATCTAAAATTTGCTGTGAAAAGTAGCTCTCAGGACAATGTGGGCCAGTTCAGCAGGAAGCCTAAGGGCCAAGAAAAATTGGTCTGACGGCCGCATTTGGCCCCTGGGCCTTAGTTTGGACATGCCTGCTTTAGAGGAATCATACACAGCAGATCGGAAAGATGTGGGATTGTTCAAGTCTAAATGACAGGTTTTCATGGCTTTTTTTTTTTTCTAATTATGACTCGGTTTGGTGGGAGGGCACCTGAGGTAAATGTGTGTCATAGTTTTACACCCGTGAAGCAGCAGTTTGTGAAGAGAGTTTGAAAAATGGACATTTAAAATGGCAGGAAGTGGTAAAATGCTAAGTGCTAAAATGGTATCCCTCTGTGATGTCATCAAAAAGCGACGTACAGTTGAAAACGAAGAGACACAAGCGCTCAACTGACACATTTTAAACCATCATTCAACATAATAAAGGTGTTATCAGGTGTTATTATTTGTCAAATCATAACTATTGCGTAAGTTATATGGATTTTGACCCTTGTTTTCAAAATGGTTGCTATGGTAACAGCTGTAGAGTTACCTCTATGTCATATTTGTGCTCATGTTCAACCAGGAAGTGACATTATAAACATTACAAACTGTCAAACTGGAGACAAATGGGCAAAATGTTATTACTCGAAAAGCAAATGATGGAATTTAATTTTCTTTTGCCAGGATTTGTTTTGTTTCTCTTTTGGGTTTTTCTGCTTTGTCGTCTCATGGTTTAGAGGCAAAAATAATGTGTCTACTGAAAGAAAGCACAAATTACTTTATATCTGTGAGTCATTCCCTCGTGAGGATTAGTGCTCTGTCTACCGGCAGCAGAGGGATTTACCGTGGAGAAATAAACAAAAGCTTGCCCCATGTAACAGTGTACATGACAGGTTCAACTAAACATTTCACTAAAACGTTGATTATATTTAAGATTTTACTAAACATTTTGCCCATTTGTCCACAATGACAGTTTTTGTAAAGTTTATAATGTTACTTCCTGTTTGAAAATGAGCACGAATATTATACAGAGGTAATTCTACAACTGTTACCATAGCAACCAGACTGTAAACAATGGCCAAAATCCACATAAATTAGACAATAGTTCTGATTTGACAAATAATAATCCCTGATAACACCTTTATTTTGTCAAATAATGATTAAAACTGTCTGAAAAATGTGTCCGTTTGTGTAAATTGTCTCTGTATTTACAATGTTCCGTCGCTTTTTGATGACATCACAGAGGGATTCTGTTTTAGAACTCGGCACTACTCCCTGCCAGTTTAAACTTTTAGTTTTCAAAATTTCTTCGCAAACTGCAACTTCACAAATGTAAAACCACGACGAATATGTGCCCTCGCTCTAAACTAAATCATAATTACAAAAACATGAAAACATGTCACGCTCCCTTTAATGTTGTAATGACTGTGATTTGAGGCAGAAATTGTAAGAGTGAGTCTGGGATGATTTATGGAATTAAAAACAACACAATGGACCTCAGAGCTCTACCTTTGATGTCACAAAACGGGTCAATTTAAACTGAGTGTGTTCTGAGGCTCTGAGGGAGAGGACTTATTAAGCGTGAACGAAGCTAAACACAACTCCAGGTGTGTTTTCGATGAGGGAACAATATTATAACAGGATTAAAAGAGCAAAAGGCAATTCTGCATTATATGTGTCCTTAAGGGGACATTTCACCACCCTCTTGACCCATTTCAGTAAACACTACAGAGATACAGAGCGACGGGAGGGCATCTGAGACACAGGAAAAGCGTTTAAGCGACGTTATGAACCCAATAATGGCCTCTCATCTGCTCAACTCATTTCCTTTACTGCCTTCAGCTGCCGTTAAACACCGAGGAGGAGCCTTTTGGCCGTCTGTCTGTCAGAGCGGCTCGGCTCCAAACGCGCCGCCATCGACGTCCACGGGGCAGACGGGGCAGACGAGGAGAACCCAAATTAATCACCCAGAAGTCTGCGCTGCCTTTGCGACCGCAGATGTGCTCTGAATGGAAAGAAATGTGAAAAGGATTTGGCAGAAAAGGAGCCGTCGATGTGGCGAAATGTGAGGGAAATGGTAATTGAATAGCGACTTTGTTCGGCCAAATATTGAGACAGATGTTATTGCTTTGTCTGGAATGTTCCACAGTACGGCATTAAACGTGTCTATTTTCAAGGAAGACAAGCGAGTGATGCTGTCGGGCCAAAGTACAGGTCAGATCTGTGGAGACGTTACCCTGCGTATATTATTTATTTATTCTTTATTTCATAGGGAACGACTACAATAAAAATAGATTAACATGTTATTGTTATTATTATTATTATTATTAATTTCTAGGACAGATTAACAGATCAGATTTTCAAATAAGTGTAATATTAAATGATAAATGTTAAATGAATGTCTGACTGATTCCATGGAAATCGAAAATTAAACCCATTCTTTTGAACATTATACTTGGAAATACATATGTTTTTGTCATAATGTAGACTATTTTATCCAAAGGAACAACATTTCAAGCAGAAAGAGTCAGGTTTGTGGAGATGCGAGCCCGCTCACATTAAGGACCATGTATTCTATGTTTTTCAGTGCGATGAAAACATCCAAAGTGAAAAAACAGGTTTGATTTTAGTAATTTTTCGGTTCTGGGCCGTTGCACATTTCAGAACCGGTTCAGTCATTTTCCGCTCCATTAAACGCTGGATCCTCGAGCTGAAAACTGGTCCTGACTCGGCCAGAAAGGAGAACCTGCTCCAGTGACATATTAAAGGGGCTGTACCCACTGTTCCCTCTAAGCTGCACGCGTGCGCAATTGCGCACAGCTCCCAGGGGCATCACGCAGAGAAATTCTTTGTCGCGCACAAGAGAAAACGAGAGAGAAAGAGAGCGAGAGGCGCGAGCCGCACACAGTGACGTGCACCTGAACACACCTGATCATTAACAGCACAAAGCGCCAAATCAAAGGCTCGGGGAACTAAAGTTCTACATCCCATACGCTTTTAACTGCACTTTCTTCTGGACCGACCCGCCTCGTATTCACGGAGTTTTGAGGACAAACAGCTGACAAACTAATACGTCTAGAATAGCGCAAACTACCGCAAAGATTTGCGCTCCCCATCAGGGGTGAAAGTAACGTATTACGGCCCCTTAAAACATTTGCTGGTTGTACGCTGTGCCAGCAGGCACGTAAACGAGCTCCTCCACCTGACGCACGGAAAAGTAGTCCCACTAAAATCATTGCCTCTGGAGTCAAACCATCACATTAGACGCAAACTTAATCCAGGGTCAGGCTGTGCACTTTTGGAGATTTAATCAACCCAACCCCGAACTCTCAGAACTCACACTGATAAAATTGATTTGAGTTCATTCATTTTGGATCTGACTTGTCTCCGCGCGTCTTTACGCGGCGACGTTGTGAGCGCCGTGAGCAGCGCGGCACAGACACAGACTTCAGACTCCTCTGTCTTCAGCACCAGTGAAGAATCATGAACCAATCACAGCAAACGCCACAGCGCGTCTACAAAGTTTAGCGCTTTGCACAATTTTCGCGTGGATTGATATGTAAATTAGCAGCGTGCGTAACGAGGCGTTAAGTGCTCTATGCACAGAATAATCCCAAGTGAAAACTGGAAGAATGAAAATGAATGGCCACTGACGGAAGGTTTATTTAGGCTTTGAAGACTGACTTGTTGTGTCAGAGCTACAGTAAAGTCTAATCAATGACATCCTTCAAGAATTAATTGTAAATTATCATTAGGCCTATTTGAAACATGGGTTTATGATCTAAACATGACACACAGGTTACTTTGTCCAGAGGCTTCCAGGGGAAATTTAAGCACAGATTTAAATTAATACAGAATTAAATGAATATTGCACAGAAGTGTTGCTGGATAAGAATCAATCTTTATATTAAAATGCATCAGAAAACTGTGAAAGCTTTGGAGGGAAAAAACACCATGACTCTGATTTGAACACAACTTAATGATGATATCAATTTTTTTTGTATTATTAATTCTACCTAAACCAAATTATAGCTGAGGGGCTGTGATCAGAGAGAGGAGGAGGACAGTGCTGCTCACAGAGAAACACTAATAAGATTAAGACACAAGTGATCAGCAGCATGTGAACTACACAGATTAACCCAATTGTGCCACAAGTTTTCTTATGATAAACAAAGTCTCCATTTGAATCTTGGGCAGAAGTCGCCTGCAATCATAATGTATGATTAAAGGTGCACTATGTAACTTTTGTGTGGACAGCCTGCCATTAGCTTATTGCATGATCATAAAATGTATCACTGTAACATTTGAGTTTGTTGATCTAAAACACCTCAAATCCCAGGAAATTACATCCATTTTGTTGAAAATCTTCTGGGTTACCAAAGTTACCTGCTATAAGTTTAATTCAGAATTCTATCCAGGGATGCTTCATTAATGGATGAAGGCCAACAAAGTCTTGTGAAAAGTGCCCAAAAAAGACTGTTACGGCCCTGATCTCAGGTTTAGAACAAGTGTGACCCCGATGTGGCCCCAGTGCATCTGATGTCGCTCACATGGTCCAAGGCACTGCTCAGGGAGTTTGTGTGTTTGCTCAGACGAATGAAAAATTAGAGGGAACATTGGCTGTACCTGATTTTTACTGTTTTAAAACATGAAAAACAGAGTAGTTCATGACAGGTTAGATCATGTGGCCAATTTTTAACACGTAATAAAGTAAAATCTGTGTTGACATATTGTAAAAGCATCTATTCAGGTGAAAATTGAGAGCCCAGTGCTTTCTCTGCATCTGTTTATTCACCTTATTCTGCCCCGCCCACTTTTGCCTCTTTTTATGTCTATGATCCGCACTCTTGTAGTAAAAGGACTTCAGGTTTGACGCGAACGGTGTTCACACAAACAGCGATCGAGTGAAAAGTCTCTCGCTAAAACATTATATAAAGTAGCTTGATTTGTCTAAAATGTTTAATGAACACGAGCAACATGTCACAACGCACCGATTTCCTGAGGCCTGAAAACGTCTTTTTAGTCCGAGTAGAACTTAAGTTTCTGTTGAGCTCGTCTGCCCCGCGTAAACTACAATGGAAAAAGATGGCGGCGCCCACGACAACTTCCAGAATAAGGTGAATAGAGCGGTTTATTCTACGAGAAGCAGGAAGTGCGCTGTTAGCATGCTAATGTTTGTTAGTTTTCCCAGGAGGACGGCAAAACTGGCTCTGAGACTCGTGAAAGACTCATGGAGGTGAATATTTATGATGCTGGGACTGCATTAGGAAAGTGAGCAGTGAATGTGACTGATGTGAAGACTTTAACATCAACTAGTTCTGTTTTTCACCGTAAAAATCAGGTACAGGGCCTTTAAATATGAAGCTACACGTTATAGTCAGCCGTTAAACATTGGGGAAAGCAAATCAAAGTCAGTTTTGGCTGAAACCACAACAACAACTAGGGATCAAGAGAAAAAAAACAAAATAAATGCTGTTAGCTAGTAAACAGTGCATTACTATGGCAACAGACACTCGCCCTTATTTGGTGGAAAACCGAGCTGAACCAGCACCAGCCCAGAACCAGCACCTCGGTGGAAAAGGGGTAACAGTCAAGCAGGTACATTGCACTGTCTGCCAACTGTACATTTCTGTATATAGTCTTAGTTTATCTTAGTCCATTTTATTCTTAATCTTATACATGCCTCTTTTATATATGTTATTATATTTTATTCATTGTTTTATGTTGCACCTTACGCTGAAGCAAGTTCCTACGTTTGTGAATTCTGATCACTGACAAAGGCAATAAACCGTCTTCTGATTCTAAGGTAGTGGACCCCCGATAAGAAAAGTAACATTGCAAATGGTAACAGTTTTTGAAAATGTATTAACTGTGACAAAACTATGTCTGCAAAGCTGCAATCTGTAACTTTTCCGGTTGAGGGTCCGCTATCTGCTAGTCCTTTTTTGAGTTGTGGCCCACGTTTTGGGTTTAAAAGCTACCACAGCACATCACCTACTACAAAAACATTACCAAAACAGACCATTTAGTTAAAAAATATGGCCAATTCATGTTTGTGCCACTGTCTGGTTCTTTAAATTTGGTATTAGTCATGGTTTTGTGTTATTTTTCAGTGCAGAAGTAGCTCAGGACACTCAAAAAAGACAAATTACATCCACATTTGTCAATCTGTTAACTCAACTGGACATTTTTTCAAGGCGCACCGGGCAAAACCTCAAGGCGCACAAGTGTTCCCCGGCACTGGTTGAAAATCTAACAGAACTGGTGCTAATCAACGCTGAGATATCTTTGCTTTGCCTCTCTGTAGCTTTGCCTGTTACGCCACTTTTTTTGTTTCCGTGGAGCAATATATGAAACGAAAAACAAGCCGCTGAGCTAACACAAGAATCAGAGCAGGTTTCAGAGGTTTACACGGCAGGGTTAACATGTTTTTTCGCCAGGGACACAGGGACATTTAGTTCCGTGCAGTGGACAACATTACATAACCCGTAATTACAGCCTTTGTTGATTGCGACCGTTCAAATCACTGTGGTAAATGGTCCGGTATCTTGGTTTGAAGTGATTCGAGAGCAGCAGAAATGTGGGTTTGTTCGTAGGAGCGGTTTCAGTTGGAGCCCCATTAGCAGTTTTCATTTTTTTCAGAGCGGTTTGAGTCCAATTAAACCAGCGCCGACAGAAAAGAGTGTGCAGTGGGAACGTGTGAGGAGGAGGTTTGGTGTATCGCAGAGAAAAATACAAAGAAATGCAGTGGTTAGAGATGAGTTTTGCCTATTTCGACTGATATAATAACTCGACGGCGATGCTTTTGTGGACTTTTTCCCCTCGGTGTTCGTCGCATTCTCCAACCGGTGCCTAGAGGAAAACCTGTCAGAGACGACCGCAGTGCAGCACCAGGAAACCATCTCCTCTCATGAAATAAAACCACAAAAGGACAGAAATAGCGCTTTATACTGATGCTGCAACAAACAACAAGCTTAGTAGTCGACTCGTCAAATGGAATCGAAATTTGAACGGATGCAATTAGAAAATCACAAAAGATTTAGAAATCCTATAAGCAGCAAAAACGACACAACTTAACATGGGAAAAACATGGCTAAAAGCTAAAGATGGCTAATGAAACAATAAACTTGACTGAAAGTGAGTCCAAAAGCGACTAAATGCGTCGATAAGCAACAAACCTGCAACTTCAAGTGACAAAAAAAACGCACTAAAAGCAGCAAAATCTTGACTAGAAGCAACTAAAAAGTGACTAAAAGTGACAAAAACGCAATCGAAAGCAACAAAACGTGACTAAATGTTCCTTTTTTCCCCACCGTACAGGAACAAAAATGAGACGTAAAGCAACTAAAAGCTACTAAAACATGGCTGAATGAATAAAAGTAACAATCACGTAACTAAAAATAAGCGACTATAAGCAACAAACTCGTGACTAAAAGAGTGACAAACTTGTGACTAAAAGTGACAAGTGCGCGATTAAAAGTGACAAAAATGTGACTTAATCCAACAAAACTGAGTAAATAAAAAATAATAAATGTTTAAACAGGACTCGACTTGAAACAACAAAAACGGCAAACACATGGCTAAAAGTGAAAAAAATGTGACTAAAAGCAACAAAAAGTGACTTAAAGCATCAAAAACATGACTAATGACAAAAACATATTTACAAGCATCAAAAATATGACTTGAAGCGACAAAAACGCAACTAAAAGCACCAAAAACATATCTAAAAATGGCAAAAATGCAACTTAATATGAGAAAAACGTGACGACAAGCGACAAACAGCTGTCTAGAAGTGAAAAAAATGCGACCAAAGGTGACAAAAACATGGCTAAAAATGACAAAATGTAACTAATAATGACAAGAACGCAATTATAAGTGACAAAAACGCAACTTAAAGAATCAGAATCAGATTAGCGACAAAATGCAACTAAAAGCAGCAACAAATGGCTAGCGACAAAAAAGTTACTAAAGCTGACTAATATGCGACTAATTGTGTCGATAAGCAGCAAAAACGACACGAACTACCATCATCGAAAAGACTTGGCAAAAGGCGACCAAAAAAGTGACTAATATGCATCTACAAAGGACAAAATGTATCGATAAGCAACAAAAAAGTGACTTAAAGTGACTAATATGCGACTAAAAGCGACAAGTGACAAAAACTGACTAAAAGCAGCAAAAACGTGACTAGAAGCAACAAAAAAGTGACTAAAACCTAACCAAAAGCAACAAAACGTGACTAAAAGCAACAAAACCGCGACTGAAAAGCAACAATAAACTTCAAGTGACAAAAAATGCCCTAAAAGCAACAAAAAAGTGACTAAAAGCGACAAAAACGCAACCAATAGCAACTGCGACTCAAAAGCGACAATAAATTTGACTAGAAGTGTGGTATGTGTCTGAATGAGACAAAATGCGTCGATAAGCAACAAAACTGTGACTTCAAATGATAAAAAACGCACTAAAAGCAGCAAAAACAATATCTAAAAACAATAGAAAAGTGACTAAAAGTGACAAAAACACAACCGAAAACAAAACATGACTAAAAGCAACAAAACCGTGACTGAAAAGCAACAATAAACTTCAAGTGACAAAATACGCACTAAAAGCAGCAAAAACTTGACTAGAAACAACAAAAAAGTTACAAAGTGACAAAAACGTGACTAAAAGCAACAAAACGTGACAGAAAACTGACAATAAACTTGACTAAAAGTGACTGATATGCGTGCAAATGGGACAAAATGCGTCGATAACCAACAACACTGCAACTTCAAGTGACAAAAAAAACGCACTAAAAAGCAGCATAAACATGACTAACAGCAACAAAAAGTGACTAAAAGTGACAAAAACGCAACCAAAAGCAACAAAACATGACTAAAAGCAACAAAACCGTGACTGAAAAGCAACAATAAACTTCAAGTGACAAAAAATGCCCTAAAAGCAACAAAAAAAGTGACTAAAAGTGACAAAAACGCAACCAATAGCAACAAACCGCGACTGAAAAGCGAATATAAACTTGACTAAAAGTGACCAATATGCGCGCAAATGGGACAAAATATGTCAATAAGTAACTAAACTGCGACTTAGTGACAAAACCTGACTAAAAGCAACAAAACGTGACTAAAAGTGACAAAAACGCGACCAAAAGCAACAAAATGTGACTAAAAGCAACAAAACTGCAACTGAAAGCGAAAAAAACGTGACTAAAAGCAACAGAAAAGTGACTAAAAGTGACAAAAACGTGACTAAAAGTGACAAAAATGCGACCAAAAGCAACAAAACTGCAACTGAAAGTGACAAAAACGTGACTAAAAGCAACAGAAGAGTGACTAAAAGCAACAGGAAAGTGACTAAAAGTGACAAAAACGCAACCAAAAGCAACAAAATGTGACTAAAAGCAACAAAACTGCAACTGAAAGCGAGACAAAAACGTGACTAAAAGTGACAAAAACGCAACCAAAAGCAACAAAATGTGACTAAAAGCAACAAAACTGCAACTGAAAGCGACAAAAACGTGACTAAAAGCAACAGAAAAGTGACTAAAAGTGACAAAAACGTGACTAAAAGTGACAAAAACGCAACCAAAAGCAACAAAATGTGACTAAGAGCAACAAAACTGCAACTGAAAGCGACAAAAACGTGACTAAAAGCAACAGAAAAGTGACTAAAAGTGACAAAAACGTGACTAAAAGTGACAAAAACGCAACCAAAAGCAACAAAATGTGACTAAGAGCAACAAAACTGCAACTGAAAGCGACAAAAACGTGACTAAAAGCAACAGAAAAGTGACTAAAAGTGACAAAAAACGCGACCAAAAGCAACAGAAACGTGACTAAACTGTCCCTTTCTTCCCGCTGTACGTTGCTGTGGCTCATTGTGGTCTGTAAACACGGCTGGTTCTCCGGGGATCCTGCTTCAGACGCTGCACCTCGGCTCGGCGCGCAACACGTCTGAAGTGACAGACGGCGCGCTCTCTGTTCACACAGAGCGGGAGCTTTTCCCTCCAAACGCCAAACCACTCCGCGGCGTCTTCTCCTCGAGCCTCTCACATCACCAGGTTGTGCTCGCGACATTCTAGATATGAATAATAATAATAAAAGGTACTGGAAATGATTGCGATACGGCTATTAAGATCTGCGATATGGATATTATTGTGATATTTAAATATGCTTTTTGACTAAGGTTTAAACTAAACATTATTTTAGTTGTCAACAATTATTTCTATTGTAGATTGACTTGGAATAAACTAACATTTTAAACCAAATAAATGTTGAAATATTGTGAATGAAGCTTCTAGAGAGAGAATATTTATAATTGAGGATAATCAATAATGGTCTATTCTTTTTTGCCATTTTTCTTGAATAATGTCACTGTATTTGTTATAAAAGTGTTTAAGTTTGTGTTTTAGAGTCTGTTTAGTCCAAAGAACGACGACCATCATCAAAATACGGCTGACATTATTGTTTAATGTCGACTTCACGATTATTCGACTAATTGTTGGAGCTCTATTTTTGATCCAGTAATGTCTGTTATATTAAAATAAAAACCAACAAATACAAAACCGAGGCTAAATTAGTTTGAAAAAAGCTAGATTTTATTCATGATTTTCCCTTTTTACTGTTTTCATTTTAAAAACAGAACATTTCTATCAGATGAAGACTTTGGTGATACATTGTGATGTATTGTGCATAATAATGATTTCAGAAAGGAGAGGACAAAAACGCAACCAAAAGCAACAAAACGTGACAGAAAAGCAACAATAATCTTGACTAAAAGTGACTGATATGCGTGCAAATGGGACAAAATGCATCGATAAGCAACAAAACTGCGACTTCAAGTGACAAAAAAACGCACTATAAGCAACAAAACGTGACTAAAAGTGACAAAAACGCAACCGAAAGCAACAAAAACGTGACTAAAACGTCCCTTTCTTCCCGCTGTACGTTCCTGTGGCTCGTTTGGGCTAAAAACGTGACTAGAAGCAACAAAAAAGTGACTAAAAGTGTCTAAAACCTAACCAAAACCTGACTAAAAGCAACAAAACGTGACTAAAAGTGACAAAAACGCAACCGAAAGCAACAAAAACATGACTAAAACGTCCCTTTCTTCCCGCTGTACGTTCCTGTGGCTCGTTTGGGCTAAAAACGTGACTAAAAGCAACAAAAAAGTGACTAAAAGTGTCTAAAACCTAACCAAAACCTGACTAAAAGCAACAAAACGTGACTAAAAGCGACAAAAAAGTGACTAAAATCTAACAAAACCGCGACTGAAAAGCAACAATAAACTTCAAGTGACAAAAAATGCCCATAAAATAATTTAGTTTGAAACAGTTAGATTTCATTCATGACTTTCCCTTTTCAATGTTTTCATTTTAAAAACAGAACATTTCTATCAGATGAAGACTTTGGTGATACATTTTGTTTGTTGGGATATCGTTATTGCGTCAGACAATATTGCGATATCGATACTTTTGCGATGTACTGTGCATAATAATGATTTCAGAAAGGAGAGAGCGGCGATTCAGGTTGTACAGACAATCCTCACATGTTGCACTTCATTACTGTCAAGGATTGGGTCGACAAATGTTCCGTATTAAAGCCGTATTAAAACCTGATTTTCACACTATAAAACCCGAAGTGTGTATTCAAATCTGTCAAACTCGTTCCTAATTCTCACACATTGTTATTATTCACATTCATTTTGAGGCACTCGCATGGCTTTAGAACAGCTTTTTCCACACAGCAAAGTGAAACCGGGGTGGTCCGCCCAAGCACAGCCAATCAGAGCGCAGCTTTTGACAGGAAGTTGACAGGAAAAGCTTTATCATTAAGCTAACTTACAAATGCACTGTTTCTTGCTAACTTTTCTGTATGAATTGTTATTTTTAGCATGAATTCCTGCAGTTGTGGTTATTTTTGAGTGCAGTTTGTGTCAGATACAGAGAGATACGTCATAGTTTTGCCTTGACACACCCCCTTTGAGTCGATTAATCGGTCGATAAGGCAGGTCTTTATTTCTTTAGTCGATTACAGCCCTGGTAGACGTGCCGTTCGATTCTCATGCTTTCAACCACTTAGCAACGTGGCTAGTCCGGTATGGTTTGAAGGACTCTGGCGGGATTGTCATGTATGTTCCCTAGAGCCGTTAGCATTAGCCCGCAAAACAACAAGTTCTGAATAATCCAGAGTGTGTCAGCTGGTACTAACTAAGGCTGTAGTCGACTAAAGACCTGCCCTATCAACCAATTAATCAACAAAAAGGGGCTGTGTCAAGACAAAACTATGACGTATCTCTTTGTATCTGACCCAAACTGCACCAAAAAAACACAACTGCACTGGAAAAAAATAACAATTTGTACAGAAACGTACCAGGAAACAGTGTATTTATATGTATTTCAATTGGATTAAACTCATGATTCACTCCAAGCTCTTTAGCAAACTCACTACACATCTATAGCTTCACTTTTTCACCGTTTTGTCATATAAATAATTTTAATCTAAAAATAATTAGTCGACTAATAAAAATCTTGGTTGACTAAAACATGATCGACTGATTAATCCACTGGTTCTCAAACTAGCGGTCGGGAGCCCCAATGGGGGTCGCGAAATGATTTCCAGGGGTCCCCAGATGATGGGAAAACTGATACAATAGTCTTAAACAAGGCTTGAAACCTTCAAATGCAGTTGTAGCACACAAGGTGCTATCTGTATCCTTTTGTATAGTATTTGGTTACCTTTACCACTATGGAAGGGAGGATAGGCCAGATCAGAAGATTGTAGGTGCGTAGGAGCCCAAGAGGTGAGTAACAACATAGGACAAGGACAACAGTGGTAGACAGAATGCTTTTGCATTAAAGAATATTATGAGTGGAGATCTTTTCTTGATTGCACGTCTGCAGCTGTCAACTTCGATCCGA
Source organism: Rhinogobius similis (assembly GCA_019453435.1). Taxonomy (NCBI): domain Eukaryota; kingdom Metazoa; phylum Chordata; class Actinopteri; order Gobiiformes; family Gobiidae; genus Rhinogobius; species Rhinogobius similis. Next base: position 23,851,881 of record CM033619.1, on the reverse strand, counting down.
TTAAAAAAAAAAACCTGACCTAAAGAAAAGGCCAGAATAAAGTAGCTTAAAACAATCTACTATATGACTATATTACTATCACTACTGTTAACATTACTTTCTCAAAATAAAACATGTTGTACAACAATAAAGTTCAAAATACTCACAATTACATAACTACCATATGAATAAACCAAATAAACTATCTTACATGTGGTAATTAAGTAATAATACCAGTTCAATTTTTTACAGTGCATAGTCAATATACCTTTAAAATAACACCAAATAGCTTTAAAGTGCATTTTAAATACACATAGGCTTTTATTTAAATTATCTGTATCAAAATGATAGCAAAGTGAAAATAATTTGCACTCGACATTCATATGTAAATTTTTTACAGTGCTCTGAGCCAGTTGCACCACAGAAAAACAAACATGTACTTCTAGCACTAAAATAACACTTTTTAACAACCAAATTACCACATTGTACATCGCACCTTTAAGATACATTGAGGATATGATAAAACAACCCCATTGTTAATCGTTATGGCCTCTAAAAAGGGCTTTTTCGTCGTAAAATGGCTAGCGGAGATTAGCACAGATGCTAGCGCCGATTAGCGTGCTATGCTAGCGCCGATACATTGTTTATGGGACTCACCAAAGCAGGGCAGCATGTGCTAACAAGGCTACGGGGTTTCCCAGGCCTCCGTGAGCTGTCGGCACTCAGCAACTCCAATATCTTAAGAGTTTAACAAATGTTTTGTCACCAACATGAACAGCTAAGATGGTTGGGGAAGTTTTATCACTGGTTTGTGCTCACCAACCTCTGAAATTGTAAGGAAGAATGCAGATATCACCACGTTAGAGATCACAACACACGAGCAAGATCTCTGGTCAGTGTCTGATGTGAGACTGAGCAGCGCATGCGCAGTACTCAGGGCGTAACCTTGACCTTATTGGCTAATACCATTAAGACTGCACTGTGATTGGTTGCTCGGTGTGTCAAACAAAAATACATTATTGACGTTTTTTAACATTTTTATCGCTATTTACAACATTTTAATCAACTTATTTATGAACTTAATATTTAAATGGTTTTAGTCAATATTTATTCCCAATGTGCTTTTAACCAAGTGTTATGAATATTCATGTTGTTTTTACCTGTTTTTAACACTGGGTTACAGCGGTGAATGTAGATTCCTATTCGTCGGCCTATTAAAGTCATTTTTCTAGGTCTTTATTCTCAAAATAAAATCAAACATTAGATAAAAGGATAATTTATCACTTTGCGTGTCGCCTATTTTTTGTGTTTGGGGGTCGCGAATGTGAATTAATTTTATTTTTGGGGTCGCGACTGAAAAAGTTTGAGACCCACTGGATTAATCGACTAAAAGACCATGGCCCTCACGTTTACTTATTTATATGTTTATGCATCAACACTACCGTAACGCTAACTGTAGCTAACAATAGCTAACATCGCAGCGCACTTCCTGTTTCTCAGAGAATAAAAGGCTCAATCATTACATGTAGACGGCACAGTTACAAGTCTAATTTTGACAGTAATAGCTGCGTTTACAATAAGTTGTATATGTAGTGGGGCAAAACGGATTTGACTTTATTACATGAAAGAAAATCAGGTTCAAACGCTTTAATCTCAAGGTTTAAAGTCTTTTCAAGTGACGACAACGATGCCTTTGTGACTGAAAAATGCCACTAGGGAGGTCAAGATTGTCAGAATAATCCATAATCATGTTTATTCAGGTCAAAATAAAACGTAAAAAATAATAATTACGACTATTTTAGAAGCAACATTTTGTCTTTTTAATTCAGTCCAAACATGTATCTAATTGTAAAGCACTTTTTTCTTGCATTAACTTCTTTATTTTGTCATTCAGAAGAGTTCATGAAGCTGGTATTTGAGTGTTAGACAATGAATGAAAGAAAGCGATGAAAGAAAATTAAAGATTTAGCTTGTGTTTGGTCATGATCTCAGTAATCATGAACGATCGTTTGATTGTGGTGTTTTTCCTCACAACATCTCTGAATGTCACAATGGCACTTTTCTTTGCCTCGACAGTAAAAAACAATAATTATTTCACCTCGGTTCATTTGTGGCGACAGAGAAGACGTCGAACTTCTCTCAAAGTGGAAGCTTTCACCTCGAAACAACAACATTATCCAATCTGCTCCTGAAGAGGTTTTATTGTTTCATTGAATCCACTTCATCCATAGATTTCTCTGGGACATTGTAACTTGACAAAACGTGGTTGTAAGTGACAAAAATGTGGAAAAAACAGAACAAAATGACAAAAATGCGGCAATAAGTGACGAAATCGCGACAATAAGTGACGAAAATGTGACTAAAAGTGACAAAAATGCAATTAAAAGTGACAAAAACAAAAGAAAGTGATGGAAACGCAACAATAAGTGACAAAAACGCGACTAAAAGTGACAAAAACGTGACAAAAATGGAAAAAAGTGACGAAATCGCAACAATAAGTGACCAAAACGACGTGAGCTCAGCATAAACAACGGCCTTCAAGGCGAGGCGTATCGCACTCTTTCATGTCAGATACAATCCGCGGGCGGCAATCAAGAAACCAGAAAAGTGCCAAAACATGACTAGGAGCGACAAGAATGAGACTAAAATGCAGTGGAAAATGACAAAATGTGTCTATAAGTGACAAAAAAAATGTGAGTAAAAGTGACAAAAATGTGACAAAAAACGGAAGAAAGTGACGAAAATGTGACAATAAGTGACGAAAATGTGACAATAAGTGACAAAAACGTGACTAAAAGTGACAAAAATGCGATTAAAAGTGACAAAAATGTGATTAAAAACAAAAAAAGTGATGAAAACGCAACAATAAGTGACAAAAACGTGACTAAAAGTGACAAAAACGTGACAAAAATGGAAAAAAGTGACGAAATCGCAACAATAAGTGACCAAAATTGAAATTTAGTCTGTTAATCTGCCGATAAGGTCTATATATTTATCAGTCGATAAAGTGTGGCTAAAATATATGAAAACGATACATGTCTCCGTATATCTGACCCAAACTGCACTCAAAAGCCCACAACTGCACAAAACTTCATGCAAAAACAACTATTTATACAGAAAAGTACTTGTAAACAGTGATTTATTTGTTGTAAATCAGACTAAACTCACGATTCACTCCAAAATCTACACATTTTTGCTGTTTTCGCCATATAATCTGTTAAATCTAAATCAAATAATTAGTTGACTATGACGCCATCGACCAATTAATCGACTAAACGACTAAAGAACTACAGCCGTACATTTCTCCTAAATAAGATAATCCCCTTTGTATTTTATTTTTAATCTAGTTTATGAACAAAACAAAGCAAGACATTCAAACCAGGTTCTTATCTATATATTTTTTAAATTTCTATATGAAAACATGACATGATGAAACACTTGTAATAGATTTTTTGGTTACGCTTTACGGAAGAAAGTGACAAATGCACGACAATAAGTGACAAAAACGTGACAAGAACGCTACTAAAAGTGAGAAAAATGTGATTAAAAGTGAGAAAAATGTGATTAAAAGTGACAAAAAAGTGGAAAAAAAGGAATAAAGTGACAAAAATGCGGCAATAAGTGACGAAAACGCAACAAGTTACAATAATGTGAGTAAAAGTGACAAAAACGTGACAAAAAAAACAAGAAAGTGACAAATGCACGACAATAAGTGACAAAAACATGACAAGAACGCAACTAAAAGTGAGAAAAATGTGATTAAAAGTGACAAAAACGTGACAAAAACGTGGAAAAAACGGAATAAAGTGACAAAAATTTGGCAATAAGTGACGAAAACGCAACAAGTGACAAAATTGTGACTAAATGAGTGAAAAAAATGTGAGCTTTAGATTAAGGTTCCTTAGTAAACCATTTATAAAGCATTAATAATCACTTGTCATGTGTTTGTGAGCACTTTTAAGGCATTCACGAGCGTTTATTAGCTTGATAAATGAACACAATCTAATTAGCAGCTTGTTCATTTTCTGTGCATGCGGTTTATTAACACAAACATGTTTTAGTTAACGGATTATAAACATGTATAAGGTTTTATTAAGTGCAAAAACAAACTAACAACTAGTGCTTAATAACTAACACCTTATAAATAATTTACTAAGGAACCTTAATCTAAAGCATTACAGATTTTTCTTACATTTGTGTCATTAAACTACAAATGTTTGAAATGCTTATCTTCAAATATATGATTTTTTTCTCTGTGTTTCGTCTTAAAACACACATTTTACAACAGAATACTTTCCCACCTCAATTTTAAACTATAAACTCCTTAAATTATAACGACTTTACATGAACCTAACTTCTTTTTCAGGAACCAAAACTTCAAAGTGGAACGATACTTTGGCCAAAGACGTGATCTGTGGCTGCACTTTTTCTTACATTCGAGACTTTCTTGGACACATTTTTGGACACGTTTTAAAGCCAGGATGTCTGCTATTTTGCGAAAACAAAAACCTAGACCGGGGTGAATTCTTTAACACTAGCACGCGCCGAGTGAGACTGTAAAAGAGGGATAATGGTTTCCAGAAGCGGCTCCAGTCGAGAGGCGCAAGAACAAGGTCAGGGGCGCGATCCCGACGTGAGCTCAGCGTAAACACCGGCCCTCAAGGCGAAGCGTATCGCGCTTTTTCAGATACAATCCGTGGGCGTCAAACCAGAGTGTGCCAAAACATGACTACGAGAGACAAGAATGAGACTAAAATGTAGCGGAAAATGACAAAATGTGTGATTAAAAGTGACAAAAATGTGATTAAAAGTGACAAAAATGCGATTAAAAAACGGAATAAAGTGACAAAAATGCAGCAATAAGTGACGAAAACGCAACAAGTGACAAAAACGTGACAAAACAAGTGACAAAAAACGTGAGTAAAAGTGACCAAAACATGACAAAAAACAAAAGAAAGTGACGAATGCGCGACAATAAGTGACAAAAACGTGACATAATTGACAAAAACGTGATATAATTGACAAAAACGTGACAATAAGTGACAAAAATACGATTAAAAGTGACAAAAACATGACAAAAACATGACAAAAATGGAAGAAAGTGACAAAATTGCGGCAATAAGTGATAAAAATGCAACAAGTGACAAAAACAAGACAATAAGTGACAAAAGCGTGACTAAAAGTGACAAACATGTGATTAAATGTGACAAAAACATGACAAAAATGGAAGAAAGTGACAAAAATGCGATTAAAAGTAACAAAAATGCAATTAAAAGAGTCAAAAGCGTGATAAAAACGGAAGAGTGATGAAATTGCGAAAATAAGCGACAAAAATGCGACAATAAGTGACAAAAACATGACTGAAAGTGACAAAAACGTGGAAAAAACGGAATAAAGTGACAAAAATGCGGCAATAAGTGACGAAAACGCAACATGTAACAAAAATGTGACTAAATGAGTGACAAAAATGTGAGTAAAAGTGACAAAAATGTGACAAAAAAACGGAAGTGACAAATGCACGACAATAAGTGACAAAAAAGTGACAAGAACGCAACTAAAAGAGAGAAAAATGTGATTAAAAGTGAGAAAAATGTGATAAAAAATGACAAAAACGTGGAAAAAACGGAATAAAGTGACAAAAATGCGGCAATAAGTGACGAAAACGCAACAAGTGACAAAAATGTGACTAAATGACTGACAAAAATGTGAGTAAAAGTGACAAAAACGTGACAAAAAAACGGAAGAAAGTGACAAATGCACGACAATAAGTGACAAAAAACGTGACAAGAACGCAACTAAAAGTGAGTAAATGAGTGAGTAAAGGTGACAAAAATGCGGGAAAAAGTGACGACAGTGTGACAATAAGTGACAAAAACACGAAAAGTCTCGCCGCTAAAATGTTACATAAAGTAGATTGATTTGTGTAAAATGTTTAATGAACACGAGCAACAACAAGTCACAACGCAACGATTTCCTGGTCAGTCTGAAAACGTCTTTTTAGTCGAGTAGAACTTATTTTCTGTTGAGCTCGTCTGCTCCATGTGAACTACAACGGAAACAAGACGGCGGCGCGTACGGCAACTTCAGGAATAAGGTGAATACTTTTCTGGATAAATAGTTGTTGTTTTTTTGCATAAACTCCTGTGCTTGTGTTTTGAGTTCAGGTTGGGTCAGATAAACGGAGATACTTCATCATTTTGAGAGATTTTCTACTCGATTTACAGGTCTTTAGTCGACTACAGCCTTATTTATTCAGCACATTTCAGCCTTTATTTGGTTGATAATGTATTAAAAAGTCTCAATCTACACAGAATGAATCATCAGCCTCAGCCCACTGTCTGTCAGGACGATTGGCGGAGAGCTTTTAACATATTTAACACGTTCAAAAGGCTTTCTTAAAGTATCTTCGGCGCGTGTGGGTTTTCCGATCGCTCAGTCAGCGCCGCGCTGTTGTGACACGGCTCTCCTTTTCAATTAGCCGCGGTGTGATTGACGATCGGACAGCCGTGTATTATCGTGTCACGGCGAGAGCGACACGAGAGCGCGCCGTTATTTCAGGAATCGCGAACGTCAGGGCGACACCTACGCTGCGCCGGGATTGCACTCCGTGATGCAATTTCGGCAACAACAAAGAACTTTTAGACTACAAAGGGGCGCGCTGAAGCCTGATTTCCCTCCAAAAAGTAAAAAATGACGTTAAGCTGTTAGAACTTATAAGCCCTTTAAAATTTGTACACAAAGACGTTTTAAATTCAAGAATGGAGGCAAAAGTGAAGTGAAACTGGGATTTAACCTCAGAAAATCCCAAAATATGAAAAACTGGGACACTTGTGACACATGTGAGCCGCTTTAAAGACGTTTACTCTTGTATTTTATTTGATTTTTTCATTTTATAGAAGATTACGATGAGTTTTTTTTAGCTTTAACTGGACAAACACTGACAGAAATGATGAACTCACAATAATTTTTCGTTGTATCCACAGATATATCACATACTTTACCATAAATTATACTTTTTATGAATCTCGAATACAATTTTAAAACTAGAAAATAGTATGTTGTCCATCGTTTGTAATGGAAGAGCAAACTAGCTGACATTTCTACTCTGGATATCCTAATTTTTTAATTTTTTCCGTCACATAAAACTATAAGTGTTTAGATCTGATGTGAGCGAATTATTGAAAATGAATTACAGTCGGCTTCATTTTCTCTTCCATTTCAGAATTTTGATGACACAGCATTTTAAAGGGTCCATTAGGCTTGTCACAATAATTAAAATATCGATTAATCAGTCAAAAAGTGAAAGATGAACAATATTTTTGGCTAAATTTGTCCTGTACACGTCTTAATGTGTGGTAAACTTTTTATTATTTGTACTTTTTTGTAGAAGATTGAATTAAAACTCATAGACAATGAAATGAAATGTTTTGTTGTGCTATTTGTGTCGGGTTTAAAGTCCAGCTTAGACGACACGTTTCAGTTTCAGTTAAAATGTAGATTATATTCAAGATTTTACAAAAAAAAAGAATAAAACTAACCTATTTGTCCCCAGTTTGTCAGTTAGTTTTCATAAAGTTTATGATGCCACTCCCTGCTTGAACATGAGCAGCAAATATGACACAGTTAGAGGTAATTCCACAGCGGTTACCTAGCAACCAGACTGTAAACAACGGCCAAAATCCGTATAACTCACACTCTAGTTATGTTTTGACATTAATAATATCTAATAACGTCTTTATTCTGTTAAATTATGGTTCAAACTGTTCGAAAAACGCGTCAGTCGTCTGTAAATTGTCTCTGTATTTTCAAAACTTGACAAAAAACGGACGAAAGTGACAAAAATGTGGGAAAAAGTGACAAAAACGTGACAATAATTGACAAAAACATGAAAAGTCTCGTCGCTAAAATGTTACATAAAGTAGATTGATTTGTGTAAAATGTTTAATGAACACGAGCAACAACAAGTCACAACGCACCGATTTCCTGAGGCCTGGTTGAACATGAGCAGCAAATATGACACAGTTAGAGGTATTTCCACAACGGTTACCATAGCAACCAGACTGTAAACAACGGCCAAAACTCACACTCTAGTTATGTTTTGACATGAATAATATCTAATAACACCTTTATTCTGTTAAATTATGGTTCAAACTGTTCGAAAAACGTGTCAGTCGTCTGTAAATTGTCTCTGTATTTTCAATGGTGCGTCGCTTTCTGATGACATCACAGAGGGACTCGGTTTGAGGACTCGGCACGACTTCCTGTGACTTTCAACGTTTATTTCTCAAGTTTTACTGACAAACTGCAACTGCACGGATGTAAAACTGTGATAAATATTTACCACGGGTGCCCTCCCACCAGACACACAAGAGTCCGTCACACGCACTTTAAACCGGTCCGTACATCTTTAATCGCAATTATTTCCTTTTTTTTTTTATAAGCGATGGCCTTCAAAATGTCTTGGCAGGTCACAGATAAGATACGCTTTACAATTTTGATAAAACAAAACACAGAACTTATGATTTACCCATTCAATTTTATCTTAACAAAACTGTCACTTTCTGTAATATGGAAAATCTTTTTATTACTGTTATTTTTTAAAACTCTTTGTGTTATTTATTCACCTGTTAAAGGGCCTCTGACTGGTTGAATTACTCGTTTCACTATAATGCAGTTAAGATAAATATATTTCGATTTCTACTAAAATCTTTACACATTTTAGCGCAGTTTAGCGATTCTTTTACGTTTTTAATTTTACTTCCTGGTTGTAAATGATGACATCACACTAGGAAATTTCCATAGCAACCACACTGTACACTGGGCCAAAACTCATCTCATGTCAGAGATTTTGTTCATTTGACAAAGAGAAACGCACATGAACGCCTTTATTTTGTCGAATCAGTGTTTAAAGGGTAAAAAAAGTAGTTTCTTTTGTGTAAATTATGTCTAACCCCAGTGTGATGTCATCAATTTGTTTACTTTGACACAGTTAGAGGTATAAGAAATGTCTGCATATACTGTGTTCATCACTTGTACTTCCCTGTCTGTCTTACTGCTCAGAAATCTGGGGAAATGCCTGTAAAACATACTTGGATCCAATAATCAAACGACAAAAAAGGGCACTAAGAATAATTAATAAAGCAGGATTTTGTGATCTACTAATGAACTCTTTTTAAAATCAAAAATATTACAATTTATGGACATAGTTAAGTTAAAAATGTTGGAGATTTTGTTTGGTGCTGGGAGTAAGGACCTTCCCATAGGCGTTCAATCTTCCTTTAAATTACGAAATCGTGGCTATAACCTCAGAGGTCGACTTCGGTTTGAATAAAGCAAGAACTAATGTTTGGCAAAGATGTGTGACTGTTTTAGGAATCAAAGTTTGGAATGAGCTCAGAGATGAATTTAAGTTAATTAACAGTCTGTCAAAATAAAAATAAAAACTCTGAAAAATGAAATGATTAATACATATAAACTATTGTTATAAATTAAAAGATTTATAAGAGAGAGTAGAATTCTAAGTTTAAGATAAAACGTAGTGGAATTTTCTTTTTTAATGTCTGTATTGTTGACTTTGTATAATATTCAGGATGGGCTTATATAAGAAATTTGCTTCAGCCCAATCCTTTTAGTTCCAAACAGATGTATTTTTTTCTCTATTGTATATAATTTTGTTTGTTATATGGACAGCCAAATAAACTCATTCATTCATTCACTTTTCTCCACAAATAGCGACCTGATTGGTGTAAAACTATAATTTATATTTAAAAGAGGTATTAATACTTGGAATTAAGTCCAACAGACATTTATCACGATTCATGTTCACTTTGTATTTCTCTATTGTCTTTAACAGAGCTGCACAATAGAAAATATCTAATTGTGATTTTTCTGACCAGTGCAATTATGATTAGATTTATGATTTATGTTTTAATAATAGGATTCCAAATTCACATTTTAAACACAATTTTGTTGCGTTTTTGTCCCGTTCAGTTGTGTTTTTCATATTTAAACACGTGTCTTTGTTGTTTGTCGGCGCGTTTTTTAGAACGCATTTTTATCGCTTTTGGTCGCACTTTTGTGGCTTATATGTGTTTATACAAATCCAAACGACAGTGTTAGCAGTTTTTATTCAAATCAAAGCAAGACATTTTGTTGTTTGTGGAAGAAATTATTGCACTTAAAAAATTGCAGCTTTTGTGATTTTGTAATTGTGCAGCTCTGGCCTTTAAGAGGTGAATAAAGTCATCTGCTCAGAGGCTTCAGAGGCTAAACAACAGGAGAAAAAGTGTGTTTGAACAGACAGCTGCATTAAAGACACAAACAGTCAATCACGATACCACAATGTCACAAAAAAATCAGATTGTCACAGGGACCAGCTCAACATTCCATTTTTATCGTCCAGACCTACGAACATCGCCGTTTCTTTTTCTGACGGAGCCTTTACCTTCTCTGTTGAGCAGCTCCATCATGTTTTTCTCACTTTTAGTCATGATTTTGTCACTTTCAGGCTCGTTTTTGTTGCTTTAAGTTACGTTTTTGTCACTTTTAATTATGTTTTTGTCACGTTTTTGATCTTTTTAGTCCCATTTTAGTTACTTTTAATCACGTTTTGGTGCATTGTGTCACATTTTTGTTGCTTTTGAACGCATTTTTATCACTTTTGGATGTGCTTTTGTCGCTTGTTTCAGAACATGTTTGTACAAATCCAAACTACAGCGTTAGCAGTTTTTTATTCAAATCAAAGACGTTTGTTGTTTGTGGAAAAAATGATTGCACTTCACAAACTGCAGTCTTTGTGATTTGCTAATTGCGTCCATTAAAATTGCGATTTTGTGTGGATTTGGTTTAATTGTGCTGCTCTGGTATTTAAGAGGTAAATAAAGTCATCTGTTCAGAGGCTTCAGAGGCTAAACAGAGGCTTCAAATATGCAGTGGTTAAACCACTTTTGAAAAAGCCTAATCTAGACCCCGACATACTGGCAAACTATAGACCTATTTCTAATCTGCCCTTTGTCTCTAAAATCCTTGAAAGAATTGTGATTAAACAGCTTTGTCGCCACCTGCAGGACAATAATTTATTTGAAGTTTTTCAGTCAGGGTTCCGTGCATACCACAGCACTGAAACTGCACTAGTTAAAGTCACAAATGATCTGTTATTAGCTGCTGATGATGGACAGGTCTCAATCCTGGTTCTGTTGGACCTCAGCGCAGCGTTTGACACCATCGATCACAACATTCTACTGCAGAGGTTAGAATGTGATGTAGGTGTCAGTGGAACCGCCCTTAGCTGGTTTAAATCCTATCTATCTGATAGGTACCAGTTTGTTAATGTAAACCAGAGATCTTCCCCATGTTCTAAAGTAACCTACGGTGTGCCGTGAGGGTTCAGTACTGTCCAGTTCTGTTCACTTTATATGCTGCCCTTAGGTATGATCATCAGAAAGCATGGCATTAACTTCCACTGCTATGCAGATGACACTCAACTGTATTTATCAATGAAACCTGATCAGACGATCAAGTAGACAGACTTAGTGCCTGCGTTGAAAGACATAAAAACTTGGATGACTCTTAATTATCTGCTCCTTAACCCTGAAAAACCGAGGTCATTCTGCTGGGCCCTAAGCAATCTGCGAGACTCTTATCTGACCAGATAGTTTCTCTGGACAATATCACTGTAGCCCCCAGCTCTACTGTAAGAAACCTTGGGGTCCTATTTGACCAAGATCTCTCTCTGCTCAAAGCACATATAAATCAAGCCTGTAAAACAGCCTACTTTCATTTGCGTAACATAACCAAAATTAGAAAAATCCTGCCCAGAGATGATGCCTAAAAACTCATCCATGCATTTGTCACATCCAGATTAGACTATTGTAACGCCCTGCTTATAGCAGGTCCTAAAAAGCTCTATAAGAAGCTTTCAACTGGTTCAAAATGCAGCAGCAAGATTATTAACAGGTACTAGAAAAAGAGATCATATTTCACCAGTGTTAGAGTCTCTTCACTGGCTTCCTGTTGAGTTTAGAATCAAATTTAAAATCCTCCTCCTGACTTATAAAGCTTTAAACAATATGGCCCCATCCTACTCTCAAAGATGCAATAGTAGCGCATCATCCAAACAGAGCTCTTCGTTCTCAAAATGCTGGACTATTGTTAGTCCCTCAGAGTCTCTAAAAGCACAGTAGGAGGTCGAGCATTTAGCTACCAAGCTCCTGTGTTATGGAACCAGCTCCCTGTTCATGTAAAAGAGGCCGACACAGTCTCTACATTTAAGACCAGGCTCAAAACGTTCCTCTTTGAAATAGCTTATGGTCAGGCCAGTTAGGAACAGAAATAAAAACCTACAGTTTTAGCTACGCTGCCCTTGGAGCAATTCTGCTGGGGGAAGTATGGCAGCTTGAACACTATCCTCTGGTTCTTCCTACTTTACCTATCAACAATATTTAATATTACTTCAACTGTAGTCTGTTCATTGCTGTTCACATGTCTTCTCTCCACTTCCCCCGGGAGTGGAGACTGTTTCAGACACTGCGGCGGCTGCTCCAGTGACGACCCCCCCACCCCCACCTGTCTGGACGATCTATGCGCCACCCGCCTGGACAGCTTGCTTAGTCACACCTCGTCTTCCAGGACTCACTCCTTCTACTTTAGATGAACTGTTCCTCATCTCCTGCTGGAGGGATCTCTACACTGGTGGACTGCTCCTCGTCCGCCTGGAGGAACTCTTTAAAGCCACCTCCCTCTTGAGTGGTTCTGGCTCCACAGTCCAAGTGGATCTGCAGCCTGTCCGTCCGTGGGAGTAGGATCTCTCCTTCACTGTGGTTCTCCCCGAGGTTTCTACTTTTTCCCATGGGGTTTTTTGTAGTTTTTCCTCGCCGCGAAGGAGGGTCAAAGGACAGGGGCATTCTGGGACAGTTATCTGAACTGCTTTTACCTGTGGCCCATCGAGGCAACTGTTGTTGTGATTTTGGGCATTATAAAAATAAATTGATTTGATTTGATTTGATTTGATTTAAACAACAGGAGAAAAAGTGTGTTTGAACAGACAGCTGCATTAAAGACACAAACAGTCAATCACGACACGACGATTTCACAAAATCAACAGATTATCACAGGGACGTTTCCATTTTTATCACCCAACACTATCCAGAGATCCACCCCTTTAACAGATACACACAGAATTTCACAATATCTCTCCTGAATTTCCTTTTATAAACATCTCCGTTCCTCTAAATTCATATTGGCCATCTCTGAATTTGAACATATTCTGTTTTTCTTTTAATCTTAAACATGATTTTCAGGGTGTGTGGCTCTACTAAATCATAAAATGTCAACGTTTGAAGGTTTATGGATAACGCATTAGTCGGTTCATTATAAGTTATTAAGAATGTGATCGCTCTTATTGGCTTTTTGTTGCAGGTAAAGATTGGTTTTGTATTTGTCTGTATTGTATTGCCTCAGACCTCATTAGAGTAAGTTTTAAAGGGAATTACTACCGAGTTATACATAATAGGAAGGGTATTTTTATTTAATGCACGTCTACATTTAGATATACTTGCTAATACTTTTGATAATTTGCTTCTTGTGTTAATTATGTGTGATTTCCAATTTAAATTAAGGTCAATAGTTGCATTTAAGAACTTATTTTCCTAGACTCGGCTAGTTTTCAATTTCAATAAGACACCAGACTGTCGTTTTCAACACAAAATAACAGCACTTTTTATGTCACAATGTGGTCTTATTCTGATTAAGAACGACACAATATAAAATGTTAGAACGATTTTGTGATCGTTCACGACTGTTCTCGCTGTGTTTCCCGATTATAGCTTTAAGAAATCAAACTTTCTGAATGAAAATAAATAAAAAATAGTGATATCGTCACATTAACAGATAAAAAAAAAAGTACTTTAAGTGTTGTTTGACTTTATTGGAGTAAAGATTAAACTGAAAATACTCATTGTCGCTGCCTATGATTGACGCAATTATTATTTTTTCACTGTCTTCTTTTTCTTTACGGTTAGACTTTGCAAATTACTGATTTTAATGGCGTAATACATACTTTAAAGGTTTAATATACAATTTTAAAGACGTAATATGCAACTTTAAAGGTGTAATATGCAATTTTAAAGGTTTAATATGCAACTTTAAAGGTGTAATATGCAACTTTAAAGGTTTAATATGCAACTTTAAAGGTGTAATATGCAACTTTAAAGGTTTAATATGCAACTTTAAAGGTGTAATATGCAACTTTAAATGTTTAATATGCAACTTTAAAGGTGTAATATGCAACTTTAAAGGTGTAATAGGCAACTTTTGGTTCTCACAATTGTATTATGACCTAAATAATTACATACCGAATCATTTTGAGTTCCCTACTTCTGATAAAACTCCTAATCATTCCAAAACTGTTCAGAAAAGAGCAGATTTTGTCCAGTTTTAGTATCAATTAGTATCTCATTTCCGATCACATTACCTGAAAACTCTTTAATTTAGTTCCTTTTCGGGTTTAATCTTGACTTAGCGCCACTGGACCTGGAATAATCTTGAACTGCGTCGATTATTTTGGTTCAATGAGACGTTTCCAACACAAATAACAGCAGCGTGACATACGAGAAACCGATTTCCAACAATTACCAAGTTATGCACGTGAACGCCAAAACGTGCGTAAAACCAAACGGTGCAGGAGCCGCTGTTGTGAGACGCGCTGGCCCCGTACGTGTTACAGTTGTGCGTGCGTGCGTGCGTGCTCCGCCGCCGCTGTGACATTGCAATATTCACATGTGGCACATTTCAGACAGACAAAAGAGCGCTCTAATTGCCCTCGCAGCGCCTTCGGATTCCCTGCCTCCGCGTCGCTCCGGAGCAGACTTTTTTTCCACGAGCGCAGGCAGGACTTATTATCGCGATGACTGCAAACATCACGCTGTGTTTTTGTTGTGCTCGTGCGGTGCGTTCGCTTACCGCCGTCGATAGCGGAGGCTGCGGGGTCGACTACTTCCAAACTGTGCAACAATCCAAACACGAGCAATCCGGCCGCCAGCATGTTGCAGACGCGACGGGGTGGTTTTTCTCTCACGAAGATGCGGGAAAATTCGTCATCAATCGCGTCTTTATCCCGGGCTCCGCTGTCCAAAGCCGTGGGTTTCGGGCGACGTGTTTAAAAAGCCAGACGAAGATGCGCAGAGTCACGCAAAAAAAAAAAAAAGAAAAAAAAAAAAAAAAGGAAAAACGCTGTCCAGTGCTTCCTCACGCTCCGGTGTCAAGACGAAGAAGAAGAAGGAGCCAAACCGCGCAGAGGAATCCCGTCCCGCACCGCACGCGTTCCGTCTCGGTGCCTGGCGGCGGCTTCGGATGCGCGCTCCAGCCTCAACGCCACAAAGGCTCGCGTGTAGCGGGGACGGCGCCGAGGCTACGGGAGCGACGTGACGCTGCTGCTGGCGCCACGGTGCATGCACGGGGGGCTTCTCGGTTCCGCTCGCGCCGGCTGGAGGAGAAGGGGCGGGGGGTGCGCGGTGTGTGGCGTGTCCGTGCTGACCGCTGGGCGCCGGGAGAGTGGAGCAGCGCGCACCAGTGCCGCTCTCTCTGACACTGAGAGCTCCGTGACGTGGGCGCAGCGGCGGCGGCTCGGGCTCGCCCCCTTTTCGCCCTCCTCCCGCGTGCCCGCCCCCCCCTCCGGACCTGCGCGGGCGTCGTGACCCCCGTGGCTCCGGCGTGACCCTGAGGTGGTGCTCGGAGCAGATTGCGTTCTTTACCCTTGAACTCGTTGACCCCGGTGACCCTTCAGACCTGAGCCAGATCGTTCTCTCTCGTCAAATGTAGACTTTAATCATGAATCTGAAACTACACTGCAAAAAGGGATTATCTAACTTAGTTAAATTTACTTGAATTAAGCAAATTAATCTTAAAAGTCCAATTTTAAGATTTTTTCACTTGACAGGACTACATCAAATTGACATTATTTGACTGGTTTTAAGTAAACTTGATAAGGAAAATAATCTTATTCCACTGGCAGATAATTTCACTTAAATTAGGGTAAAAAGATCTTATTTTGAGTTTATTTTTCTTATTTTTTGATAGGCCTTTTTTGCAGTGTATATCTTAGCCATTTTTATTATTTTAGCTCACTGATGGGTAATATGGGCAAAATTAATATCTCGTTTTTTTTTTTTTTATGCTGGTGAAAGAAAACCCTGCAGCAAAAGTGCACGAAGCTTAGTCCCGTCTCAAACTCTCACTGTGTGTTTGAGATAAGTCTATGGTAAATATGTCAACAAGCAGCTCAAGTGAGGCATCTTTTTTTTTTCACAAGTGCATATCTTTTTGGGAAGCCGCAAAATATTCCCAGGATATTTGAAACTTTGATTTTTTTTACAAATGTCTCCCATTTGCAAATGTGAAGTTTTTGATTTGTGTCAAACTCTAATCAGTTGTTGAACTCTCTGCACTGGACCTACGTGAAAGAATCTGATTTGGTGTTAGCGCCCCCTGCTGTCCAAGGCAACATTTTATATGATGAGGACAAAAAAGCTTTTGATACAGAATTGAAATCTTGATACAATTAAAAAAGTCAAAGAGACTCACGTAGAGCTGTATCCTTCAGACATTTAGTCGATCAATCAGTCGATGGTGTCTTAATTCAGTGGTTCTTAAACTTTTTCAGTCGTGACCCCAAAAATATCAATAGTTCACATTCACGACCCCCAAACACAAAAAACAGGCGACAAGCAAAGTGATAAATTAGCCTCATATCTAATGTTTGACTTTATTTTGAGAATATAGAGCTAGAAAAATGACTTTATTCGGCCGACAAATAGGAATCTACATTTACCACTGCATTTGAAGGGGGTCAGGCCTTGTTTAACACTATAGTATCAATTTTTCCTCATCATCTGGGGACCCCAGGAAATCATTTCACGACCCCCATTGGGATCCCGACCCCTAGTTTGAGAACCACTGTCTTAGTCGACCGACATTTTTATTAGTCGACTAATTATTTTAATTAGATAAAAAGGATTTCTGTGGCAAAAACCAGAACATATGGCATGACGAGTGCAGGCCATACTTTGTCAAAGCCCAGTCCTGTCAGATCTTGGATGATAAGGTCAGGCCTGGTCAGTGCTGGGACACCAGGAGCCACAGGGGGGCGCTGGAGGGGGACATGTGGCTGTGTCTTTAAGCAAGACACTTCACCCACATTGCCTAGTATGAAAGTGGTGTGTGTGAATGTTTGTGGTGGTGGGAGGGGCCGATGACGCACATTGGCAGCTGCACTTCAGTCAGTCCGTCCCAGGGCAGCTGTGGCTACAACAGTAGTTTACCTCCATCAAGTGTGGAGTGAATGAATAAAGACATGTGAAGAGACTTTGAGTGTACAAAAATGCTGTGTAAGTTGAATGCGTTATTATTATTGTCTCTTTTCTGTACAAAAAAAAAAAAAATGCATAATTTTTTGTGCAGTTGTCTTTTGAATTCATTTTGTTTTTCTTTTTTTTGCCACATCCTCTTTTAGTCGACTAATCGGTCGACAGGGCATGTCTTTAGTCGATTACAGCCCTAGACTTCTTACACGGCTCTGACGCCATGACACAAACCCACCATTTTATTCCAACAGAAACCTCCCTCAGTCTCTGACATTGCTGCTTGGAAAATCCAGAACATCCCTCTGTATTTTTATTCAGATCAATATCAATCACTGTGTAATTTCTCCGAGTTCAGATGTGGGTCCTCTCTCCTGTTTGTCCACGTGAGAAGGGTTAATCTATTTTCTAAATCTTCACATATTCCGTCTCATGTTCATGACCCAAAATCGTTCTTGCCGAAACCTTCAGACACCAATTTCCACAGAATCCTGACTCTCTCCTGCTCTAATCAAACAGTATAGACTCAAGCCCCGCCTCCTCGTCTCAAATCAATATCACCACAAAACTATCCACATCCCTCAGAGCCTCCTCACTTCCTCCCATCGAACCAAACACTGCCTTAATCACTGCTTCACTGCATTATTTGAAATGCCCCAAAATGTCATCTCTGTTTCCCACAAACATCAGCGGTGGAAAGTAACAAAGAACAAAAGTAAAAGTACTGTACTTAGGCAAAAAATGTAGGTATTTGTACTTTACGATTTACGATTTTTACAGTGGATACTTTTTACTTTTACTTCACTACATTTCAGACCAAATATCTGTACTTTTCGCTCCACGACGTTTCTTTAATTGACCTGAAAAGTATAAAGTACTTTACATTTTTGTCTGGATTATTCTGAGACTTTGTAAATTACTGATTTTAATGGCGTAATACATACTTTAAAGGTTTAATATACAATTTTAAAGGAGTAATATGCAATTTTAAAGGTGTAATATGCTACTTTAAAGGTGTAATATGCAACTTTAAAGGTTTAATATGCAACTTTAAAGGTGTAATATGCAACTTTAAAGGTTTAATATGCAACTTTAAAGGTTTAATATGCAACTTTAAAGGTGTAATATGCAACTTTAAAGGTTTAATATGCAACTTTAAAGGTGTAATATGCAACTTTCAAGGTGTAATAGGCAACTTTTGGTTCTCACGATTGTATTGTGACCTAAATAATCACGTACCGAATCATTTTGAGTTCCCTACTTCTGATAAAACTCCTAATCATTCCAAAACTGTTCAGAAAAGAGCAGATTTTGTCCAGTTTTAGTATCAATTAGTATCTAATTTCCGATCACATTATCTGAAAACTCTGTAATTTGATTCCTTTTCGGGTTTAATCTTGATTTAGCGCCACTGGACCTGGAATAATCTTGAACGATTTGCGATTGATTTGCGGCCCTCCGCTTGGTCTATATTTCAATATGTGGCCCTCGATGGAAAAAGTTTGGACACCCCTGGTTTAAGGCATTTTTAAAAGAAAAAGCAGCATAATTCAGTTTGCCTCTAAATATAAAATGTGTTGAACCGACAGCATATTGTTATGTTCCATCTCTGAGCTGGAACTGACCAACCTTTAGGATAGAAGTCGACCATTTCTAAGCCGCGGTCGCCCCGAATACTCCTTTATTATACATTTATTATATTGTGTGCGCCAAACTCCATTTATTTCTAAAGGAGACTTAAGGCTTTTGTTCACGGTGGCTGGAAAGGCGTTTGGTGCCACATCTTTCGAGGGAAAAGAATAATTTATGTTTCAGAGAAAGAAAGCGAACACTTCAAGAATCCACACTCCATTAAATTTCAATAGAGCCGCCTTTTCACACAAAACACACCGAGAGAAGCGTTATCATTGTAGCCGAATGTTCCCATCGCTTCATTCTTTAGTCGTCCTCCAGGCCTGGGCCGTCCACACGCTCCTGATCCAGGGCCCAGTGTAGAGACGTGTTCAAACTGGGGTCATGGACGAGGGACGCGCAGGTCCTGGAGAGGCACAGGTCCTAGTAACAAAGGTCCTGGAGAGGCGCAGGTCCTGGAGAGGCACAGGTCCTAGTAACAAAGGTCCTGGAGAGGCGCAGGTCCTGGAGACGGGCAGGTCCTGGAGAGACGCAGGTCCTGGAGAGGCGCAGGTCCTGGACACGCGCAGGTCCTGGAGAGACGCAGGTCCTGGAGACGGGCAGGTCCTGGAGAGGTGCAGGTCCTGGAGAGGCGCAGGTCCTGGAGACGCACCTATAGGTCCTTGAGATGTACAGGTCCTGGAGACGCACTTATAGGTCCTTGAGATGTACATGTCCTGGAGATGCACAGGTCCTGGCGACGCTGAAGATGCACAGGTCCTGGAGACGCACAGGTCCTGGAGACTCACAGGTCCTGGAGACGCACCTATAGGTCCTTGAGATGTACAGGTCCTGGAGACGCACAGGTCCTGGAGACGCATCTATAGGTCCTGGAGACACACAGGTCCTGGAGACGCACCTATAGGTCCTTGAGACGCACAGGTCCTTGAGACGCACAGGTCCTGGAGACACACAGGTCCTGGAGACGCACAGGTCCTGGAGATACACAGGTCCTGGAGATGCACAGGTCCTGGAGACGCACAGGTCCTGGAGACACACAGGTCCTTGAGACACACAGGTCCTGGAGACACGCAGGTCCTGGAGATGCACAGGTCCTGGAGACGCTGAAGATGCACACGTCCTGGAGAGGCAAAGGTCCTAGAGACACACAGATCCCGTAGACGCACAGATCCCGTAGACGCACAGGAGTCTATGGAGTTTGGCTCCACTTTAGCCGCTATAACTGCTAGCCGCGATTAGCTTCATTTGGCTGGAGGCAAAAGCTGTGGGTGACATCACACTCCGGATGTCCAGTGAGTTTGATACGGTAAATGATTTGTCCCCAGTTTGACTGTTTTTTAAGTTTATAATATTACTTCCTGGTTAAGCACAAATTTGACTGTTACCTAGCAACCAGACTGTAAACAAGGGCCAAAATCAATATAAATTACACAATAGTTATGATTGGACAAATAATAATACCTGATGACACCTTTACTTGGTTGAATGGTCGTTTAAACCAGGGCTATTCAACTTAAGGCCTGGGGGCCAAATGAGGCCCTCTAAGGGTTATGATCTGGCCCACAACCATCTTCTAAAAATATAGAAAAGATTGTCTCTCTTGTTGATTTAGTCATGGTTTACTCCTGTTTAGACCTGCTTTAGACCCGCTTTAGTCTCGTTTTAGTCCCACTTCAGTCCCGGTTTAGACACAGTTTAGGAAATACTGGTTTAGTCTTTAGTTTGCAGATGTTGCAGAAGCCGTTTGTGTTACTGTTGGACATGTTTCTGGCCCCGAGGACAGAAACATCTGAAAAATTCGAAATAAAGTTGAACAGCCCTGATTTAAACTGTCAGAGAAACATATCAGTTGAGTGTTTGTCTCTCAAACTAAGTCACAACATGAGAACCTTCACATGGACTTTAATTTGGGCCATTTTAGCAGGAAGCCAAATGGTCAACAAAAATTGCTCTGAGGGCCGCATTTAGCCCTCGGGCCACAGTTTGGACACCTGCTCTAGGTCTTCTGTTTCCTTCAGCTCTAAACTCCACATCCTTCTTCATATTTTCCACTCTGGCTCCTCTTCTCAGGCCCAAACCAGCACAATCTAATCACTAAAACAGCCCGAAAAGTCCTCGTATTTTAACCGTAAATGTTTCAGTATTTCTCAGCAAGCGACAGAATATCACAAGTCACATTTTGTTATGAAAGAAAACCCAGATGTTGAAATGCAGTGGTTGCGGCGTGAGCGTGAAGGGCTGCGCTGCACTGCCCTCTGGTGGGTCTGAGGTGCCGGTGTTGACTCTGGACAATGGGATCTTTGTGACAGAAATGTTTACTTTTGCGCTCTGTGAAGGAAACGGACTGGCCCTGGTCAGTCTTATCTGTCAAACTGTGTCTGGAGTTACTGGACTGGACAGTTTTAGGTTCACAGGTTTAATTATTGCAAGGTAAATATTTGAAATAGACAAAAACGAACGAGGCAAAGCGAGAAATGTAATGGTCAGGGATCACACAAACTAGGGCTGGACGATTCTTAGCACGGTTTTCTTGGGGCCAGATCATGATTTCAGTTTTGTTCACTTTGTATTTTTCTGTTGCCTTTAATAGAGCTGCACCATTTAAGAAAAATAACTGTGATTTTTCTGTCCAGTGCGATTGTGATTAGATTTGTGATTCTGTTCAAATCTGTCACATTTTAAACACAATTTTGTCACGTTCAGTTGTGTTTGTCATATTTAAACGCGTCTTTGTAACTTTTATGACGTAGTTTTGTCGCGTTTTGGTGCATTGAGTCGCGTTTGTTGATTGTGGGTGCGTTTTTGTCACTTTTGAACTCATTTTTATTTCTTTTTCAGAACATGTTTGTGACACCGGGGACTTTTCAGAGCAGCAAAGGTGGAAGCAGGTTGTCTGGGTGATACGGAAACAAATGATCATGATTTCCTTGGGGCCAGATCATGATTTCGATTTTATCACGATTCATGTTCACTTTGTATTTTTCTCTTGTCTATAATAAAGCAGCACGGTTTAGGGAAAATATGATTTTTCTGACCAGTGTGATTGTGATTAGGTCTGAGATTTGTGTTTTAACAATAGGATTCAGTTCAAATTAACCTTTTAAACACAATTTTGTCGCTTTTTAGTCGCGTTTTTGTTGCATTGATTCACGTTGTTTGTAGAATTGTTTTTGTTGCTTTTGAATGCGTTTTTTTATCGCTTTTGGTCACGATATTGTCACTTGTTTCTGAACACGTTTGTACAAATGTAAACTACAGTGTTTGCAGTTTTTATTCAAATCAAAGAAAGACATTTTATTGTTTGTGGAAGAAATTATTGCAGTCTTTGTGATTTGCTAATTGCATCCATTAAAATTGTGATTTTGTGTGGATTTGGTTTAATTGTGCAGCTCTGGTCTTTAAGAGGTAAATAAAGTCATCTGCTCAGAGGCTTCAGAGGCTAAACAACAGGAGAAAAAGTGTGTTTGAACAGACGGCTGCATTAAAGAGACAAACAGTCAATCATGATACAACGATTTCACAAAAATGGACGAGCTCACGATTCCATTTTTATCACTCTGTCGTCCAGCCCTAGTCTAAAATAATGTAAATTCCGTTTTTTTTTTAACTAAGAGCAGGTTCTGGTGGCTCTGTATTTGCGTCTGAACAGTGGACTCATTCAGTTGTGTTTGTCATATTTAAATGAGTCCACGTTTTTGTCGCTCTTGAGTTGTGTTTCTTGTTCGCAGGTGTGTTTTGGTGGCTTTTGAGAGCATTTTTATCGCTTTGGGTCGCGCTTTTTTTGCTTTTTGTGTCAATTTCGTTTAATTGTGCAGCTCTGGCCTTTAAGAGGTAAATAAAGTCATCTGCTCAGAGGCTTCAGAGGCTAAACAACAGGAGAAAAAGTGTGTTTGAACAGACAGCTGCATTAAAGACACAAACAGTCAATCGCGATACGACGATTTCACAAAAATAGCAGATTGTCACAAAGACGAGCTCAACATTCCTTTCAATTTTTCTCACAATTACATTTTTACATCAAACTATAGCTGATATTCAGTGCAGAAGACTGAATGAAACGTTTGCGACCAGTCTAAGATATGTGTAATGTTGGGAAGAATATTTGAATATTGAATGTCTGCATCAAAATGTAATATACTGCGTCACGTGGTTCAATCGGGGAACTTTACTCTGAATACTTTCACACTGAGCTTTACGTTTGTTTCACCGTTCGATTTTGATCACTAATTAGAAAAGAACATTTGCGCACGTACACATTTACAAGAGCTGTGTTTTCTATTTGTTATTGTAAATATTATCAAAGTAAAATGACTATTCCACTGTGCTTGCTCTTATGTGTGTGTAAAAGTACTGTGTGCTGTGAGCTTGAAAAACAGCTTACGACACACTGTGTTTATGAGACTAGTGGTGAAACTAGACATGGAGGAAGTAGGGACGGGACAATAAACCATAATATCGTTTGTCGTGATAAAAAGGGAAGATAATAATCGTTTGTGCTACATTTTGTTTAATAATCGTGATCATCGCAAACAAAGATAATCGCCATTTTGTCACCAGATTGTGCAGAAAAAAAGTAATTTACCCATTATCTTCTAGATAGGGGGAAGAGAGGAGAGAGAGAAGGGAGAGGGTCACTGGGTTAAACAACTGGACAGTTCCTCCCACTGTTTGATTCAGGCTAAAGCAGCGCCCTCTGCTGTCAAACATGCATTTCTAGCACATATTTAAAGATTTTAGAATATTACATACATTTTCTTAGCAACTCAAGGTCATTTTGACTTGTCAACAATACGGCGCAGTAATGATGTGCTCTACCTGTGATTTTTGTTCTGATCCGATGCGCAGTAACACTACAAGTATCGCAATCCATCTGATACGGAATCCAATGAGTTTTGTTTAAAGGTCCCATATTCTGCTATTTTCCCCTTCACACAGTCTATTCTAAGGGCTTTGTTGATAAATGTTTGCGTTGTGCAATATCCATAACATAACAGTTTACAAAAAACACCCATTTCTTGGACTGGCCCCCCTCCTTGCAAAAGCAAACGGCTCACTCTGAGATCTGACCCCCCCGAACAGAGAGCAGGCTGCCTCCCCCGCCCAACCCGCGCGCCTCCCCCGCCCAACCCGTGACGAAGCCTAGAGTGGAGATGGTGCATGCGCCGTGTGCTCCGGTAAACAGCGATACACAAACACTGAATAAACATTTTATCGTCCTGACGGTGCGTCGTGCTGAGTCCTACGTCCTGGATCTGACCTGGAGTTTGACGTGCTCCAGGGCCTCGACGACGGACGTTGCCGTTTGGTAAATAACAAGCTAACTCTTCTATCTGTCGTATCCATCGTGTAATTACTGTGTAGCATTAGCATTAGCTGTTTTTATTCTGCGGCTGCGCGCTTCCTGGAGGCGTGGCTTAAACACCATGTCATCTTAGTGAGGAGCCCCCGTCTGCTGCTCAGCCGAGGGGGACGGAAAAGACAGTTCTCTAGTGAAAACATGAGGGAATCAATCAAAAAACCACTTTGGGCACAACATACGAGGCCCAAATAGCACTGTAGGAAGGTTAAAACCTCTGAAAAGTCCATTTTGCATGTTATGGGACCT